>JAPVLO010000364.1:1200000-1545742 GCA_027257055.1 Cephalopachus bancanus
AGAGAATGTAAATTCTTAAATATCCAAATTTATTGTATTCAGATGAAACTTCTAGTGGATTAAAATATTCTACACATTTTAAAAGTGACCCTCCCTCGTGTGAGATAACGTGGAAGGGAAAGTATGATGTGATACTTCAGTTAGAAAGAGATTGAAATGATCGTTTTTCATGATATATTTATAACTCTTGTGTGTGAAGAATTAACTCATCAAAGTTTTTTTTTAAATAGACACTACAGGAAACAAACTTAATAAGCCTCCCTGCTAGCATATCATGGATCCCTCTAGCACTCGTCCAGCCACACCCAGGTAACCAGTTTTAATAATATCTTATGAATTTTGGCAGTGCTAGCTTATGTGAAAACTAGCCACAGTGAATACAGACTCTTCTTTCCTACCCTTGTGCTTGCAGTGAATAGTCAGACTCCATTTTGATGTATGACTACTGAGATGAAGCCCCCACCCCACCCCAGACATGGACAAGCTGAAGAGAGAGCCCTGGCACTCCCTCCTAATGTTGGCAAGATTTTCAGACCACACAAGCCCCTGAACTTTTGTAAGAATCTCACCCTAGCCCTCCTTGTAACTTTGATTAAAAAACACAGACCACACTCTGTTCTAGCTTTCCAAGGATTCACACCTGCTGACAGACCCGCTCTGCTCTTCCATAAGATGTCAGTTTGGGAGGTTATAAATGGGTCCTTTCACACTCTCTGGCATGCTTGTGTCATCATCAGTTCCACGTCTGAACCAAACCTTGACAGAGGTTCATGTGTGTCTGCTGGTGACCATAAAAATAAGAGGAAAGATGGTGAACAAATTTCAATATGTTTTGTTTAATTGCTCTGTTGGTCAACCCTGCAGATCTTTACATTCCACCCTTCATATTCCTAAAGTGCATATGATAATGAGTTTGTATAACTGATTATTTTCAAATAGACTCTTGCTTTGAATTGAGCTTTGTGTGATATTCACATAGCTATGCCTTTCTCTCTCTCTCTCTCTCTCCCCCCCACCCCTCTTCCTTCTCCCTCTTCCCCCCCCTTACCCACCTCCCTTCTCTATCCCTTCCTCTCTCTCTTTATCTCTGTCACCCAGACTGGAGTGCAGTGAAGTGATCACAGCTCACTGCAGCCTTGACCTCCTGGCTTAAGCAATTCTCCTGTCTCAGCCTACAAAGTGGCAAGTGGCTGGGATTATAGACATGTGCCACCATGTCCAGCTAATTTAAACAATTTTTTTGTAAAGACAAGGTCTTGTTATGTTGCCCAGGTCGATCTCAAATTTCTGGGCTTAAGCAGTCCTCCTCCTCAGGCTCCTAAAGTGCTGAGTTTACAGCCATGAACCGCTGTGCCCAGCCTGTCATGTTTTTTTGAATTACTGTTGGCATCTTGCATTTTTCTTTATTGCTTTGCTTTTACTCTTTGTGTGTCTTTATATTTAAAGTAATGTATTGTAGACAACATCAAATTAGATTTTTTTCATTCTAATATTCTCTCTCATTCATTGTATTTAGATTATTGCCATTTAAGGTGGTTATTGATATGGATTAATAGCTGCTATACATTTTACTGGTTTCTGTTTCTCGTGTTCTTTTTTGTCTTCATACTTTCTTCTTCTTTTTCTTTTTTATTTTCTTCTTCTTTTTTTGACTTTTTTTTTTTTTTTTTTTTTTTTTTGCTTTTACTGAGCATTTTACCTGAAGGTGAAGTGTTCTCTCATTCCAGGATTTGTTCTCAGTCACCCATGACCCTAGGCTGTGACTTTCTGTAGTATAATTTAAAAAGATATTTGCTTTCAGAGCTCCTAAGATGTTGAAGTTTCCTGAGAGATAAAGGAGATAGGTGTGTACTTTGTTCTAATGAGGTGACTTTTGGCAGTTCCCTAGATAGCTTCAGAACTGGGGTCTGGCTTGGAATCTTTGGCCCCTCCCCGACCTTCAGGTGGGGAGATTTAGTTGTTCACCTGTGGCCTTTGATTACGTTCATCATGCCTACATGAAGAAGCCTCCACAGGAACATCTAAACAACCTGGTTAAGAGCTTCTGGATTGGTGAACACATGGAGGCACTCAGAGGATGGCAGGCCCTGGAGGAGCATGATGCTTTGGTTTCTCCTGTCCTGCAGTGCTTTGCTCTGTGTGTCTCTTCCATTTGGCTGTTCCTGAGTTCTATCATCTATAATAACCTGACGATACTTAGTAAAGTGTTCTCCTGAGTTCTGAGAACTGGTCTATCAAATTCATGAAAGAATTTCCTGGGAACCCTCAAATTTGTAGTCTATGGAATGGAAATAGGAATAGCCCAGGAATCTTGTTTGCCAACTGTATCTGAAGTGTTAAAAATCTTGTGGGAGTACTGCCTCATCTTGTGGGGTCTGATGCTAACTCAGGGCAGTTAGTGTTATACATGCATTGAGTTGTAGACACCTGGTTGGTATTAGCATTGAAAAAGTGGTATAGGAAAAGACACCACTTAGGAGTGGATGAAAAAAAAATGTGGTACATATATGATGGAATATTACACAGCTATAAAGAACAAAATTACGGACTTCGCAGTAACTTGGATGGATTTAGAGTCTACCATATTCAGTGATCTATCACAGAAACAAAGAACTGAGTACCACATGTTCTCACTCATAAGCGGAACCTGAACATTTATCATAATACTATAAGAAAAGGACTGGCAGTAGTAGCAGGACACTGCCAGGAGAGAAGAGGAGAACAAAACATCAATAAGGGTACCTGATCCCAAACCAGGTGAAGTAGGGACCAAAGGGAGACCCAAATCTCACCTGTATGATATCTACTTATGTACCTAATCCTGAATTGTACCCCACATCCTTAAAATAAAATAAAAAGACACCACTTCATTGATGTTAGGAGGGGAAACAAGGCATATCACTTACATAAGTGTTTCTCGGTCTCCTACACTCTCCATGCTGGGTAAGGCAAGAGGATCAGAGAGAACTCAATTTGTGTTTAGTATTTCCTCTTATCCATGGGGGTTACATTCCAAAATTCCAGTACAAATCATCGATGGTACTGAAGCCTATAGAGCCTGTTAGGGTACGGATGGGGTGAGGGTGAAGAGGCGAGGGGAGGCGCGCAGCACTGCCAGGGCTGGCAAACCAGAGGTGTGTGCTGGCAACTCAGAGAGAGTAAATTGCAAAGAATTGCAATACAAAGAGGTGAGAGAAGAAAAGATTTATTTAAGAAAAGTTCACCCCCCAAAGACAGGGAGTGGGCCTAGGTGGGCCAGACTCTAGGTGAGTGTGGCGGCGTAGCCCCCCAGAGTCCTGGCTTAAATTCTTTCCTTGGAGATGTTGCACATGACTGCCGTTACTGCTGTGACTTCCTTATCGACCACCTGTGGATGTCTTGGAGATCCTGTGACACAGAGACCCATTAATGTCTGCCCACATTATCATAACCCGTAGAGAAGAGCGTGACAAGGATTCTAATTCTGCACCTTCCCAAATGACATTCCTTAGACCTAATGGAGGGTGTACTCCTAGGCATTCGGTAGGTTCAGGGGGATCCTTGACTTCCCTGTAGATAGTGCCCAATTTACTGGGAGATCGAATCGCCACCTGCTGTCTCTCTGAGTGGTTATAACTTTTGTAATTACAAGTTTCATGAATTTTACAATCCTTGCCCAGTGCATGATGTCTTAGGCCTTGTAAACTCCCTTTACTCTAGGCAAGCTTGATTGCCACTATGAGATACCTCTGATACCTGGAAGTCTGTTTCTGAAAAGACAAACTCAGCAAAGTTAATTTTTACCTAAAGTGTGCATTTCTCCAAAAGCATACCTTCTACTTTCTCATTATTGTGTAAGGTTTTAAGAACAAGATGAAAAATGGCTTCCCACTCTCAGTCTGTTCTTTCATAGCCTGTGCTTGTTCTTGTGCATATGCACCTATGACAAAGTTTAATTTATAAATTAGGCACAGTGAGAGATTAACAACATTAATAGTAAAACAGACTAATTATGATAATATATTTTTTAATTTATTTTATTTTAAAGATGTGGGGTACAATTCAGGGTTAGGTATACAAGTGGTCATTGCACAGGTAAAGTTTGGGCCTCCCTTTGGTCCCCACTTCACCTGGTTTGAGATCAGGTACCCTTATTAATGTTATATGCTCCCTCCCTCTCCTGACAGTTTCTGGCTACTGCCAATCCCTTTCCTATAGTGTTGTGGTAGATGTTCAGGATTCGCTTATGAATGAGAGCATGTAGTTCTCAGTTCTTTGTTTCTGAGATAAATAACTGAGTATTGTAAACTCTAAATCCATCCAAAGTCCATAATTTTGTTCTTCTTTATGACTGTGTAATATTCCATTGTATATATGTACCACATTTTTTATCTCGTCCAGTTTTGATGGGCAGCACAATTGGTTCCATGTTTTTGCTATTGTAACAACTGCTGCAAAAAACATGTGTGTGCAGATATCTTTTTTGTAAAGTGATTTAAGTTCCTCCGGTATATTCCAAGTAGGGGGATTGCTGGGTCATATGGAAGGTCAATTTCTAGTTCTTTTAGGATTCACCACACTGTTTTCCATAGATATTGAACTGGTTTGCATTCCCACCAACAGTATAGAAACATTCCCTTTTCTCCTCATCCTCACCAGCATTTGTTGTTTTTTGTTTTATTAATGATGGGCATTCTTACTGGAGTTAGGTGGTATCTCAATATGGTTTTGATTTGCATTTTCTGATGATTAGTGAGGCTGAGCATTTTTTCATGTGCCTGTAGGCTGTTCGTATGTCTTTTTTGAGAAGTGTCTATTCATTGTTATGATAATAAAATAAAAGTCATACGAATGCAGCATCTCTGTCTCTTTGCCAAAATATCTTATCGTATCATGTCACAGGTAAGTAAAACCACACAGGAAATGGGGCTACTTTATTTCCTTCTCTGTGGGTAAGTTCTGTTCTGGTAACATCATAGTGGTTAGGCATTGGTGAAACTGGGGAGAGTCTTTGGAAAATAGGCCTTGTTGACAATAGAATACTCTGTACCTGTTTTGAAATAGCTAGTTTTCCTATGAGTCCCTTTAATTCTGGAGACAATGGTCTGTCTTGTGGCCTCAGTTCTCTAATGGTTCTAAAAGAAGTTGTTAATTTTAAGTTCAGCTGCTATTTTCTTATGGCTTCTATGCTTCATCCATGGCTGACAAGAAACTGGAAACCTGTGTTACCATTTATCATGAGTGTGGTGGAGGTCTACATTGTTATGCCTTCACTATTCACATTTGACTGCTCACTGATTTAAAGCCTCAGCCTTCCTTCTTCCCCTTAGGACCCACATTTGGACATGGTGTCTTTTTTTAAAAAGCATGGGTGCTCTCTTCTTTGTCTTTAACAAGATTTACTTTACACAAGTCCTCTGTCCTTGTACGTGAACACTCACCATAGCATGCATGCCCACTTCAGT
Organism: Cephalopachus bancanus; assembly: GCA_027257055.1. Classification (NCBI taxonomy): domain Eukaryota; kingdom Metazoa; phylum Chordata; class Mammalia; order Primates; family Tarsiidae; genus Cephalopachus; species Cephalopachus bancanus. Next base: position 1,205,445 of record JAPVLO010000364.1, read on the forward strand.
TAAAAACTTGAGGCAAGCTCTTTCCTTGCTCTGTGGAACCATTTCACACTGGCTTGAGAGGTCTGCCTTACTCTCCCCAGAGACCCCTTGATACCATCTTGGGATATGTGTCATCATTTCAGCATCTATACCAAACTCTGGATGGGGGTCCATGAACCTCCATGTGTTCCCAGAGAAATTTATAGAAAAGGTAAGGTGGTGTATATATTGCAGTACACTTCAGTGTTCTGCTGCTGAATCTTTCAGATATTTTCCTAGCAACCTGTGCCTCCCTTCCAGACACATGATTCAGTAACAAATTTGTCACCAACACTGTGAATAAGAACTTAAACTGCTTCATTACAGGGCAAAGAAACGTGTGCAAATTATGTTATTTTCTAAATGTGAATGAGTTCTATAATTTTTCATTGTGAAGTACATTCAGAGAAGCATGCACTAAGTGCTTTGTGGCATTTAATAATGACAATGTAATCCTCCTTGGAGTCACCACCAGGATACATGCCTGGATTTGGGCAGTCCTTGGGTCTCCTGATGCTCCCATCTCTGAATCATCTCAGTCTTGCCCCAAAGATGACCACTGTCCTGATTCTTTCATTAATCGTCATGCCTTTTCCATCTATCATTTTTCACTGAACAGTTTTTCTTTTACTTTTGCCTTCTTTGAGTTTCTAGTAAATGAATATTAATTGAATTATACCAGAAAAGCTTTTTGGAGTTTTTCTTGCCTCTATGTATTTCACACATCCTAGTATCTGAGGGTGCAGGCCATCCAGTTAACTTATACCTACCAGTGTTGATAGTGTTTGGTCATTTCAACTTTATTTTCTGCTTTTGTGACAAAAGCTGCTTCTCTTAGTATTTATCAGTCTCCAGGTGTAAATGCACAATAAATTCTCTGTCGACTGGAAAAAAATTGCTGTGTTGTAGATCAGGTTCAAGTTCAAATTCTTGGGAAATACTATTGGGTGTATTAAGTGACCTTTCCTCTACCTTATTTTTTCTATTTATTTGTAACAACTATTTATTTGTTTGCTATGGCCAAATGATTATGATTATCTAACTAATTTTTATCTGAATGAGTGTGAAATGGTATCTACTTGACATTTGATAAAGCTATTGTCTTACTTCTCAGGATATGGTCTATGTTCTTTTGGTCTTTTTTGATACATATGCCTTGATTATTTTCCGGTTTTTTAGTTAAGTATTGATTTGTATCTTGCACATGAATTTTTAAATATTGCATTAATTGCAGATATTTTTCTCCCACTTTGTTGTTTATCTTTTAGCTCCTTTATTTTAATACATTTGGATTTGTCAGCCTCTTCTTTTTTTTTTTTTTTTTGAGTTGGAGTCTCACTCTGTCACCCAGACTGGAGTGCAGTGGCCACTCCCGGCCACCGCAGCCTCGCCTGCTGGGCTCTGGCGATCCTTCCGCCTCAGCCCTCCGAGTAGCCGGAATTACAGGCGTGTGCCACCACGCCCGGCTGATTTTTTTTTTATTTATTGTAGAGATGAGTTCTTGCTGCCCAGGTGGGTCTTGAACCCACGGGCTCAGGTAATCCACTCACCTCAGCCTCCCAAAGGCGCGGGATTACAGACTGAGCCACCGAGCCCGGCTAGCCTCTTCTTTTATAGCTTTTTCTTTTTCTTATGTATTTTGAAATTGTGTGCAAATTTGCAACCCAATCATTGTGGTCTTGAATGAAGTTCCTTGTAAACTACAACGCTTACACTGTTTTTCAAGGTCAGCAAGGCTCAGAACACAGTTATGGTCTTGCTGGAAAGAGCTCTTCTGGCATCCTGTCGTCTTAGTATGTGTGCATCTGTATGCCCAAAGATAGCAGAAAGTTGATATTGGGCTCATGAGTACAAAGATGTGATGGAAGTCTATGTTGCCAGATCTTTTCTTAATGCCTCTGCTAAATACACACATACATACATGCATACATACATACATACATACATACTTACTTACTTACTTACTTGTTTGGTCCATGGATTTGCACAGAGAGAAAAAGGAAAAATTAAGTCTGTGATAGATATTCCACAAACAAATCACTTCTTTACCAAATGTTTTCATTTGGCTTGATGTGCAAACTTCTAATGGCCTAGAGTACTTCAGGACAGTGTGGCTAGTGGCAGCATGCTACATGTGAAGCATTCACCTATCCCTTGGCATCTCATGATTAATTAGGACAGAGGAAAAGTTTCCAGTTCTCCGATGTGTTTTTATTTACTTAAACATCATTCAGCTTTGACTTTGTGCTTAATGGAGTGCTGAGTAATAGGGAAGGAGATGAAAGATGTTTTTGTGTAAGGAATTGATGGTCTTAAAATGGAAATGTTTGTTTTGTTTGTATAGTATTTACCTCATTCTTCCAAGATGCTCTGTATCCTGCCATTGGGGAGCATTAAGACCTGCAGTGACTGCAATAAAAATTTAGATATCCTTTCCATATATTCGTGGTGCGTTTAAATGTTTGAGGAACAGAGACTTAAGACAAAGTTGTAGAATAAACGTCCAGAGGCCACCATATGCTAACTTCTTTTGAATTGCATATAGATCCCAGTTTTTTTGTAAATTTATATGGGATATTTTAGAACTCAGTGACATTTGAGGATGTGACTGTGAAGTTCACCCAGGAGGAATGAACTTTACTGAATCCTTCCCAGAAGAAACTGCAGAGATGAGATGCAGGAAACCTTCAAAAACCTGACTGTAGGTAAGGATGGCAACATTCTTCACTTAGACTATATGGAATGGAGTAAGGGAACCCTTTGGCAAATAAACCAGGCATTGTCATTGACCATTAGGGAAATAGAAACTAAAGAATTTTTTTAAATATTTGTAGGAATTTCTAATGACTCCATTTTAGAAAAAAAAGATGGAAAGACAAGAACATTGAAGAACATTATAAATATCAGGGGAGAAAGCTAAGGCGAGTTGTTCACATAGGGGAAAACACTGTCCAGGAGAGAATGTTACTGCATCATGAAATGTTAAAAACAAACAAAACAGATAAGGCCAATTTGAAATGATTTAATTTTAGAAAATTTTTATTTAAAATGTTTTCTTTCAAATGTCATAGATGCTCAGTGTTTGAAAAGTATTTCTCTTGGAATCAGTGCTCCATATGTGAATGTCAGTGTTTTCAGTAATAGTTATGGTCAAGTCCTCTTGCAGAGCATTCTGTTCACTTTTATACAATCCAGACAAGGCAGAAAACCTACATTCTTTCTGAAAATGGTAAAATAAAATCTTCATAATTATTGATAAATATAAAATTAGTAATAAATAAGTAATAATGCACTACTTATTTTTTCTTTTATTTTTTTCTTTTAAAGATATGGGGGTACAATTCAGGGTTAGGTACATAAGTGGTCATTGTACAGGTAAAGTGTGGGTATCCTTATTGATGTTATGTGCCCCCACCACTGTGTCCCACTACTGCCATTCCCTTTCTTACAGTATTATAATAATGCTCAGGGTCCACTTATGAGTGAGTACATGTAGTACTCATATCTTTGTTTCTGTGATAAATCACTGAGTATTATAGACTCTAATTCCATCCAAGTTGCAGTGAAGTTCATAATTTTGTTTTTCTTTATGGCTGCATAATATTCCATCATATAGTTGTACCACATTTTCTTTGTCCAGTTCACTTTCAGTTGGCAGCATTGGTTGGTTCCATGTTTTTACTATTATGACTAATGCTGCTGTACTACTTATTTTTTTTTTTTGAGTTGGAGTCTCACTCTGTCGCCCAGACTGAAGTGCAGTGGCTGCTCCCGGCCACCGCAGCCTCGACCTGCCGGGTTCCAGCGATCCTTCCGCCTCAGCCTTCCGAGTAGCTGGAATTACAGGCATGCACTACCACGCCCGGCTGATTTTTTGATTTATTGTAGAGAAGAGGTCTCGCCGCCCAGGCGGGTCTCGAACCCGCGGGCTCAGGCAATCCACTCACCTCAGCCTCCCAAAGGCGCAGGATTACAGGCTGAGCCACCGAGCCCGGCTTACTTATTTTTTTAAAAAGTTATATGGTAGAAGTTCTCTGTAAAAGTAATGAAGGAGGTAGGCAACATAGAAAAACATTCAACCAGATATCAAATCTTAATCTGAACAAGAAAGTTATTTCTGGAATAAAACAATATAAATATACTGTATGTAGAAAAGTCTTCATTCGCGTTTCATTCTTTAATGAGCATTATCAGATCCCACACTGGACATAATCTATTTGAGTATCAGAAATATAAAGAAAAGACATATAACTGTAAGAAGCATGAAAAAGCTGTCTGTCTTGGCCAATCTGTTAGAAGACATCAAAATACTCACACTGGAGTGAAAGCCTATCAAGGTAAACAACGTGGAAAAGCTTTCAGATATCACTGAACCTTTCAAACACAGGAAAAGACTCATACTGGAGAGAACTCTTATGAGTGTAAAGAATGTGGTAAAACTCCCAGTTCTCTCAGTGGCCTTTGATATCATAAAAGTATTCATACTGGAGAAAAAACATGAATGCAAACCATGTGGTAAAGTTTTTCCATTATTTAAGTTCCTTTTAAAGGCATGAAAAAGGTCATATTGGAGGGAAACCCTAAGAATGTAAGGATTGTGAGCCTTTATTTCCCTAGGAAGTATTCAAAGACACATGATAACACACACTAGAAATGGAATGTAAGTAAGGCATTCATTGGTCCCAGTTCACTTTAAATGCATGAATGAAGTCACACTGGAGAGAAACCCTATGAATGAAAAAATGTGGTAAAGCCTTCAATTCTTCCAGTTACTTTAAAATACACGAAAGAGTTCATACCAGAGAGAAAGCCTATGAATGTAAGGAATGTGGAAAAGCCTTTCACTAACCTGGAAGCTTTCAAAAACATGAAATGACTCATAATGCAGAAAAATAAAAAACATGGGAAAACCTTTACTTTTCCTCTAGCTTTGATAATACATGGAAACATTCAAACTGGAGAGAAATCCTATTAATGTGAGAAATGTGGGAAAGCCTTCACCTCCAGAAGTGTTTGAAGACACATGTTAGAGCACACTGGAGATAGACCTTAAACTGGAAGGAATGTGGTGAGGCATTCAGTTATCCCAGTTCATTTCAACGACAAGAATGAAGTCACACTGGAAAGAAACCCTGTAAATGTAAACTATGTGGTAAAGCCTCAGTTCTTGCAATTGCTTCCAAGTACATAAAAGAGTCCATACTGGGAAGCAACCCTATGAATATAAGGAATGTGATTACAAATGAGAAAACTCACTGGAGAGAAATCCTATGAATATAGATGCTGTGGAAAAGTCTCTATTCCTCCCAGGTCATTTTGAAACCATGAAAAAACACACACTCGAGAGCAACTTATTGAATGGAGGCCATATCTGAAATCCCTCAATTGGCCCATATTCTTAAAAAACGTGTGAGAATGCACCCTGGGTAGGAAACTTATACATGTTGAAAGTACATTTAATAAATAAAGTTTGAGGTTTTAACTAGTACTTTGAAAGTCATGTGGAAACTCCCACTAGAGAGAAATCTTATAAGGAGTTCTATAAGGAGAAATGTTATACATTTAAAGTATATTATTTTCATCAGTGTCTCATTCTTAAAACATATCTGCACTACAGATTTCTACTCTTTTAGAAAAAAGCTTGAGGTGAAATAATTCTGTAAATCCCCTTTGTTAGGGTACAGACGGGCCTCCAAAAATGTTAGGGTATGGACGGGCAGGGTGAGGGTGGAGGGGCGAGGCGAGGCGCGCAGCACTGCCAGGGCTGGCAAGCCAGAGGTGCATGCTGGCAACTCAGAGATCTGAGTAAATGCAAAAAATTGCCACACACAAAAAGGTTAAGAAAGAAAAGTTTATTTAAAAGTAAATTAGAGAGAGAAAGAGAAGAAGAGAGAAGATTCACTTCCCCAAGGTGGGGAAGGGGGACCAAAGCCAGGAAGCATGGCAACAGCCATGGCTCAGAGCACATGGCCACACCAGACTCTAGCAAGGCAATGGCCGCCGGTTGCTTGTGGTTGAGTCCTTTTAACCATTCCCCTTGATGGGGGAAGATCATTAGGTGATTGGGTGTTGGTCTGCTTCCACATCATCACAAGGGGCAGACAAGCGCAGGTACTGATGATGTCAGGTGATGGACAGCAGGCAGATGCGTGGGTTAGTCACATGATTGCTGCCATGGTGGGGCTTATCCATGTCATGTAGTTCACAGAGAGCTGATTAGGTTAACCCTAGGGGGGAGTTCCTGCAAGAGACTTGTTAGACATTTGCAATTCACAAATTCCTTGACCAAAGGTGAGGTGATGTTTGGGTTGTCCTGATCTTGTATCTGAAGGAGATTTACCTAGGGGGGATGGGATAGACTGCTGTTTGTCCTGCAGTAGGATGTTTGAATGCTTTCTAATGGTTACAATGAGGCAAAAAAGACTAAAGAATAAGCTAAGTTCTTCCAGGTTTCTATAGGTACCTTTCACCCTTTACACAGTGATCCATAAATTTAAGAGGCTGTGTTTTTAGTTAAATCAGTTAATATAATTATTTCTCTTTCCATGATAAATTCAAGTGTATTTTTATTCTTTGTATTTTACTTTCTTTTTTTTTTTTTTGATAGAGATAGGGTCTCATATGTTACCCAGGCTGATCTTAAACTCCTGGCCTCGATTGATCCTCCCTCCTTGGCCTTCCAAAGCACTGGACTTACAAATAAAAGCCACCACACCAGCCTTTAAGTGGCTTTTAATAGACAAATTAGTTTAATTTTTATATAGTTTTAAATTGGGGGTTTTTTTGTTGGTTTTTTTTGAGTTAGAGTCTCACTCCATCGCCCAGACTGGAGTGCAGTGGCCGCTCCCAGCCACCGCAGCCTCGACCTGCTGGGCTCCAGCGATCCTTCCGCCTTAGCCTTCCAAGTAGCCGGAATTGTAGGCATGCACTACCACGCCCAGCTGATTTTTTGATTTATTGTAGAGATGAGGTCTCGCTGTCCAGGAGGGTCTCGAACTCACAGGCTCAGGCAATCCACTCACCTCAGCCTCCCAAAGACACGGGATTACAGGCTGAGCCATCGAGCCTGGCTAAATTTTGTATTTGAGGGATCTCTGAGACATGACACTTTGGTATTTGTTGGCACTTCCATTTTGCCATTGTGTGGCAAATACTGGATATGTCTCCTAAAGTGTAGACTCCCATGTCTCCTGCCTTGGGCACACCTTGCCTGATGTCTAGCAAAGGTTTAAATGTAGCATGTCCGAAACTGAGATCCTGGTCCCTCATTCTGCTCAATACCTTCCTGATGTTAGCTGACAGCAACTCCATCCTTCCAGATGCTCAGACCTAAAACCTTGAACTCATCCTTTATCCTCTCTTCTCTGTTACACCTCTTACCTGATACCTGATCCTGCAGATGTACTTCTGAAACACCTCCAGAATCTGTCTGCTTCTCACCCCTGTGGAGTCCTTGCCATGGTCTGAGTCAGGGTCCTCTCAGCTTTCTCATTGGTGTCCCTGCATCTCCAATGCTGCCCACTGTCCTCTAGTGGGGACTTTTATTTATTTATTTGTTATTTATTTATTTATTTATTTTGAGCTGGAGTCTCACTCTGTCACCCAGACTGGAGTGCAGTGGCCGCTCCCAGCCACCACAGCCTCGACCTGCTGAGCTCTGGCGATCTTCCACCTCAGCCTTCCAAGTAGCTGGAACTACAGGTGCGCGCTACCATGCCCAGCTAGACCTTTATATTTTTAACTAAACACTCTAGAACTTCTCACGGTCCAGAGTTGGTGCTCAAGAATTACTGAATTCAAGCACGAGCAAATTTCAAGCCTTACATTAACCATGGTGTCACTGTGGTTAATAGAGCAGACAAGGTATGTGCTATTGGGAATTGTATATTCTAGTGGAATGACATTGACTTGATAAGTGACCTAATAAGCAAAAGTAACTTCAGAAGTTAGTACATGCTGTGAGGTTAATAAAATGGGGTTAGCAGAAGTTCCCAGAGCCAGGCTACTTCAGATGCAGGTGAGGCAGGAATGATTCTTCTGGGTCCCCATCATTTAAGCTAAGGTCTTGATGAGAAATGGAAGCCACATCAGTTAGTTCGGGTGGAAGGAATGACAAATGTGGAAACCTGGAGACAGAGAAAGCTGCTTTTGTCAAAGAGAACAGAGACTGCTAATCCTGAAGCCAAATGAGCTGGAGGAACCAGGGTGCCAACTGCCAGAGGACAGTGAAGCTGGGTCCCTCAGTCCTGAAGGTTGATGTGTTGCAGCTCATTGTGTTTGCTGTGCTCTCATCTGCCGGGTAGTCACAGTCTTTTCTATTCCTTAGCACACTACAGCCCCAGTGACCACCTGAACAGTAACCTGGAGGATGCTCACCAATTGTTGTTCTCTAAGTTCTCCCTCCATTTTGTTCACTGTGGAATCAGCAGTGTACATTCCCTAGTATCTTTTGAGCATCCAGTAAGTACTTACTGAAATAATAATTCTCGAATAAAAACCTAAATATGGGCCCCAGAAGCTCTTTTTTCCTGATGACCTCATATTCCTTAACCCTTTCAGGAAGCCCTGCCCAGGTTGCAGCCCTCCCAAACCCTGCAGCAAAGAAGCCTGGCCTGCAGATAAAGACCCCAGAGGCCTTAACCTGTATCTCTGTGGTGATGTAAGTCTAGCATCCATGGGGTGCTGGAAGAGAGGTCATGCTCTTAACTCAGTGACTTGAGGGGTGATAGATGGGTGGTCGTGCCAGGCTCCTGAGGTTTCTGCATTCTCTTGATGGTCACTGGCAGAATCCAGGCTCTGAAAGAACGCTTAGCAAGCTATGTTCCCATGAGTCAGACTCCTCAACGGGCAGCTTCCTGTGCCTGATCCTCATGACCACATGAGGTCCCCCAAGTAGGAGAGCCCCCAGTCCAGTGGGCTGCAGTGTTTGCTCACAAAAATCATCTCCTCCACTCACCTCCCCTAATTTCAGCAGCCTTGATCATTCAGAGACAGTGACATCATGCTCCAGTGGAAATGGAAACCCTTCTTTCTCCTGCTCATGTGCTGGTGTGAGTACCCAGTCATGAGGTCCAGCCTCCCTTGGCAGCCTCTCTGCACACAGGTATACTCTCATTCTTGAACCTCTCAGGAGGAAGAACATATTCAAGTTGCTACACAGTATCACCTGTCCAGCATGAAGATGGCCATTAACCAAGCCATGGGACTTGGAACCACAGGCAGAAGAAAAGACAGAGGAGGTTCCTTTGTAGGGATGGAGGCTGTGGGGATACATCCTAGGCAGAGAACCCCAGGAGTCAACTCAGGCCAGAGGGTCTCTGTCTACCTGAGATCTGTGGGGATGCTGAGAGCTAGACCAGCTCTTCAGGGCTTGGCAGTTTCTGGGTGAATTATTTTTGTCAAGATGTTGCCAAGGTGGACTTGGTTTCTGAGTAGCAGATAACAGGTCACTTTGCCAAGGGTCTGGATGGAGAACAGGTCCACGGAGGTCTCCTGAGGCAGACAGGGCACACCTTCCCCCCAGTGTCAAGCAGCTTCCCTGATCTTTCCACCAACTCAGCAGTCAGGGACAAGGGAAACACCACGAGCCTCAGGTGTTCCCCTCTGCCCTCTCCAGAGGAGGAAGGTCACTAGGTCAAGTGGCTTCTCCTCAATGCCACTGAACTGAGCCGGCCGATTTCACCCTTCCTCATGCCCTCCTACTGAACCCTCACAGAGGTCAGCTGGGAGTCCAGAGGCAGATCAGTTCAGTGGCAGAGCTGGTAGTTACCGTATGTCCTGGGGTGGAAGCAGATTGTTAGGAAGATGATGCCATTTCTCTGAAGACTGTCCTGGAATCCCTGCCCTTGGGTCATGTGAGCCTTGGACTGAGGGATTCCAGGTAAGGGATTGGGCCCTCATTTGCTACAGGACTTGCAGCAGGGTCTGCATCTGCCTGTGTGGCCCTGATTATGCTGTGAGCTGGAGATGTCCTGAGTTTGTATATGTGTGTGTGTGGCGGGCCCTTCCTGTTGCTTGCCTGAGACGCCCTCCCTCATGTCTGTTCTTTAGGATGTACCTGTCTGTCTGTCTGAGCCGCTTCCCATGTGGAACTGAACCTGTCTTACCGGGTCATCTGTTTGTACTGCCTGTGAGCCCTGTGTCTCTGGAAATATGTGTACAAGGCCTATGGCTTAGATGTGACCTGTGCCTCCATTGTCATAGGGAACCATGGGGGCGTGTTTCTATGAACAGAGATTTGTATGTCCAGGTTTTGTGCCTGAGTTGTGTTGTATCTGAGTTCCCATGTTGTGACTCTAATGTGCATTGTGTGTTTGGTGTGTGATGTGTGTTTGATAACAACTTAATTTTTGACTGTGTGTGCATCCCAGTGTCCCCTTCCCCAGACGCTAGTGACATTCCTTTTCTGGGAAGCCCTGGCCACAACCTCCCCTATACCCACTCTCATTCCTGCAGGTAGGACCTAATCTAGGCAACTGGTGACAGGCCTGCTTGGGTGGGTGTGAGGCAGTGACTGTCCACTGGTGGTTGAGCTTAGGGTTCTGCAGCTGGCTGTGGGGTCATATTCCAGCTCCTCTGCCATTGCTTGCTGTGTGACTATGGGCCAGGGCTTTACCTCTTTGCACCTTGTTTCTTCATCTTTGATGGCAAGTGTTATACTTGCCGGTTGAAGGTGAGTGTGGATCAGATGAGCTGCTGCAGATGGAGCAGGCAAAGCTGAGTCTTGCACAGTAAGCACCAGCTGGATTTACTGTCACTGTTCATTATTTTATCACTATTATTTGTATTATTATAAGACTAGGCGATGGCAGTTTGAATAAGTTGATCATGTTTAAGAGGCAGAAATAATAGACTGGGAGACAGACACATCATTTGCCTGGGATTTCCTGGCCTTAATAGAGAAAATTCCTCATCCTGGGAACCCCTTCATTCCTGAGTGACCCAAGATAGAGCCTGGGACCTATGGTGACAGGGAGGCACCTTTATCAGCTCCAAGCTCTCAGATCTAGTGGATGAGAATCTACCCCAAGGTGGAAACATTTTGGAGGAAGTGGGCAAACCCAAGTATGGAAGCACCAAGTTTGAGGGGTTACTGGCATGTCTTTGTCATTGAAGACAGGTTTTCCTGGGAAAAGCTAAAGACAGAGGTCCCAGCATTGTATCATGAAATATTTCAAACATGCAGTGAAGTTAAACGAATTGTACAGTGACCTCTCATAAACTTACCTGTAGATGTTACAATTAATATTTGAATATGTTCACTTTAACTTGTCTGTCTGTCCACCTACCTACCTGTCTACCTCTTCACCCACCTTAATTTCTATGCACTTGAATGTAAGTTGCAGAAATGTATACATTTCACCCTAGTGTTTCAGTATTCCATTCATTAAACAGTTTGGTATTTGTTTATACCTTGTCCCTTGTTACAAAATTTACATTCCATCATGTGCACAAATATTAGGTGTACTGGCTGCATTCCAATAAACTTCATCTACAACCATTGAAGAAATACATATTCATCCCTAATTGCAATCAAAACAGCAAAAAAAAATGTAATAGGGTGGGGTGGGTGGGTGGAAGTATGAGAAGACAGCAGAAGCTCTGCCACGTGCAAAGTCTGTGACCAGGAGCAAGTGAATTGACTTTGCAGATCTACACTTCTCATCTCTAAATTGGGAATATCTGACATTTGATGAGGTGGTTCTGAGTGGTTCTGGGTATTAAGCAACTCGATCTATGTAGAAATATCAAGGAGTGCCTGTCCCCCAGGGCTTGTTTTTAAAACTACTCACCACTAATATTACCTGGTTAGAACAATCAAAGGAATTACATTTGGTAGAATAAGACATACAGAAGGCCAGCAAAGGAACTTAATCTCCTGAACCACACTGGTGTCAGAAAGCAAGAACAGGTGGATGGAAAAGGTGGCAGTGAGAAAAATCTTGATCCACCTACCCAGAAAATCAGAACAGGGCTTTCTTCATAGGTGAGTAAATGGCAGGAGAAGAGCATGTTCAGAACAAAGGACTGGCCATAGAAAGAACCATAGTCTAGAAGTGCTTTCCTGTAAGTCAAGTTTTCTCTCTTTGCTGATATGATCCTATACCTTGAAAATCCAAGAGAATCTGTCAAAAACCTGCTTGCACTGATAAAGGACTTTGGCAAAGTCTCAGGTACAAAATACATGTGCAAAAGACAGTTGCATTCTTATACACAAGCAACAAGCAGGCAGAGACCCAAATTAAAAGCACAATCCCATTCACAATAGCCACCAAAACAATGAAATACCTTGGCATCTTCCTAACCAGAGAAGTGAAAGACCTTTACAATGAGGACTACAAAACACTACTCAAAGAAATTCAAGAAGACACAAACAAATGGAAAAATATTCCATGTTCATGGATAGGAAGAATCAACATTGTTAAGATGTCCATCCTACCAAAGGCAATCTACAGATTCAACACTATACCCATTAAGTTACCAACGTCATTCTTCTCAGACCTGGAAATGACAATACAAAAATTCACATGGCAACATAAATGACCATGAATAGCCAAAACAATCCTTAGCAAAAGAAACAAAGCAGGAGGTATCACTTCCAGACTTCAAACTTTACTATAAGGCTACAATAATCAAAACAACCTGGTATTGGTAAAAGAACAGGCACATAACCAATAGAACAGGATAGAGATTCTGGAAGCAAAGTCTCAATTCCTCAACCAACTCATCTTTGACAAAGCCTCCAACAACAACCACTGGAGAGAGGACAACCTGTTCAGGAAATGGTGCTGGGAAACTGGCTGACCACATGCATAAGATTGAAACAGGATCTCTGCCTATCTCCATACACAAAAGTTACCTCTAAATGGATCAAAGACCAAAATGTAAAACCTCAAAACTATAAGAATCTTAGAAAACGCAGGAGACACCCTGATGGAAATTGGAACAGGTAACCAATTCCTATTCAGAACCCAAAATGCCCACACCTTAAGAATTACGATAGACAAATGGGACCTCATCAAACTAACGAGCTTCTGCAAAGCAAAAGCAACCATCAAGAGAGCAGGGAGACAGATCACAGAATGGAAAAATATATTTGCCAACTCTTTATCCAACAAAGGCCTAACATCTAGGATACAAGGAACTCAGATGTGCCAGAAGGAAACAAACAAACAGCCCCATTAAAAAGTGGGCAAAAGACATGAATAGACACTTCTCAAAAGAAGATATATGGGCAACCAACAGACACATGAAAAAGTGCTCAGCCTCACTTATCATCAGAGAAATGCAAATCAAAACCACATTGAGATACCACCTGTAAGAATGGCCACCATTCATAAAACAAACAACAGATGCTGACGAGAATGCCGAGGAAAAGGAATGCTGCCACACTGCTGGTGGAAATGCAAACTAGTGCAACCTTTTTGGAAGACAATGTGTCAATTTCTGAAAGAAGTGGAAATGGACCTTCTATATGACCCAGCAATTCCCCTGTTGGGAATATACCTGGAGGAACTCAAATCATTCTGCAAAAAAATACCTGCACACGTATGTTTGTTGCAGCTCTATTCACAATAGCAAAAACACGGAATCAACCATGTTGCCCATCGAAGCTGGACTGGATTAAAAAAATGTGTTTCATATACACAATTAAATATTACACAGCCATAAAGAAGGATAAACTTATGGACTTCGCAGTAACTTGGATGGATTTAGAGTCAATCATACTCAGCTATCTATCACAGAAACAAAGAACAGAGTACCATATGTTCTCACTCATAAGAGGACCTTGAACAATTATAATACTATAAGAAAGGGATTGGCAGTAGTGGGAAACTGTTAGGAGAGGGGGATGGGATTGGCAGTTAGGGGAAACTGCTAGGGGAGGGAGGGGCAGACCTCATCAACAAGGGTACCTGCATAATCAAGGTTTGTATACCTAACCCTGAGTTGTACCCCACATCTTTATAATTTAAAAAAAGTGCTCTCCTGTCATTACATACCCTGCACAAGGCCAGTTTATTTTAATTTTGTATATGTGCTGCTTCTGTATTTTTAAATTTAAAATTTACACTTTAATTCACATTTAATTTAAAAAATAAAAGATATTAGGAGGTATTATTTGCAAATCTGAATTGCAAATTTTTTTGAGACAAAGTTTCCCTTTGTCACTGATGTTGAAGTGCAGTGTCATGTTCACAGCTTATCATAAATTTGGAGTGCTGGGCTCACGTGCTCCTCCTGCCTCAACTTCCTGAGTAGCTAGACCTACAGGTATACAACAACTCCTGGTTAATTTTTTTTTGTATAGATGGGGTTTCATATGTTGCCCCAGCTGATCCTGAACTACTGGCCTCAAAGAGTCCTCCTGCTTAGACTCCCAAAGTGCTGGACGTACAGGTGCTCAACCTATAATTTTTTGAGGAGCCTCCATATTGTTTTTTATACTGACTGTACTAAGTTACATTCCTAACAATAGTTTACAGAGTTCCTTTTTCTCCACATACTTGCTAATATTTTCTTTCATCATTGTTATAATGGTCATTCTGAAACGTAAGAAGTGACATCTCATTTCCCTGATGATTGTTTGACATGCATTCCCCTGATAATTAGTAATGTTGAGCATTTTTCATATACTTGTTGGTTATTTGTATGTTTTCTTTTGTGAAATATCTATTCATATCTCTTGCCTAAATTTTAATTGTGTTGTTTTCTTGCTAGTGAGTTTTTTTTAGTTCCTTATATGTTTTTAATATTAGCTCCTTATCCAATGTATAGCATGCAAATAATTTATTCCATTCTGTAGGTTGTCTCTTCACTTCACTCTGTTGATTTTTTTTTCCCACTATGCAGATGTACTGTTATGTAGTCACATTTGTCTATTTCTGCTTTTGCTGCCTATGATTTGAGGTATCATTACAAAAAATCATGATCTTTTTCCTGTGTTTTCTTCTAGTAGTTCCATAGTGTCAGGTCTTACATTTAACTCTTCAATCCATTTTGAATTAATTTTTACATGGTGTGTGATAAGGGTCTAATTGCTTTTTTTTTTTTTTTTTTTTTTTGCTTGTAGATGTATACTTTTCGCAGCATCAGTTTTGTAGTTGGCTTTTCTTTCTCCATTATGTGTTCTCAGCAACTTTGTCAAAAATCACTTGAGTGTAAATGTATTTATTTCTGGGCTCTCTCTTCCAGTCCACTGGTCTGTGTCTGATTTTATGCTAGTTTCATGCTATTATATTTTGGTTATTATTGCTTTGTAGTTTATTTTGAAGTCAGATAGTGTGATGCCTTTATTGAAATTCCTAGAATCTCAGTCTCAGGGTTGCAACTATCCCAGGAACATGTTTGTCCTTTGGGTTGTACAGAATTAGACTGCTCAGAAAGTCAGTGCCTCTAGGAGAAAAAAATCTACCAATAACAATTAATATATATTCCATTTTCTTTCTTGGAGCAATCCAGAGACTTCTGCTAGTTCTCCAGAAATCACTAGTGGAGTTAGGCATCAGTTGTCATCATCAGGATTTGTTTCATTAATGGATCCAGATTTGGCTTCCTTCCCACTGCTATCTCAATTCCCCACTCTATTACTTGTGCTTCCTTAGCTCCCAAGTAAACTATTTGACCTTGTGTTTGTCCTCTTTATTAAAGTTATAGGTTAATTTTTTCCATATTTTTCTATTGTATTTTCTGTAAATTTATTATTTATTTGTAGGAGGAATTATTTAAATTTTTTAGATATGAAAAAATTTAATAGTTTTTTCAGTTATGTGTTAATAATCTCTCCCTCCACCTTGGTCTCTCTGTCTCTGTTTGTGTCTCTCTCTCTCTCTCTCTCTCTCTCTCTCTCTCTTTCTCTCTCTCTCTTTCTCTCTCTCTCTCTCTCTCTTTCTCCCTCCCTCCCCTTGCATTTTTACCCAATGTTTTAAGCACTATATATATATAAATTATTTAATTTTATTTTTTGTTGTTAGTAAAATATATACACAACATAAAATTTGCCATTTTAATGAGTCATTTAGATTTTTTTTATTTTAAATATGTGGGGTACAATTCAGGGTTAGGTAGACAAATGTTCATTATGCAGTTACCCTTGTTGATGAGGTATGCCCCACCCCTTCCCTGGCAGTTTCCCACTACTGCCAATCCCACCCCTGCTCTCTCCTGGCAGTTTCTCACTACTGCCAATCCCTTTTTTATAGTATTATGATAGTTGTTCAAGGTCTGTGGTTTATTTTGATAAACATTTTTAATTTTAACATAATACAATTTGTACATATTGTCCTCTACTTATTTTTGATGTTATTTGTTTAAGAAGTAATTTCTAATACCATAAAGCTATTTTCAAAGTTTTATTTCATTTTCACATTTAGATTCATGATTCACTTGGAATTGATTGCTTTGTATAATGTGAGGTAGGTTTATAAGAATTTTCGTTTCTCATGTGAATAACCAATTATCTTGATGCCAATTATTTAAAAGTCTGTTACTTCTGTGTGATTCATTTCACCTTTGTAATAAATTAAGTGTCCACATACACGTGTGATCATTTTTGTACCCTCACATTCTACTGGCTATTTGCATATCTTTGTTCAAATTATATACTCTCTTTAGTACTATAACTGTCTAAGACATCTTGAGAACCTAGGCATGAATTCTAAAATGTGGTCTTTTCTTTAAGATTGTCTTAGCTATTCTTTTTTTCTTTTTACCTTGCAATAAAATTAAAATTTTTTTATCAGTAAAACTACTGTAAAAATGGTAATAAAATAGTTTATGCATGTTCTTTATTTGTGTAAAGTTTGAGCTAAATTTATAACAATTTGCATTATTAAAGAGTTTAAAATAATTTTTCATATTACTTCCATTTTTTAATTTAGCATTTGTTCTTTTAGTGTTTAATCAAACATTTTGGTTCATTTCTAATCAAATTATCCTAAACTATAAATGTTTGAAGATCTTATAAGCAAACAAACTACTATCAAGAAATTTGAAATCCAGTTAGGATGCAGAATTTTCATGTTTCAAGGACCATTATAAAATGCAAATGCATGACAGTTGCTTATTGTATCTAGTATAGTGTGCCCACTACCTTCTAAGATAGTCATGAGGATAAAATGACATAAGAATGGACAAACATTTTTAAAATATTGTTTGTATAATTATTGACTTCTATCATAAGACAGAAGAATGGACAAATGTTTAAAAAACATTGTATAACAACTGATTTCCATCACCTGATGTAGAATTAGTGTTTCCATTTACAGATAAAGTTAAGAAATAATAATTTTAATGTATTTATGATCTTATCCAAATTATTATTACTAATTTACTTATGTCTTTGTATTATTACTTAAATGCTATCATATCAGAATTGCCATAAACCCAAAATTCTCTTTCAATTCCTAACCCTCTTGGCCATATTTTTTCCTAGTCTTGGTTATCTCCTATACAACAGAGTTTAACTCCTTTCTTCAGAGCAATTTGGACATCCTTGTTTCTGAGACTGTACACTAAGGGATTGAGAAGAGGTGTGAGCACTGTGTAGAAAAGTGAGAAAGTCTTGTTCAGGTTGAGTGTTGTTTCTGATGGTGGTGTCATATACACCACAACCAGGGTACCATAATACACACTCACAACGATCAAGTGAGATGAGCAAGTGGAGAAGGCTCTCTGCCTCGCTGTGGAAGACGAAGTTCTTAAAATGGAGGAGAGAATGAAGCCATATGATAATAAGGTCCAAAAGAAAGGAGATAGGGACAAGAATGACGATGCAAAGGCCACCCTCTCCACCACTGTAGTGTCTGTGCAGGAGAGCTTGACCAGAGGGAAGAAGTCACAAAAGAAATGGTCAATGATGTGGGGACCACAGAAGGTCAGCATGGCAAGCAAAGTCAGCACGACTCCCAGGAAGAGAAAACCACCAATCCATGATCCCGCTGCCAGCTTGACACAAGCCCTGCTGTCCATAAGTAATGAGTACCTCAGGGGCCAGCAGATGGCCAAATAGCGATCATAGGACATGACAGCCAGGAGAAAACTCTCCACCGTGAGCAGGGCTCCAACAACATACAGCTGTACTACACAGGCCGCAAAAGAGAGAGTAACACCGCCAGCCAACACCTCCCACAGCAGCTGAGGGGAGACGCTGCTTGTGTACCCAACATCTACAAAGGATAAATGGCACAGGAAAAAATACATTGGAGTGTGAAGGCATGGGCTTGTGTGGATGGCAAAGATCATCAGCAGGTTACCACACAGTGTGAACACATAAAGGCTGAGGAATAAAGAGAAAAGGACAGCACCAGCTTCATCAAGGTCCCCGAAACCCAGCAAGATCACATAAGTAATAGAAGAGAGATTTCTTCGCTGGTTTGCTTCCATCTGTGAACAATAGATAAAGTATGTTATTGTCGAAGTATGTTATTGTCAAGTAAAATAATTTAAAATTAACATTTCCAGAGGAACGTGGGGTCGCATAACCTTGATTCACATATTGTTTAGTGAACCAGTGGTGTTATTCTTTTGCAAAGAGCTATTCCTGGTTACAACTGGCATCCCAGATTCGTCCTCATTTCTAAGCTTAGAAGCCAGGTCAGATTGGGGGGGGGGGGGTCAGAATGAATAGATGTATGTTTTGGCAGTTCAACCTTTATTAAGCATGTGGGTACTTCTCTCTTTTGCTTGACTATGGTGATTACAAGTCTTTCTTTTTCACAGTGCTCTGATAATTCTCACTAGAATTATAGATCTGGTCCTAGAGAAAATTATAAAATGAAAGCATGTGGCTTGATCTTCCTCACATTCCCTTTTTCTATATCCTTCCCTCTCTTACCTCAGGACAAATGCCATTATGCTGGGCACTTAAGAAGGGCTTCACTTTCATGGGTGAAAGTCAATTCTAACAATGGTGCCTATAAGAAATGATCCACAGCCCTGGACTTTCTCTGGGAGACATTTACTTTTAAGTAGACTTTCACATATCACATATTTGTTTTCCTCTAAACCACTGGAAGTGGCTTTCTAATCTTGAAATTTTGAGCATAGGGTCTAACCAGAGACATGAAACCTGGTGTCTTCTGAGCGACAAGGCTTTGTCTTGCATCTCTGATCACTGCCCAGTACTAGTCACTGCCTCTCCATCTTCTTTCCTGTGCTCATTGTTAGCCGCCTCCTCTGATTCTCTTTCATCAGTAATTTAGCACATCAAATAAAATTAACTTCCACATTTATTTAGAATCAACACTACATTATTCCCAATCTGTCTTGAATAAAGTGTATATAGAAGATGTTAAAATTATATAAAGAACGAATATAAAAGAAGAGAATGAAGAACACATTTTAGAAAAAAATAATATGATACAAAGCCTTCCACTAATCATATTATAATGATAATTGAACAAGATATCTTGGAAGGTGCCAACAATTTTCCAAAGCTTATATAGAAAAATAAATACAATTAATATGTTAAGAAAAAAAGTTTTAAATGGGGGCATGTATTTATGAGTTACTAAAAAATCTTAATAACAGTGAAAATGTGATTTTGATTGAAGGATTGTTGAAGCAAACAAACAGGGTTAGGGTTAGGGTTAGCATTGGGGAAAACGTTATGCAAGAAAAATGTTATGATAAAGCTGAAAGAAAGGAACATCTTTCCAAGAAGTTACCTTTCAGGATTCGTGAAGATAAATCCACATGGACAAAGAAACCAAATTTGCAAACAACCACAACAGCATGAAAACATGTTAAAGTATAAATAAATGTTAATTAAACATACTAATAATAATGGTCTAGTTAGAATGTCATGGAATTAAATTATAAGGAAAAACAAAATAGCAGGCTTGATATAAAAACTTTGAAAACAGATTTGCCTCCCTTGTGATATATCTGAAATGGAATGAAAATTATATAAAACACTCAGAGTACAAGAAAAGTTAAAGGAGTCATTGGTAGGATGCAGTGATCAGCAGGAAATAATTGAAATATTTAATAGTCCATTATTTTTTAAGAAAGTTAGTACTGTATAATTTGAAGTGAGAACCATAGGCGCTGAACTCACTTGTGTGCATATGGATATACATATACATGTATATGCATAGCTAATAAAATTGGTATGACAATATCTGTGTTTACAAAAGAGAATTGGGAATCAAAATTTTAATTATTTCCTTTGGCAGTAAAATATAAGAAATAAGATTGGAGATTGCTGCTTTTGCTTTTGCTTTTACCATTTCACTAAATTCATCTTGCAGGAGTTCTGTCTTTGCTCTGAATTTAAAAATCTCAGTCAACTGTTATTTTGTGCCCGTCAAAGATAATGTCCATTTTTCACAAATGCATACACATGTCCACATATTTGCCATGCCTGGAATGTGTCCCAACCTCCTCACTGACCATTCCATTGTCCAACATCAAACCAGTAATTCGGAGTACAAAGCAATTGCCATCTCCTCACACATCTGTTCCTTCTTTCCATCATGTGGAGTCTGTTTTCTGTTCATTCACACTGCTTTGACAATGTGCTTGCATCAGTAATGTGACCCTGTTTGCCTTTCAGTACAAATTAAAATTGTACCATTCCCTTCATGATGCATTAAATTTAGAATGAATGTCATATATGTGTGAGATTTTGATCATCCTTATAATTTATATACAGAAAGTTCTAAATGTGTTCTTTGAATAACCAAAACGACATGGTACCTAGTTAAATTTTACTTTATATTGTTGACTTTGTCAAGTCCCATGGGATGTTGTAGCTTATAGAGAGCAAGCATTAGATTACAATATTATGGTAATATTGAACATACAGAGAAGGAAATGATGAAAGCTCTCTTAGAAAAAAATGTTCAAATGCATTTATTTCAACAATGCTTATCTAAATGATTTGTATTTCCCACAGGTATTATCATGTTGTGGAAGCATGCACTATTTTTTTTAAAAGACAGATGTTCTAAAATAAGTACTTCAAATTAAATATTCATGTGAAGCAGAGTAGTAAACAAGACAATAAGTACAGCTCTGCATTTTTCTCTTCTCTTCCATCCATTGTTTCTGTTTGGTTGTATCCCAGAGGTCTATCCTAAGCTTGCTTCGCTTCCCCCCTGCTTATGCTTCCTGAAGGATTCCATTCCTCCCATGACTTCAATAGTTACCAAAAAGCCAATCTGTTTTTCAAGCCCACATAAGCTCCTTAACTATGTAGCCAATATAACATTCTGTAACTTCAAAGTAGATGTCCTACATGTACCAAAAATTCAACTCCATTTCCTGAACTTCACCAAATCCTGCCCATATTTCTGTATCTATTGTTGTAATTTGATTTTTAAATAAATAAATGAACAATTCTATACATTTTTACACATTTTACCTCTTGTGTCATTCATGTAATGTTTCAGTCAATATTCTTCAGAAGTAACTGTCATTCTACCGCCCTACCATAGCATGGCCTGTTTTCACAGTTCATATAAATGTAACTTGCTCTATGTATTATGTTAGGTATGGGTTTATCTGCTTAACTGGTTGAGTTAATGTAGTGGCCTTTGAAATGCAGCCAAGTGCTTCCCTGTCTTCGCATGTCATTTCTAACCATGTAGTGTATCAGTGCATGAATACATCATAGTTTGTTTATCCATTCTCCTGGTTATATAGGCTGTTTTCAGTTTGTGCCTATTGTGAATCCTTACTTGTGTTTTCAACATCATCACCCCAGTTTCCCAAGTAAGACCCTCCCGTTAGTCATCACTGATGTTTATCTCTTTTCCTCTCACTTTTAGTGAGATCTTTTTAATACTACCTTTTAAAAACTGATGAAATTACTTCTACATTTCTATCTTCACTAATCGTATATTGTCTAAGAACTATACATTTCTGCATGAATATTTCAGTTACTGTTTTCCTTGTTCACATTCCCATCGGATTACATTCTAATATTCATGCAGTGAGTTTAAAAAAATCATGATTATGTTGTCACTGATGTAATTTGTAATGGCTTCCAGCTTATTTAAGGATAAAAGTCAAATTCCTAAGAAAAGTATATCAGATTACTTCATGATGTGGATTGAGATGAGATGTTCATGTTATCTTATATTAGACTTTTGCTGATACTGCTTTAATAATCAAAGTAAACAAGTTTCAATTTCTCAAGCATGATGTCCATGTATCATATAATGTCTCTGCACTTATTTCTTTATTAGACTTTCAGTCACCTCTCCAGATTATTTTTATTTATCATTCCCAAGCATTTAGTACCAGATATCTCTCAGTAATCCTTTTCCATTCCCAGTTTATCTGATCTTTTAATAGTTCCCTATATTTTACTCATACAATCTTTGAAACTTTATATTGACTGAAACTTCATCTCTGTAAGTTGTGAGCATTTTCTAAAACAAAATTTTTTCCTTAGTTTATACAATTTTATGTTCAATATCCAGCATCACGACTGATATATAGTTGGGCCTAATAACTCTTCAGTTAATATATGAATAAAATAATTGGTCTCCATAAAACAGCCTATATTAGAGGGAAGGTAGCATTAAGAGTAATTAAGAAAAAACCATTCTAAACCTGACGTTAGAATTAATATAACTATTGCAAATAGAGTAACTAAAAGATGATTAAAAATGAAACTTGAAAAAATAGGATTTCCAAAACAAGAGTGTTTAAAAAGTACCAATTTGACTATAAGAAAATGACTGACAGTGGTGGGAAACTATGGGGGGAGGGAAAGGGAGATGGGATTAACAGTAGTAAATATCTGTCTGGGTCTGGGGAGACACCTCTTATCAACAAGGGTGCCCGAATGAAGCATATTTGTATACCTATCCCTTAACTGTACCCCACAATATCATAATAAAAAATATTGATTATAAAAAAATTTAAAAATTTAAAGTACCAACTTGGTAAGGAACATGTACTGTATTGAGTAGTGGTGAAAAATAATAATCATATAATATCTCTACTAAAGTTTTTAACATAGAGATAGTATTCATGATTCAAAAATCCCCAGCTATCCTCATTCCTTTCAAGCTTTTCTAGAAACTACCAATTAAGGGCAATTTACAACAACTGAAATTCTAAGATATCCCACTTTGTGAACACTAAAGTGAGGAAAAAGTAGAATAAAATATGAATGATTAACTCGACTTGCACCATTGTAGTCACCACTTTTTCAACTTTCGGAAGGCTTGAAGCATTCTTTAAGAAATAGGATGGGGGCAACCCCTTCGGGTCCCCTCCCACTGTGGGAGCATTTCTGTCCTCTTTAAAAAATCCTACTTTCTCACTTGAAAAAAAGAAAGAAAGACAAAAGGAAAGGAAGAGAGGAAGGAAGGAAGGAGGGAAGGAAGGAAAGAGGAAGGAAGCTGGGAATGGTGGCACATGCCTATACTCCCAGCTACTCAGGAGGCTGAGGCAAGAGGATCGCTGAGGCAGGAGGATCACTGAGGCCAGGAGTTCAGGATTAGCCCGGAAAAGTAGGGAGACCCCCCCCACCCTGTCTTTAAAAAAAAATAAAGAAATAGGAAGGAAAGTCTTAATGGCAATTAAGGAAGGAATATAGAGAGCCTGATGTTAGCATTTAGGAAAGCAACTGAAGGCTCAATGAATCAGATACTGGAAGCAGGAGTTGGTCTCAGACAGGTGAGGGGTATTTTCATTGAGTTCTATTGCTGCTCTTCTCTGGTGTGTGTGTGTTTATCACCTTTGGATCAATACTTTGAATACATACCTTTATCTGGAGCCAGAGACAAAGACTGTGCTTCTCTGATGATGGGTAAATGGAATCAGGAGTTCCTAGTGGGAAAGTCACTCAGAGAACAGCATATGAATTCTTAACCTGGCTTCTCTGTCTCTCCTGACCAGAAGCCTGTATATATCTTTCATTTGTATGTTGAAGAATCTTAAGTTCTCAATACTTCATTTGTATGACATTGAGAACATACAATTCATAGTAAAATAAACTTCCCTTTTTAAATGTAAACTCAAACTCTATATATGCCAAAGAGATGATTGAATTCTGCATTGGCTAGTTCTCGTTTTGATATCCATTATTTTTTCAAAACCAATAATGAATTTGAAATGTACTTACTTTTTATTTAGAATATCCACTTGCCATTGTATTAAAGCACATAAGTCCTTTGTTAAAGGTTTTTCTGTTTGTATTTTATAGTTGTAAATTTTAGCTCCATAATTCCCAGGATGCATATGGATGTATAAATAAATTCTAATGGGAGTATACCACCTTAATTTTTTTACCTGAGTTTTAATTTACCAAGAGAATTCATGTTAAGAAGCAACACCAATGTCTATCATGTACATGTTTTTATAAGAAAAAACAGCAAAGCTACCAACATGATCATAGCTTTGATTTTGAAATACTTTGTGCCATTGACTACCTTGCCAAATTTTCACTTATTTGTCTTAGTTACTTATTTTCCCTCCTCCTTTTCCTTTATTTTCCTTCTCCCTTTTCTGTCTTCCTCTACTATTCCCCCATCTTCCTTCCTCCTCCCCTTAATTTCTCTCTCCATCTTAATTTCTTGTCATAAACTGTAAACTTATAAAGGATAAAAGGATTATTAACAAACTATTTTTTGAGGGAGAAAACATTTTTTAGCCATTACCTTTTCTAAATCACTGCATCACTTAGCTGCAGGGACCTAGAGGACAAATTAAAAAGTTATTATTTCTATTAGTAATATGACTTCAGTGGGAAAATAGAATAAAAGTTTACAATGGAATGAAGAGTGAGCATTTAGATTTAGAAATAAATGATGTTAAGAAATGGAGACATACGTTAACAATAATATTTTTAGGCACCTGGTTCAGTGTGACAGTTGGCACAGGGTTAGTCTCCCATCCTTCCTGCCACTGCAGTAAGAAAATGTTAATAATCTCCATAGAAATGCAGATGTTGAGTGGCCAGGTATATCTTCACTGGGAACACCGTGAGAGCTGTTGGTAAGTAAGGGAGATTTGGTAAGCAGAAGCCCAGAACAGGAATGCAGGCATTGTAGCAAAGAAGAGCACATTTGGGGAAGCGGGCTCGGTTTTAGCAAGCACAGAAGTGGATAGGTTAAGGAGTTAGATTCTCCCATCACTGCTCCCTCCTTTTTCTTTTATTTACCAGCTATGGAAGTAACATGAAGAAACACAAAATTCACATGAATGTTCTTGAATTCCTTTAACCATATAGTTCATTTTCTTCAAGAAATTCCATCCATATAAGGAGTTCCAGGAGGAATGAACTAGAGCACAAACTACACAAAAACCAAACCAAACAACCCCCCAAAACTGCCAAAGCATACAACACTGCTTACAAAAATCAAAGTTCTATATTCTTAAATATGAACAAAGATTACAAAACCTATAGGAAAAAAATAAGATAAAAGCCAAGGTACAAACCAACCAACAAAAAACTTTTAACTTTTAACATAACTTTTAACATAAAATTGAAGAAGGTACCTGCTGCTACATGAAATAACTAGCTGCCACAGAAAAAGAAATAAATCTAGAAGAAAGAGTATGCAGCAAAAATAATCTAAGTGCTTCTGGAGAGAAAAAAAAATCAACTACAAGTTAAGAGAAATTTAATTGGCATCTAATGTCCCATTACAGGAATTCCTGCAATTCTCCAAGATTCTGGAGCAATGCTTTTGGTGACAGGTGATTTATCTAAAATTCTAGACCCAACCACAATCAAACACAAAAGCAAAATAAATTTTTTATGTGTGAAAATCCATAACATTTATTTCTTATATATTATTTCTAAGGGATAGATAAGTTTCCAAGTTGACAGTCATACATGAGTTCCACTCAAAAATAATATAAATTATAGCAATATTTATTGGCATACAAGAAGAAGAAGAACTTTAAATTTTTTAAAGGAATAAGTCATATCCAAGCAACACAAAAGTATCTAAGATTTTAATTTGGTTGATGTCGGGAAAAACTATTATCTCAAAAGAAGAAAAATGGACAGCACAAACATTTATGAAGATTAAAAAAGAAAAAAGACAATGAGGAAGAGAGAAAGAAAGTTAAAAAGAAACGAAGGATTAAAGTCAAGGAAGGATAGAGGAAGGTAGAGAGACAAAGAACAGAGAGGGGACATAAGGAGAAAAGAAATGAGGGGCAAAAATGTATAACCTCAAAATGAAGGAAACCTAACATTGGTATGAGTCTGAGAAATTAACAAGGTAGAAAAGAAAGAATCAACGTACCTTTGGTCATAGAAAGATTTCTTTTAAATATGCTAAGGCTCATGATATTTGATCTATCATATTTCTTTGGTCTTTTGGAGATCAGTATTAATACAGTTATTCAATAACTTAATTAAATCAAATTTTAATTAACGATAAAATTTAAATATTGTTTCAGAAGATAATTTTAGTGTTTTCAATCATGAAAATGTAAATCAATGATCAAGGAAGAAGAGGCTAAGAGTATGGGGAAGGGTGGAAATGCTGAAGTCCTCCGCTCACATGGGGCGTGACCAAGGGAAAGTAGAGAAGCAGATAGAGCAATCCATGAAGTATTTTAAAGATATTTTTTGAATGTACAAGCGTAACAAGTCAGAGATAGAATATAAGAATTATACAAAATCACGAAGGATAGTTTATTATTACTGGTTGTGACGCTCAAATGGTATATACAAGGAAATAAAGTGTGTTTTAAAAAATATTTTATTGAAGCCAATTCTTTATTTTGTTTATTTATTTATTTATTGAATGTGAGTCTCACTTCACTGCCTAGTCTGAAGTGCAGTGGCACGCTCACAGCCATTCCAGCATTGGCCCAATGGCCTCCGGTGATCCTTCCGCCTTAGTCTTCCAAGTAGCCAGAACTACAGACGTGCGCTATCACGCTCAGCTGATTTTTTTATTTATTGTAGAGATGAGGTCTCGCCAAGTTACCCAACCTGTTCTCAAACCCATGGGCTCAGGCAATCCCCTCATCTTGGCCTCCCAAAGTGCTGGAATTACAGGCTGAGCCACCAAGCCCAGCCCACTTCTCTATTTTATTGTTTTGTGCCCTAGGTTGGACTTCATGCTGCCAAAATCTTCAAGGATTTTTATGTCACTGATGCTGTAGCAAATAAGAAGTTGGTATAATTATATTATCTACTAGGATTAGGTAACTGACCAAGACTAACAAGTAGAAAAAAGTCATTTTATTTAGTAAATCAGACTGAAAGAGTGAAAATATGGGATATTAATACTATCTAATGAATTTTCACACTCTAAATTTTCTTATGTATTACTCTGATTAAACAGAAGAGTTATTTGTTACTAAAAGAATATTTTACTATTAAAAATTATTTTAAGTAGAAACTCGAATCTTTCTGCATAACTAATAGAATTATATTTGACAAAAGGGGAGAAAAATCACATTATCTCTGTTATGTATATTTATTATTAATTTTTAAAAATCAGCTTATTTTCAGCCGGGCTTGGTGGCTCAGCCTGTAATCCCGCTCCTTTGGGAGGCTGAGGTGAGTGGATTGCCTGAGCTCGCGGGTTCGAGACCCGCCTGGGCGGCAAGACCTCATCTCTATAATAAATCAAAAAATCAGCCGGGCGTGGTAGCACATGCCTGTAATTCTGGCTACTGGAAGGCTGAGGCGGAAGGATCGCCGGAGTCCAGCAGGTCGAGGCTGCGGTGGCCGGGAGCGGCCACTGCACTCCAGTCTGGGCGACGGAGTGAGACTCCGACTCAAAAAAAAAAAAATTTTTTTTAAATCAGCTTATTTTCTATTGTTCTACAATGTCTTAAGCTAAATTATTAAATTGTTTGGTTTTTGTTTGTTTTTTCTTTCATGGCTTCTTTGGTCTGCTTTTCTTGCCTGTGCCTTAACTCTCTATTTCCACTTTAAGTAGTAATTATTTTATTTTATTTATTTTTTTGATTCGGGTCTCACTCTGTCATTCAGACTAGAATGCAGTGGCATGATCACTGCTCACTATAGCCTTGACCTCCTGGGCACAAACAATCCTCCCACCTCAGCCTCCGAGTAGCTGGGACTATAGGCGTGTGCTGCCACATCAGTTTAATTTTTTTATTTTTTTATAGAGACGCATTTTTGCTATGTTGGCCAGGCTGGTCTCAAACTCCTGGGCTCGAGCGATTCTCCCAGCTCGTCCTTTCTGAGGGCTGGGATTACAGGGGTGAGCCACCGACCCTGGCTGATTATTTTATTGAAATGTTGTGTGCCCTAGGTTGGAGTTTATTCTGCCAAAGGCTTCAAGGATTTTTGTGCTGTAGCAAATAAGAAATATACTTCTGACATAGTTCTTTCTGTAACTCAGGCCTGAGTTTCAGTTATTAGAAGTTAAGCTCTCTCTTCCCAGCGACCCAGATCAACAGGAATATTCCTTGCCACATCTCTGAACGATGGCGGTATGTCTTCCCCACTGGGAATATTGGCACTGTTTAAATCTTTTTTTTTTTTTTTGAATTGGAGTCTCACTCCATCGCCCAGACTGGAGTGCAGTGGCCGCTTCCGGCCACCGCAGCCTCCGCCTGCTGGGCTCCGGCAATCCTTCCGCCTCAGCCTTCCGAGTAGCCGGAATTACAGGCATGGGCCACCACGCCCAGCTGATTTTTTGATTTATTGTAGAGATGAGGTCTCGCTGCCCAGGCGGGTCTGGAAACCGCGGGCTCAGGCAATTCACTCACCTAAGCCTCCCAAAGGCGCGGGATTACAGGCTGAGCCACCGAGCCCGGCTTGTTTAAATCTTAAAGACCTTTATGCAGAGGTCCTTATTGATTACACTGTTCAGTTATTTAACATATTTTTACTTATTTTATTTAAAATACTATAGAAAATTTCCTATTAGTGGTATGTTTCTATTTCACTATCAAAGTCACATATGTCAATTATGATTACATATTCATTACTAGCGCTATATATACCTTTTGCGCCTATTTTGATACTTTTTTCCCCGAATTCTCCATTGTCAAATACTTAACTTTCTTGACAGCAGTTACAAAAATCTCCAGTTACTCTATGATTGAAAGAAATGTTTTCTGACCACCTTTACATACCAAGAAGTCTTGGACACATTGTTTTTAGTTGAGAAAACTCTTAGAAAAGTAATGAGCAGTGTCGGGCGCTACATGTATTTTGAGTGGTTGATTATCTACATAATATAGCATGCTATTTTTAGTTAAACATTTTTAAAACATGTATGTTGACCCCCAGGCTAGAGTATTTGAAAACCATCAGGGTAATAATAGAGCACATTTCAATCTCCTCTAACTCTGAATTTTCATTTGTTACTTTGGTAAATTAGATTGGGAATTAGATTGGGAACAGCCCATTATTATTTATTCTCCTTTCTTCTTTTTACTGTTGGGTGCTTGAGCAGGAAGGTAGAGCTCCCCATCCAAACATCATCAGCAAACTCAACTTTCAAGGAAGCATTCAAAACTTCCATCCTCCCTTTTAGCTAGGTGGAGCAACACGATGAAGGTCAGGTTAATGAGATAGTATCAGATATGTTTTTATTTCTCTCAGATAAATATCTAGGAGTGTGATTACTGGTCATATAATGAGTATATGTTTAACTGTGTAAGAAATTAATGACATTTTCTAGAGTTGCTGCACCATTTTACTTTCGCACAAGCAGTATATGAGAATTCCAGTCATTGCACGTCCTCCCCATCCTTTAGTGGTGTTGGTATATTTTATTTTAGCCATGCTTCTCATGTTAGTTTAAATTTTCATTTCCTTAATAACTACTGATGTTGAACATCTTTCATGTACTTAGTTACCATCTTTTTTACCCTCTTGCTTAAGTTTATGTTTTCTAATCGTGTTGTTTTCCTCCTCTTGAGTTTAAGTGTTTTTTTTAAAAAAAATTCTGTATATAAGTTCTTTGTCAGAATGTGATCTGCAAATTTTTTCTTCCACTCTGTATCTTGTATTTTTATTATCTTAGCATTGTTTGTGAATAATTTATTCACTTTTTTAAATTTTGATGAAGTGCTGATTTTTTTTTCTTTTTTGGATTATGATTTTAGTGTATGTTTAAGAACTCTGCCTAATTTCAGGTTCTGATTATCTCCTGCATGTTTACTTCTATAAGTATCATAATTTTGTGACTATATTTAGAGTTAGTTTTTTTATGCAGTGTGAAGTAGGTTGAGGTTAATTTTTTTGCCTATGGATCTCTAAATATTCCAAAACAAATTGTTAAAATACTATCCTTTGCTCATCGAATTGCTCCTGTATCTTTGCCAAAAATCAAATAGTCCTACATGTATGAGTCTATTTCTAGACTCTCCATATGTGCCCATTAATCCATTTGTCTGTATCTTCACTAATACCACAAACTCTTAATTATTGTACCCTTATAGTAAGTTTAGAAAATTAGAGTGATTGATCCCAATGTATTATTTTTCAAAATTGTTTAGTCTATTGTACTTCATTGCCGTCTCCATATAAGTTTTACACTTAGTCCAGATCTGAAAAAAATAGCTTACACTGGAATTCTGTAAAATGTATGAATAACTATGATAAGAATTAACATCTGTGTTATGCTGTTTCTTATACTCCATAAACATGGTAGGTCTTTCCATTTTATTAATCATTTGCTATCTTTCATTAGCATTTTGTAGTTTGCAGCAAATGGATTCTGTATGTACTATATTTAGATATTTACATAAATATTTCACTCTTCTTGCTTTATTATCAATTGTGTTGCTTTCTTTTATTTTAGCTTCCAAATTTTCATCATTAGTATGTATAAATATTATATATTTTTATGTTTTGAACTTATATTTTGTGACCTTGATAAACCTGTGTATTAATTTCTTTCTAGTGTAGTTTCCTTGGGATTTTTAATATTTGAAATCTTGCTTTCTGCAAATAGGAGCAATTTTTGTTCTTTCTTAAAATGACTATGGATTTTATGACGTTGCTTCCCTTATTACAATGGGTAGGACACATTAAAATGTTGAATAGGAGTGGTGGGAATTGACATCCTTGCCTGTCCCCTATCATAGGGGGAAAACATTAAATCTTTCATTGGTAAGTATGATATTAACTATAAGTTTTGTGTATTCCTCAAATTTGCTTGATTAAGTACTATTCTTTGTGTGCCAAGAGTTTTCATCATGAAAACATGCTGAATTTTCTCAAATTTTTTGTATCATTTGATAAATCATATACTTTGTTTCTTTTTGAGACTGTTAATATGGGAATTGCATTGATTAATATTTTGCTACTGAATCTGCACCTTCCCAACATAAATTCTACTTGGCCATAGATTATTAATCTTTGCATGCAGTTGAATTTGATTTGCTATTTTCTCCTATTTAACTGTAATTTTGTGCCCATTGAGCAATCACTTCATCGTCCTTTTCCTGATCTACCCACACTAGTCTATGGTAGCCATGCTCTAATCTGTAACTTAATGAGATCAATTTGATTTGTGTGTTTGTTTAGGTTACACAAATCAGTGAGTTTGTGCAGTATTTGTCTTTCTAAGCAGGTCTTATTTCACATAACATAATGTTCTCCAGTTTGATTCATGTTACCACAAAAAACTAGATTTTATTATTTTTTACGGCTGGGAGTATTTCATTCTGTATATGTACATTATATTTTCTTTATCCTTTTTTTTTTTTTTTTTTGCTGTAAGCAACTTGGGATGATTCCATATCTTAGCTATTGTAAATAGTTCTGTGATAAACAAAGGGGTGCTGATATCTCTTCAACATACTAATTTCATTTCCTATATGTAAATACTTAGTAGTGGAATTGTTAAATCATATGGTAGTTCTATTTTTACTTTTTTGAGGAATCTCCATATTGTTTCCATAATAGCTGTACCAATTTACATTCCCACCAAGAGCGTAAAAGGGTTCCCTTTTCGCCAGATCAATACCAGCATTTTTTCTCATTTTGGTAACAGCCATTTTAACAGGAGTGAGATGATGTCTCATTAGAGTTTTAATTTGCATTTCTCTGATGATTAGTGATGTTGAGCACTTTTTTATATACAGGTTAAGTATTTGTATGTCTTTTAAAAAATGTGTATTCAAGGTCTTGGCTCACTTTTAAATTTGATTATTTTATTTTTTGTTATTGAGATGTTTGAGTTCCCTGTATATTCAGGATATTAATTACTTACTTACTAGATACATAGTTTCAAAATATCTTCCCCCATTCTGTAGATTGTTGTCTTCACTTTGTTGATCACTTTCTTTGTTGTACAGAAGCTTTTTGGTTTGATATAATGCCAATTGCCTATTTTTGCTTTTCTTGCCTATACTTTTGGGTTTCTATCCAAAATAATAAAAAAAAAAAATCTTTGCCCAGGCCAATGTTTGGCATTCCCCATATTTTTTGTATATTTTTAGTAGTTTTATAGTTTCAGGTCTTACATTTAAGTCTTCAATTTATTTTGAATTGATTTTTTAAATATAATTATATAGGAGTCTAGTTTCATTTTCTGCAGGTGTATATCCAGTTGTTTATTTACTAAAGAGACTGTCCTTTTCCCAGTGTGTGTTCTTAGTGCCTTTGTCAGCAACTGGTGTATATGAATTTATTACTGTGTTTTCTGTTTGTCTATGTGTTTATTTTATGCCAGTTTCATACTGTTTTGGTTACTATAGCTTTGTAATATATTTTGAAGTCAAGTAGTGTGATGCCTCCAGCTTTGTTCTTTTTACTCAAAATTGCTTTGGTTATTTGGGGTCTTTTGTGGTTCCATACAAATTTTAGGATTGTTTTGGCCTATATCTATGAAGACTTCCATTGATGTTTTGATAGGATTGCACTAAATCTGTAGATCACATTAGGTAGTATGCACGTTTTAACAACATTAATTCTTCCAATCCATGAACTTGAAATATCTTTCCATTTATTTGTGTCTTCTTCAGTGTCTTTCTGATGTTATATAGCTTTCAGTTTAGAGAATCTTTACTTTCTTGGTTTAATTTATTCCTAGGAGAGTTTTTTGTTGGTATTGTAAATGGGTTTGCTTTTTTGATGCCTTTTTCAGATAGTTCCCTATTGGCATATAGAAATGCTATTGATTTTTGTATGTTGCTTTTGTATACTACAACATTACTGAGTTTCTTTTTTAGTTCTAACAGTGTTTTAGTGAGTTCTTTAGGGTTTTCTGTGTATACAATCATGTCAACTGCAAACAGGGACAACTTTACTTTCCCATTTCCAATTTGAATACCCTCTCTTTCTCTTTTCTAATTCTCTGTGTAGGACTTCCAATACTGTGTTGAATAAGAGTGGTGAAAGTGGGCATCCATGTCTTGTTCCAGATCTTAGAATAAAAGCTTTAAGTTTTTCCCTATTTAGTATAATGTTAACTGTGGGTTTGTCATATATGGCCTTTATGACATTGAGGTATGTTCTTTCTGTACCTAATTTGTTAACAATTTTTATCATGAAGGGATGTTAAATTTTATTAAATGCTTTTTCTCTACCTATTAAAATGATCATATTTTTTCCTTTGATTCTCTTAATGTGATGTATTGCATTTATTGGTTTGCATACATTGAACCAACTGTTCATCTCTGAAATAAATCTCACCTGGTCATGGTGAGGGCTCTTTTTAATATGCTGCTGAATTTAATTTGCTAGTATTTTGTCAAGGATTTTTGCATCTTTGTTCATCAGCAGTATTAGCATGTAGAAAATCTGAACAGACTAATAAGAAATAACAAGATTGAATTAATAATAAAAATTATCCTATCTAAGAAAAGCCCAGGTCTGATGGTTTTACTGCTGAATTCTACCACACACTTAAAGAAGAACTAATACAAATCATTTGCAAACTATTCCCAAAAAATGGAGGGAGAAAATTCCTCCAGTCTTATTCTACTATGCCAGTATCATCCCAATACTAAAACCATACAAAGATGCATCCAAAAAAAATGAATCCCTATACTGTTTTATATACTATATTTGCCTCATAAGATATTTTTCCTCACTGGACTTATGTTTCTTGGGGAAATGCCCTTGGGATGTAGGACTTTAGGATTTATTATTCCTGAATTTATTCGAAAGTTTTTATTTCCTTGTAAGAATCATCAGAATCATCTCAAAATTTTGTCTAGTTAACTTAGTTTTCTTTTTTTTCTTTTTTTTTTTTTTTTTGTTGAGTTGGAGTCTCACTCTGACGCCCAGACTAGAGTGCAGTGTCCGCTCCCGGCCACCGCAGCCTCGACCTGCTGGGCTCAACGATCCTTCCGCCTCAGCCTTCTGAGTAGCCGGAATTACAGGCACATGCTACCACGCCCAGCTGATTTTTTGATTTATTGTAGAGATGAGGTCTCGCTGCCCAGGCAGGTCTCGAACCCGCGGACTTAGTTTTCTTAAAAGCATTTCAGCAGTAGCTAAAGATCAGGGACTGTTGCAAGCTTTCAATTAGGAACTTAAGTTGTACCCTAATGTCACTTTCCTGTTACATTCTTGGCAAGCATTTTTCAAAATTACTGCATAAGTTTTAACATTTATGTTGGTGACTTTGAGATTCTTTCAGATACTTTTGGTTAATTTACTCTAAATGTGAGAGCTAAGCACATTGATTCCATTTTATTTATTTATTATTTTGCCTATTTAGATACATATATTTATATACATTTTTAAAACAAATGTGTTTAATCATTGAATCACCTCTGACCTAGAAACTGTTATGGAAAACTTTATGCTCCTCAAATTTGAGAATTTTTTGTCCAAAGGCTTTTTTTTTTTCTTATTTGAGTTGGAATCTCACTCTGTCACCCAGGCTGGAGTGCATTGGCATGCTCACAGTCACCCCAGCATCGACCTGCTGGGCTCCAGCTATTCTTCCATCTCAGCCTTCAAGTAGCCAGAACTACAGGCATGGGCTACCATACCCAGCTAATTTTTTTCTTTTTTTTTTTTTTGTAGAGATGAGGTCTCACCATGTTGCCCAGGCTGGTCACTAACCCATGGGCTCAGGCAGTCATTTCACCTCGGCCTCCCAAAGTGCTGGGTTTACAGGCTTAAACCACCATGTCCAGGCCCTAAGGTTATCTCTTAAAATAGATTATTTTCAATCTAATTAATCTCAATGGATTGGCCAAAGAGTCTATGGAAATAAGTTATTGAAGGGCCTCCAGGTTTCCAGGAGGCAGCAATTACCAGTTTCCCTGAAGCTTATCAGAAATACAATTACAACTGTGTCTTCAATAAGAGATCATAAAACAAAACAGAGATGTGCAAAACCTGTTTCTTCCTGTGACCTAGACTAAAAATATAACTCTGAGAAAGAACTCTCTGGTCATGCTCAGTGAAGAGAACTGAAGAGTAATGGTATTGGGCTTTATACTAGTGTGTTTGTGAATAGATACTGATGTACAGAGAGAGACTTCATGTATCAGTCCTCAGGTATGTCTATTTTTTATGTTGTTCATTCTATCAGGGGAATATATTTTTAATTTTACATCCTGTTGGACAAAACTCTAAATTTCCTAAATATAGTGGTATTATTCAAGGTTGTTAGCATTTTTCTATTTTCCTATATCTTGATGCTTTTATCACTCCATAAGAACACTAAATTAAATAACAATTGTCTATGAGGTATATATTTTTTAATTCAGTAAACAAATTTATATTACAGGTATTTCATATAAGGATAGTGTTGCCTTCTCTCCATGTTGTTTATAACATCATCTTATCACTTTATTCATTGAATACAGATGACAGCACATTAGCAGACATGGACAACTTTACCATCTTCTCAGAATTTATTCTCATGGATATTTCAAGTTCCCAGGAGCTCCAAATATTGCAAGGTCTATTGTTCTTAGTGATATATGTGGGAGCTCTGGTTGGAAATCTTCTAACCATTGCTGTCATTGTGATAGACTCACAACTTCACTTCCCAATGTATTTCTTCATAGGCAATTTATCCCTCACAGATTTTGGTTACATTTCAGTTACTGTTCCCAAATCAGTTGTGAATTCTCCGACAGGCAGGAAATGGATTTCTCTTCCAGAATGTGCCATTCAGACTTTCCTGTTTATCTTCTTTGGATCCATCGAGTTATTTTTCCTCGTGATCATGTCCTATGACCGTTACATTGCCATCTGCCATCCTCTTCACTATGGCCTCACCATGACTTGGCATAGATGCATGCAGGCAGCAGGTGGCTCATGGGCCAGTGGGCTTGTCTATTCTGCAATCCACAATGGAACCATATTCCGACTTCCCTTCACAGAGTCCAATGTGATCCATCAGTATTTCTGTGATGTACCTCAAGTCATGAGCATCTCATCCCAGGCTGTGCAGTTTTCTGAGTTTTTGGCCCTTGCTGTGAGTGCCAGCATTGTTTTATTCTGTTCTGTCATCTTATTCACTTCATATGTTTATATATTTTCTGCTGTGGTCCAGATGTGCTCCTCAGAAGCCAGGAGCAAAGCCCTGTCAACCTGTTCTCCCCAGATAGTGACATTTATTCTATTTGTACTTTCCTTACTGTTTGCTTGTTTGAGCCCTGTCTCACATGCTTCCACCATTCAAAGCCTCCTCACAACCATGTTCTACACCATGTTGCCCCCCTTCATCAACCCTATCATCTTCGGTCTGAGAAACAGGGAGATTAAGAGTGCTCTGGGAAGAATGTTTAACAGGTCTTTCCAGTTCTTCTGAAGAGCTATTATGGTTTGATTTGAAGTTAGTATTTCAGTAATCAAAGTAGAAAAATACTTGTTCATTAAATATTACTTCAAAATTGAGAAAATGTCAGAAATGTAGACATTTGGTCATTTTGATAAATGAGATAGGTGTGTAAGAAACTAGCCGCAGTTAATCATTTGAACAAAATTTTAGCTTGAATAAAATAAGTTATTTCTTATACTCACTGTTTTGGAATGGTAACTCTGATGTGTTTTATAGTTGATTTTTTGTTGTTATACTATTTTTATTGTGTTCTGACTAGAGAAAGGTATAGAAAGATAAATCATTTTCCTCTGTGCACACTGATTGGATGCAAAGCTGAAATGAAAAAGCTGTTGTATCTAACTCTAAAAAGTCTTTTTAACATGTAATTTTTAATGAATTTATAATTTTTGACTATATATAAAGAAAAGTGTATATATATCTAAAAATGCATATAATATATAAAATATATATTTATAGTATATATAATGTATATGCAAATATTTGCTTAATACAAACAAAAATTATACATGCAAATATGTATTGTTTGTGTATTGCATTACACAAACAATAACTGCATAAGGAGTTTTTAAGGGAATTGAAAGTAAAATCTACAGGAGACATACAGTGCCTGTTCAGTTGTGTTTCTTTCCTATCTGCCTTTGTCACTAGTTTCTACTGTTCAACTTGAGATTCTCTTACCTAACCCGCTCTCATCTTTTTAAGCTCCTAAGCATGGGAATTTCAGTAGCTAAACTCAGAGACCTTATTGCCATGCTCCTCTTCATTGTCTCACTACATAATTTATATTCATAAGTGTTAAACTTTATTAGTAATATCGGTTACTGTGTCAGGCATTATTATACACTGTTTGTATCATTTCTTGTCAGGACTTCAAGACAGTCATCCCTGCTTCCAGTGTGTGTATCAATTATCTTCTTTCTTTGTGCAGATAATTCTGATAGATTGCAGCTCTGACACAAAATTTATGTGGTATGTGTTATGGAGATGAATGAACTTGCCCACAGGTGTAAGTGTTTCTCTAATTATCTCATAAAATTGCAGATTGTATGCTTATAGATACACTGTGTAGGTATACAGAAATAAGGGTTATGATATATATGTGTATATGTATTATATCTGCACCTATAGATATAGATACAGATATATATTTAGTCTCTATATATAATCTAGATATAGATCTAAATATATATGTAAACTATATATACATAGATATATCATGTATGAAATAGAAACAGAGTTTGATACTGCATGACATCTATCAGAGAGAAAGAGTAGATTTTACTCTCAATACTCAAAAATTCCTTATGCAACTATTGTTTGTTTAATGTTTAATTCAATGGACAGTTAAATAGTTGCATTCGAGTAATAAAGGAAAATTTACACTCAGTAAAATAAGCTTTTGCTATTTTCATCTCTAGAGATTGTATATGAGGGAGGACCCAAAAAAACAGAATTTATTTATTAAAAAGTATGTATTTCTTCTTACATGTTTAAATTTCAGTCACTTTCAAAGTACTCTCCAACTGATACAATACACCTTTCTACTGCTCTAAAGAGTTTTTGAACTCATCAATTGTGATGACTTTTAGTGCTTCTGCCGTTTTTTGTTTTACCTCTTCCACATAGGCAAAACATTTTCCTTTGAAGACTTTTTCATCCTGGGAAACAAACAAACAAAAAAGTCATTCAGAGTGGGATCAGGTGAATAGGGAGGGTAGGGCACAGGGGTCGCACCATTTTTTGTCAAAGGTAAACAGTCAGCATGGTGTGAGCAGGTGCACTCATAATTCACCCATCATGAAATAAGCAAACACTTGAAAGAATCTCCAAAAAAAATTCACTGATGCCAAATGCAGCTTCTGACAACAACACTACCTGGTAAACTGAGGTTGATGGGTTCCTAGAACACTTACCTAGCAGGGAAAGCCTGTACTACAAGAGGTCCACTGTCCAAAAGATAATTCCAGGTTTTTGGGGTTCCCCCCTCACACACACAGACACACACACACGCGCGCGCGCGCACACACAAACACACACACACTCTTACATATGTAAATATACATAAATCCTCCAACTATTCTAATAATTAAACATTAAATTGAACAACTATGAGAGTCATGATTTGAGACCCCAACTGGGCAAGATTCACAAGCAGTTCTACTTCAAATACAATTACTATATAAGACTTGTTTCATATTGATTATGGCTGTCTGTGGGTATGTGTTTATGTGTTCTAATAAATTTTACTGTAAATTAAAGCCTTTTTTGTTTTGTTTAAACTCAAATAGGTCACTGAAAGTTTTTTGTTTGTTTGTTTTTTATTGTAGAGATGAGGTCTTGCCAAGTTGCCCAGGAGGGTCGCGAACCCGCGGGCTCAGGCAATCCGCTTACCTCAGCCTCCCAAAGTGCTGGGATTACAGGCTGAGCAACCGAGCTGGCCCCTGACTGAAAGTTTTTTTTAGTGGACTTTTAATTTAGTCTATTGCATAGTGTCTCATAGCATGTACCACATTTCATTATTTATTCTCTAATCCATGAATATCTAGGTTGTTCCAACCCCCAGTTTAAGAAAAGATTGTGAAGTCTTATTTGTCTTTAAAAAATAATTTTCACTGTTTATATCTGAAGTTTACAATATGATGATGCAGGATACATATACATAGTAAATGGTTACAGTGCTGAGCTAATTAGCATATCTGTAACCATACATACTATAGTTAATAAAATTGTATTAGGAACTTTTATTAAATAAGTAGATTTTGACTGTTTCTGTCTCACACACACACACAAAAAGTAAATATGTGTGAAAACATTGTGTTTTAAGAAATATCTTCACTCATTTTTATTCCCATTGTCATTGTCAGCACGATGCTTACTTCCTGTCCTTGCAAATATATAGCCAACCCCAGTTTTCCAGTTGGTGCTTTCCTATATTTATACACTTGTGTCTTATTCTTGTCTGAGTTGCATTTTTAAATTACCAGTGAGAGATTCTTATAAATGATAGGAATGTGGAAATTCTGTTACAAATATTAAAAAATATCTTTGTCTCAAGTGTATTGGGTTTCTGCACATATTCCTTTGATTTGAAAATATTATTTGTCTGTGCATTAGCAAATATAAACTCTTTGTCAATTTGCAACAAAAAAAGCTCTTTTATTTTTCTTCTTATATTTAACCTTTGCCTATTATCCTTTACTGAAGATAAATTTTTATTTTAATACCAAAAAACTATTTTACCTGTATCTTCTGGGATTAGATTTTTTTTTTTATTTTTATGCCAATGCCAAATAATAAAATATTCTCTTTTTTGCTATTTATATACTTTAATCTTTTAAAGAGTAGCTTTTTATCTATTTCCAGTCATCATTTTCAAGCAAAAAAAAAAAAAAAAAAAGATACAGACTATTTTTCTTTGACAAATTCAATTTTCAGTCACCATTCATCAAACAATCTGCTTTATATTTGCTTTAGGAAAACCTTTTATTAAAATGTTAAATATCTTGAATATAGGCGTCTTTAATTTTTTTCTTTTTTCTTTTTTTTTTTTTTAGGATGCAGGGGGACGTGTGCAAGTTTGTTACATGGGTGTATTTTGTGATGGTGAGAGATGGGCTTCTATTGAACCTATAACCCAAATAGTGAACACTGTACCCACTATATATACTATGTAGTTTTTCAACTTGTGCCTTCCTTCCTCTCTCCCTCCCCCTGCCATAGGAGTCCCCAGTGTCTGTTGTTCTCATCCTTATGTTCATGTGTACCCAATGTTTAGCTCTCCTTTATAAGGAGTGCATGCAGTGCATTAATTAACTTAGAATAATAGCTTCCAGCTACATTCATTTTGCTGCAAGAGCCGTGATTTTGTTCTTTTGATGGCTGTGTAGTATTCCATGATGTATATGTACCACATTTTCTTCTTCATCCAGTCCACCATTGATGGGCACCTACACTGACTCCATGTCTTTACTGTTGTGAGTAGTGCTATGTTAAACATACGCATGCAGGTGTCTTTTTGGTGAAACAGTTTCTGTTCCTTTGGGTATATATCCAGTAATGGGACTGCTAAGTTGAATGGCATTTTTACTTAGTTCTTTGAGAAATCTCCACACTGCTTTCCATGGGAGCTGGGCTGGTTTACATTCCCCTCAGTAGTGTATAAATGTTCTCTTTTCTCTGCATCCTTGCAAAAATCTGTTGCTGTTATTGTTGTGCTTGACTCTTTAATAGTAACCATTCTGTGAGGTATGAGATGGTATCTCATTGTGGTTTTGATTTGTATTTCTGTGATGATTAGTGATGTTGAGTACTTTTTCATATGTTTATTGGACACTTGTATGCTTCTTTTGAGAAGTATCTGTCCATGTCCTTAGCCCACAT
Organism: Cephalopachus bancanus; assembly: GCA_027257055.1. NCBI lineage: Eukaryota > Metazoa > Chordata > Mammalia > Primates > Tarsiidae > Cephalopachus > Cephalopachus bancanus. The sequence continues at coordinate 1,246,523 of JAPVLO010000364.1, forward strand.
TTAATAAGGTTGTTTGTTTATTTCCCTGTCAATTCATTTAAGTTCTTTTTTGTTTGATTGATATATTTATTTCTGTATCAGAATGGTGCTATATAATTTTATATTTATATTTATAATGACCCCTTTTCAAAAGATAGATGAGTTTTTGTCTTTGTTTTGTCTAGAATTGTTTTGTACACCACTTTATTGAAATATGATGGATATAGAAAAACGTATGTATTAAGTGTATACAACCAAGTGAGTTTGTTAATAAGTATACACTCATGAAACCATCATCACCATCGAACCCATGAACTTTATTTGTCTCCTCCTGAAGTTTTCTTATAACATCATTGTGACTATTGGTATTATTAGTTTGTAGAAACCAAACTTAACATAAAATCTATTCTCTTAACCTGTTTTATTTTATTAACTAGATTAACGGGTATAAATGCAGTTCTGTTGCATAGATATATTGCATTGTGATGAAGTCTGGGCTTTTAGTGCATAAATCAAAAGTAAAATTTTGGGTATCCCAAATGACTGAATAAACCACCTCTGGGCCAAGAGGAACAAAGAGAAAACTAAAAAACTGACTTCCAGGTTATGGAAGGAAAGGATATGGACATGCCTTGTTATACCCCCACTCTTTTGGAGTTTATGTATAACTGACTAATATTAACATTAAAATAGATATCCTAAGACCATGGCAAAACAGACTATACATAGCAATAAGACACCAAATTTCAAATAGACTCAGGCATAGTATCACATGACAGATAGCAGGTCCTGAAGGAAATGGAAATATTTTGCCACAAAAAATATTTCTTTGACATATTTTGAAATAGCTCTGCAAAGCCTTCTTTTGTGAAGGAAATTTGCATATTTAAAGAATCTCCATGTATGCAGCCAAGCCTTTACCTTTTAAGATCTGATAGGAGATATTTACTATCTTTGAAAACTGCTACCTGGAGGTTTCATCTACAAAAACAAGAAAATCTTTAAATTTACCTAAGTTATAAGTCCCTACTTCAAGATGTGCCACCTTTCTGGGCAGAACCAATGTATGCCTTAATGTATTTATGTCTTTTCTGCAACTTTGGTCTCCCTAAAATTTATGAAACTAAACTCTAACCCAACCATCCCCAGGACATTTTCTCAGGGGCTCTTGAGACTGTTCCCCGGTCAATGGTCACTTATATTGACTCAGAATAAATCTCTTTACAAATTTCACAGAGTTTGGCTTTTGTAATCAACAAGTGCAACCACCACCCAAAGTGTGCATTGTACCCATTAGGTAATTTCTAGTCTCTTACTCCTCCTCCCACCTTCCCATTATGGCTGTATAGTATTCCATGGTGCATACACACACACAAACGACATTTTCTTTATCCAGTCATTTGTTGATGGACACTTAGGTTGATTCCTTATCTTTGCTATTGTGAATAGTGCTGCAATAAACATTAAATGGAGAAAAAGGCGACTCACCAAATGTGAGAAAATATTTTCAAATAATGTCATCACTGAGAGGGATTAATATCCGGAATATATAGAGAGCTCCTAAAACTCAGAAACAAAAAGATGATTCGATTTTTTAAATGGGCAAAAAGCCTAAATTGACATTTCTCCAAAGAATATATACAAATGGCCAATAAACATATGAAAAGATGCTCAAATTCACTAATCTTTAGGAAAATGCAAAGTAGCCAGAAACTGCTGGGTGGGGGGGGGACTTAACATCAGTAAGGGTACCTGATCTCAAACCAGGCTAAGTGGAGACCAAAGGGAGGCCCAAACTTTACCTGTACGATGACCAATTATATACCTAATCCTGAACTGTGCCCCGCATTTTTAAAATAACACAAATGAAAAATAAATAAAAACTACAATGGCATATTATCTCATGCTATTAGGTTGGCTACTATGAACAAAAAAATAATGATTGTTGATGAAGACGACTTATGTACTGTTTGTGGGAATGTAAAATGATACAGCCATTGTAAAAACTGTATGGTGTTTCCTCAAAAAATTAGAAATACAATTATCAAATTATCCAGCAATTCTACTTCTGAATATATACCCAAATAAATTAAAAACAGGATCTCAAGGAGATATTTGTACACACATGCTCATAGCAGTAATATTTATAATAACTAAAACATGGAAGCAACCCAAATGTCCATTGATGAATGAATGAATAAGTAAAATGTACGTGTATTAAGATGTTATTTTGTCCAAAAAGGAAGGTAATTATGCAGAATAGTACAACATGAATGAACAGTGTGAATTTATGCTGAATGAAATAAGTCAATCACAAAAGACATACTGTAGTATTCCACTTGTTTGAAATCCTGAGTGTAGAGAAAATGTACACAAAGTAGAATAGTAGTTGCTAGGCACTTGGAAGATGCAAGAATGAAGACTTATTATTTAATAGGTGTATGGAATTTTGATTTTACAAGACAAAAGTTATGGTGATAGATGGTAGTGAACATTATGAACATTAAATAACACTGACTTGTAAACTTAAAAGTGGTAAAGACAGTAAATTTTGTATTTTGTGTATTTTAACACATAAAAATTAAAAATTTTAACATGTTTAGCTTTAAGATAGTTAAAAATCTATTTTTTGAAAAATGACTTGATTTTAATCATTTCTTATATGGGACATTATTTTTGTTACTTTAACATGTCATCCTGGGAACTTTTGTGTACATCTACTTAAAATTCACTCGAAATTATTTCAATTGACAGGAGGCATGCCATTTTACTTTAAAATTGAAAATTTGTTTGTATTTTTGTACAGCTTTTTTCATTTTGTAATAACAAGCATATATTAATGATGAAAACATTGTATAGTGCTTTAGCTTACATTAGACAAAGAACAATTTCTATATTTGTTTGATTATATGTATATCTGACCATTCTGTATTCGCCATTTATCCAACTATATTTTTTAAATTTCTTTACATTACTTACATAGTTGCATTTATCAGTTTATTTCTTAATATTAAAAACTTCAGAATGTGTACCATTAAATAAAGATGTGTATTGGTCTTTCTGTTTAGGAAAAATTTGCAAACAAGCAGACATTTACCTAAATTCATGCCTTTCAATAAATTTAACCAATATTAACACCAGTACAACCCAAACCCCCAGCAGCATATTGTATTAACCATCATCCCAGAGAGTTCCTTGGGTACTTTCCAGTTAATCCTTACCTCCTCCCTTTCTGTATGCCAATTTCTAGATTGTTTATTTTTTGTTCTGCCATAGACTTATTTTTCTTACTCTAGAACATTATGGCTATTTCATTATGCAGTGAACTACATTTCCACATCAAGAAGACAGAAAGAGCATAAAGTCAACCTTCAGTAAATAGAAGAAATAGAACCATAAAGACTAGACATTAATAACATAAGAAATAGACAAATAAAAGGAAAATGTGACAAAAATCAACAATTTGCTTTTAAAATATCAAACAAATTGATTCATTCCTTCCTAGATTCATCAAGAATAAAATGGACTAAGAGTAAGACACATGTATCAGGAAAAAATAGAGGTTTTTAAACTATTTTTTTCCTAACAGACATGCTATAGACTTTGGTGTCTGGCAAACTTTTTTTTCTAAAATGAATGACATAAAAACACCATACAGAATGTGCTATTCATGACAAAGTCTGAGTTTCAAGTAAAATTCTAGTTTTAGAAACTTGTATTCCACACGAGCTTGATATTTTCCCAATATAACACTTCCTAATGAGATTAGTAATATTAATAAATGTGATTTATTTGTGCATCGCATAATAAAATAAAATTAGAAAGATATGCATCACTCTGCATGATGTTACAAAATCATGTATGTGTAAAATGAATAGTCAAAATGCTACATAGACAGATTTAAGACAGAATATGAAAATTTTGATGACAATTTGAAACTGTTCTATAAAACAGGGATCTGCAACCCCTGGGGCCACAGACCAGTACCGGTCCATGGCCTGTTATGAACCGGGTCACACAGCAGGAGGTGAGTGAAGAGCAGGTGAGCATAGTTCCACCTTCTGTCAGATTAGCGGTGGCATTAGATCTCAAAGGAACACAAACCCTATTGTGAACTGCACGTGCGAGGGATCTAGATTGTGGCTCCTTATGAGAATTTAATGCCTGATGATTCCCCACACATCCTCCTCCAGTCCATGGAAACCCCACACACCCTCCTCCAGTCCATGGAAAAACTGTCTTCTAAAAAAGGAGTCCCTGAAGCCAAAAAAGGTTGGAGACCACTGCTTTAAAAAAACACACCACTTGAGTTTTGCTTGATTAAGGAGTTGATTAAGGAGGAATAACAATTATCTTAAAGTAATATTAAAATAAGTCTTCTCTTTTCCAACCATGTACTATATGAGGCATACTTTCTTTACATACTTCAACCAAAATAATATTGCAACAAAATTAATGCAAAAGTAGACATAAGAATTCACTTTTTCTACTAAGCATGACATTAAGAATATTTGTAAAAATGTATAACAATGTCTGCCTTCTCACTGATTTAATTTTTGTGGAATGATGTATTTTTATAATGTCATATTGCATTAAACAAAAAAGTTTGATGTTAACAAATTAAGTAAATATTTTCAATATGCATGAGTTTATTTTCTCATACCATAAAATTATCATAAATGTAAGTCATGTAGACATAAGATCTTGGATGTCCTCAAACATTTTTAAAGCTGCAAAAGGTATCAAAATACCCCCCAAAACAGAGAGCTGCAGAATATAAATTATATTTTGTTCTTTAGTAGTAAAAAGAACCTCAGAGACTATAATTTGTAATGTACTTTTACCACCATTTTTCTCTTTTGAGTGCTATGTTTTTATGAAGACAAAAATACCATAATTTGTTAGTTTCCATGCCATCACTTTCCCTCTAACTCACTTCAGAGTCTGCCCAGTTGTTTATGCATTTGGATATAGTGTGAATTTTCCTGTAAATCAGTGATTTCTTTTAAACTCTATCAATCTGAGCAATTGTTCAGTGTTACCTTGTGTCCACATACATGGACTAAGCACATGAAGCAATGATGGAGGATAAACTCAGATGTGCTGGAGCCTGTGAGTAATCCCCATTCTGCTGATTCACCTGTTCTGTACACAGCCAAGGGGGACTTACAATTCTATTTTCAGTTCCAACTTCTTACCACTGCTCAACAATCTTTACAAGGTTTCCTGTGGAATTTTCTGGCTGTATTGACATTATGTTGGGATGCAGTACTTTGATTTTGAGTCTTCATTTTCTTGACTTTCCTCCAAATTTCTAGCTTCTTCCTTATTCTGCTTCTCTCAAGATTGGCAGCTACTAAGTTGAACTTTCAGAATACTGACAATGTGACTGTTTTTCTAAAAACTGCTTCTGAGGGTGTAGTACCTGTTATCTCAGGTGTGCTAACATTATCTGTCACATCCCATGAGCAAGGATCCTTTGCAGGTTCTTTTGATGAGTAAGAAACCCACTGTGTCATGATTTCTTTATCTTATACATTGTTAAAAATCCATTCTAAAATGTTACCCATTTTTCATTAATTTAGTAGTTGTTGGATGGCTATGGGTATTTAAACCTTTCCTTAGTTAATTTTAAATTTTCTGTCTTTAACTTATATGCCATAATATGAGCCCAACCCTTTAAATAAATGTAGTTTTAGTAGGAGTTACATAATTCCATAGATTTACTATAATATAAATAAATTACTTTTATAATCAGACTTTAATTTGAAAATGTATTGAATCTCTCAGGACCTAGGAAACATTTTTTGTTAAGTGTCACAAAAAGTTATTTGCTAGTTTTTTTGCTATGACACCTTGTTACAAGTTAATCTCTGGAGTATTACCAGAGGCTTTTTACCAACCAGGAGTTGGAGGTGAGCTCACCGCTGAAGATTGAAGTCACCAACTGCCAGATGCTTGCTAGAAGTATGACCCATACACGTGCTTTCAAAAGAATGGCATTGCGTATACATAATCCAGATGCAGAATTGTGATTTAGAGTTAACATGAATCTCAGTCATAAGTAATTCCTTGAATTTCACTCACTGAAGGAAGAAACAGGATCACGGATCTTGTGAAGTCTCTTTGAATTGGGCAAAGGTAATACTTACGATAAGGAAGGTAAACTCGTTATCAGTTCTCTGGTGTGTTTGTGAGTTTTATTTACGTATTTCTTTAAAATTACTGAATAATTAACTAAGACAGCTGTGATATGTCTAAAGATTATTTGCATAGTTTATTATTCCTTCTCCATATGATAAATATATTATCATAGAATAGTCTATGTTTCTGATTGTACTGTTCAATCAGAACAGTAAAATGGTATCTGATCCTGTTTGTGACACACAGCCTGGATCAAAGGACTGAAACTGACATGACAACACAGTTCCCTAGGAATTGAAATAGTGCAGGTACAATGAATGAAATATTCTTGAAATGGATTTTAAAAGATAATACTGACACCTGCGTGTATCTCATGGAAATGTTAATATAAGCAAACATACTATTTAGAATATTAAAATGTCACAATATCTTGTATGGTTAATACTGCAATTTATAATATTTTATCTGCTTAGGAATTCACAAGAAATTGTCAATACTGCTTATGCTATGGTTGACCCTTAATAATCATGAGGTAAATAATTTCTAAACATCACTGAGATAATTAGAAACTACATCCTGAAGTTTCTCTTAGGTTCATAGTATGCCTTTTGCATTTAACCACATGATATGCTCTGAAAGAGAAGATAAAGATTACTGTATCTAGGGAAATGAGTATTTGTGTAGACAGAGAAGAAAAAGACAATCTGAAGAGAGGGAGCATGGGAATGAGACTTCTAATGACCAGTAACAAAGATGTGATTTTGATAAAGCAATTTAAAAATAACTATAAGAATGGTGCATTTCAGTAACAAACACCGTAGGGCAGTAGTATCAATTAATTACTGAGTATTGTTTTTTTGATAGTTTAGAATTCTTCCTTTAAAAATTTTGTCTTCAATAGTAAATTGAAGATAATCAAAGAAATCATGAATAACTAATAGGATTATTATAAAAAAACACTTAGCATAAATACTTTTGCAAAAGCATTGAAAATGATATGATATAGCCAGTGCAAGCAATTCATTGACATTATTATTGTTATTCAAAAAAATTGTGGCATAAATTGTAAAATATTTTTAATGATGCATGAATTGTATATAAATAACATTAGAAAAGTTCCCTTTGTGAAATTTTAAATTATAGCTTTGTTGTTACTGAAGAAAATTAAACAGTACTAGTTAAAACTAACCCCCACATTAATTTTACTACTGAAAGAATAATTAAAATCAAAACAATATTTCTTTAAAATTGAAATGCAGCAACACAAACTAAAAAAGGAAATAGGCTGAGGTTTAAATATTTAATTTATGATTAGGCGATTTCAGCAAAATCTAGAAAAGCGTATAGAAAAGATGTCTAGATAGACATTTAGCCCTTCATTAAATATTGTAATACATATCTGGCAGTTGGAAGAATCGTTTTTAGAGAAGCAGTGTCAGTTGGGATGTATTTCTCGATACAGTGTGTAGGAGAAGAGAAGAGGTGAAGTCCAATACACACGGGAAGTGGTCACACACTGCCCGCTGGAAAACAAGATCAATCAGTTGTGAATGTAGTCACACCTTTCATATATGAAACTGTAGAGGAAAAAAAGGGCACATACGCATGTCTTAGAGAGCAACTGAAACAAGAAAACGAGGAAGTATATAACCCATCTGATCCCATTTGAATTAAAACCATTGTCAGAGGAAGATCAGAGTCACTCATTAGCCTTGTTATATAAATATATTTTTTTATTAATCAGTATTTTTTATTATGGTTTTGTGGTGTACAGTTAAGGCTTAGGTGTACAATTACGTTTCATTCAGGCACCCTGTAGATAAGAGGTGTTTTCCCCAGACAGATATTTGCTACTGTTAATCCCATCCCCCTTCCCCCTATAGTTTCCCAGTCCCGTCAGTCATTTTCTTATAGTATTGCATTGGATGTTCAAGGTCCGTTATATGAGTGAGAACATGTGATACTCAGATCTTTGTTTCTGTGAAAGGTCATTCAGTATTATAGACTCTAGTTCCATCCAGGTTGCTGCGAAATTCATGATTTTATTCTTTTTTATGCCTGCATAGTATTCCATCGTGTATATGTACCCCGTTTTTTTTAATCCAGTCCTCTTTTGATGGGCAGCATGGTTGTTTCCAGATTCTTGCTATTGTGAACAACGCTGCGATAAACATACGTGTGCAGGTATCTTTTTTACAGAGTGATTTGTGTTCTTCAGGGTATATTCCCAGTAGGGGGATTGCAGGATCATATGGAAGGTCAATTTTTAGAGCTTTTAGGAATCGCCACACTGCTTTCCACAGAGGTTGCACTAGTTTACACTCCCACCAACATTTTAAAGCATCCTGATGCAGAGGAGGACATAAAAGTCATTCTAAGCCCCTGGAGCAGAAAAAGCGACTAATAGCCGAAGTGGTCAAACTCCTTGGATGGGTAGAGGATGTGTCTTAGAGCATGTCTGGGGCAGCCATTTGATATTGAAGGAAATGTAAAAATAATCTCTGGGTATGTCTGGAAGAGTTTGAAAAGCGTTTTAGAGACATAGTATAAATGTGCTCAAAAGCTGAACGGTTATAGGTCTTGATCTCATTTTATCTTCTTTTATGTGCTTAATTCTCTGATCTGATAATTTTTTAAAGTAATGTGATATCTCAGAAGAGTTGGAAATAAACTCTCCAAATAAATATGTTCATTCATTGATTTCAAAACACTCACATTTTGTTTATTTCCTCTATCTTGACCTCCTGGTTAGAAGCCATACTTTGATGTAATAGCTGCCTTTATTTCTTTATTTATAAGTATTGTGTATTGTCTGCAGTCATTTTTTTTTTTGGCATCATATTATCACTTCATTCTTCATTCCAGGTGACTGTACATATTAGCAGATATGGACAACCTCACCATTTTCACAGAATTCCTCCTCATGGATATATCAAGCTCCCGGCAGCTCCAAATTTTGCAAGGTCTGCTGTTCTTAATGATCTATTTGAGAGCTGTGACCGGGAATCTTATAACTGGTGCTGTTATCGTAATAGACCCTCATCTTCATTCTCCAATGTACTTTTTTATAAGCAATTTATCCCTCATAGACCTTTGCTGCATCTCAGTAAGTATTCCCAAAATGACTGTGAATTCCCTGACAGGCAATAGGTCAATCTCACTCAGACAGTGTGCTGCTCAGATCTTGTTTTTATTTTCTTTGCATCCATAGAGCTTGCTTTTCTTGTGGTGATGTCTTATGACCGTTACGTTGCCATTTGCCATCCTCTGCACTACGGGTTGACCATCACCGCGCGTCTATGCACACAAGCAGCAGGGGCCTCTTGGGCCAGTGGTCTCGTTTATTCCGCCATCCACACAGGTAACATGTTCAGGCTTCCCTTTACAAAGACCAACGTGATTCATCAATATTTCTGTGATATACCTCAAATTATGAGAATATCATCTTCAGCTATCCTGTTTCCCGAATCTGTGTTCCTTGCTCTGGGTGCTTGCATTGCCTTAGTATGTTTTGCTGTCTTGGCTTTGTCCTACATTCATATACTTTCAACTGTGTTTAGGATTCATTCTGTAGAAGCCCGCAATAAAGCCTTATCCACCTGTACTCCACAGCTGGCAGTTTTTCTTCTGTTTATAATATCTGGAATGATTGCTGCCTTAGGTCCCGTAGCAAATAAAGCATCCATTAGAAATCTTCTCGCAGCCATGGTCTATACTATGGTGCCACCATTCATGAATCCCATCATCTACAGTCTACGGAACAGGGAGATCTCCTCTGCTGTAGGCAGAATGTTCAAGAGAGATTTTGAATTCCCAAGCAGAGGTTGTCTTGATTAAAATGCTTAGAACAAACCAATTTGAGATAACTTTGAATTATGTTTAATGTGTTTTAAATTTTAGTCCTTCACTATCCATTATCAAATTTTAGTTGTCTGTATATTTTGTGTCTAATTGTGTCTTCCTGTGTCCTCCTATATGATAGCATGCTGCAAATCTGTCTTAACGTTTCTCACTCAAAGCTGCATTTATAGCCTGGCTCGGTGGCTCAGCCTGTAATCCCATGCCTTGGGAGGCTGAGGTGAGTGGATTGCCTGAGCCCAAGAGTTCAAGACCCGCCTGGGCAACTTGGTGAGACCTCATCTCTACAATAAATCAAAAAATTAGCTGGATGTGGTAGTGTGCGCCTGTAGTTCCAGCTACTTGGAAGACTGAGGCGGAAGAATCGCCCTGGAGCCCAGCAGGTCGAGGCTGCAGTGGCTGGGAGCAGCCACTGCACTCCAGGCTGGGCGACAGAGTGAGACTCCAGCTCAAAAAAAAAAAAAAAGCTGCATTTATGTAATTCATATATGCTTCTTGAAAACACTAGTCCATATTTCCAAAGTGACTTTGAGCTAAGCACAAAGAGGGTCACCAGATGTAGAGGGCTGTGGTTAGGCATCCTTTAATTTACATTTGTGCATAATGTTATAGTCAGATTTAATTTGATCCTATCAATATATCATTATCTTTCAAAGCATCGTTTGTTGAAAAGTATATATTATTTTCACTGTACAATTACATGCTCCCTCTGTAATGTATTAAGTGTCCTTAATATGAGTGGTTCCATACCTGTGCCCTTTAGTCTGTCACATTGATCTTTTTGCTTATTTCAACACCCACATCACATCATTTAAATTAAGTAATTTTATAAGATTTGACATACTGTAGAGCAAAACTTCATTTCTTTTTTACTTTTTTTGCTTTTCCTTTCCCTTCATCTTCCTCTACCTATTTCTTCTTGATTAGCTACATATATTTTCATATAAATGTTAGACATATTTCTAAATATGTCCACTGAGACCTTTATTAGATTTCAATTCATGTTAAAATCAATTTTGAGAAAATAAATGCCTTTATAATGTTGAGTCTTTCAACCCTGAACATGGTGTATATATATACTTTATTTATTTAACTTAACATTTCTTTTTTTTTTTTTTTTGAGTTGGAGTCTCACTCTGTAGCCCAGACTGGAGTGCAGTGGCCGCTCCCAGCCACCGCAGCCTCAACCTGCTGTGCTCCGGTGATCCTTCCGCCTCAGCCTTCCAAGTAGCTGGAATTACAGGCATGCGCTACCACGCCCAGCTGATTTTTTGATTTATTGTAGAGTGAGGTCTGGCTGCCCAGGCGGGTCTCGAACCCGCGGGCTCAGGCAATCCACTCACCTCAGCCTCCCAAAGGCATGGGATTACAGGCTGAGCCACCGAGCCCAGCTAACTTAACATTTCTTAATAGATTAAGTAATTTTATAATTTTTAACTGGGATTTTCTAGTACCAACACACATACATACACACAAACACATATACATATATTTAAATACATATATGCTGTTACTACATATTGTTATACTACAGTAAGTGTTATTTTTGGAAACAATTTGAAATTAATTAAAATATAACTATCATTTGTTTGCTACAGGTGTATGGCTATATATGTATTCATTAAACATACATATACAGCTAGAGGTAGAGATATAAAATTGATATATGTTAATTAACTTTCCATTTATTTAATTTTTTAAACCCTAGTATTAACTCTAAAAAATAAATCTGTAGATTCTGTTCAAGTTTTCACATACACAATTTATTAGCTGCTAAAGGTGGCCATGAAATCTTGTCTTTTCCCATCTTTTTTTTTCTTGCTTTGTACTTAATAAAATGTTGAATATAAGTGGTGTTATTGGGCGTATTTGACTAGTTCTTGACCTCAAAAAACAGCCCTGATGGCTTAACCAATATGCTTAATCTTATTTATTTCTTCAGTTTTTACCTTTATCACAATAAGCATATTCACTTTGAATCCCTTGGTTTCTTTAATTTAGCATAATGTTTTCAGGCTCAGCCATGCTATGTCATGTTTTAGAACTTTATTCTTTATATTGTCAAGTAACATTCCATTGTATGGATAGGTCACATTTCGCTAGCCATTCATTAGCTGGTGAACATCTGATAAACAACAAACTCTCTTTGGCTATTATGAATAATACTATATGATCATTCATGTGCAAGTTTTTATGTAGACATATATTTTATACCTCAAATATATAGCCATAAGTGGAATTACTCTTAATTTTATGTTTAACTTTTTGAGAAACTGCTAGACTGTTTCCCAAAGCAACTGCACTATTTTACACTTCCACCAGTAGAGCATGAAGGCTCTAGTTTCTCTGAATTTTTACCAGCATTAGCTGATATCTATGTTTTTTATTATAGCCAATCTTGTGGGGGGAAAGCAATGTTTATTTGTGGTTTTGATTTTTCATTTCTCCAATGGCTGTGATAGCATTTTCATGTGATTATCAATCATTAGTATATATTTATTGGTGAAATTTATGTTCAAGACATTTGCTCATTTTTAATCTTTGTTTACTTATTAGTGAGTTGTATTTTTTATATATTTTAAGTACAAGTCCCTTATTAGATATGTGATTTGTAATATATTTTTCCATTCTGTTTGTAGTCTTTTTACTTTCTGGTGGTGTTCTATGTAGCAACTTTAAAATGTAATATCTAATTTATCTGTTTTCTTTTGCTGCTTATTATTTTGGTGCCATACCCTAAGAAACTACAGATTAATCTAAGGTCATGGAGACTTACTCCTTTGTTTTCTTCTAAGAGTTTTATAGTTTTAGCCTTTACCTTTAGGTCTTTCATCCACTTTAAGCAATTTTCTGCATGTAATGTGAGGTAAAAGTCTAACTTTATCCCCTTGCATGTGAATTTGTGTTGTCCTAGCATCATTTGTTGGAAATGTGATAATTTCCCCCATTGGATTGTCTTGACACCCTTGTTGAATATCAGCTAACTATAGATTTGAGGAATTATTACTAAATTCTTAATTCTATTCATTTGATCTATATGTCTATCTTTGACCAGTACCACACTGTCTTAATGACCATAGCTTTTCAGCATGCTTTGAAATTGAGAACTATGAATTCTCTAGCTTCATTTTTTTTTTCAAGATTGTTTTGCTTATTCTGGATTCCATGAATTTCTATATGCTTTTATGATTAGTTTTCTATTTTTTGCAAAAGCATCATTGGGACATTGATAGGGATTACACTGAATCTGTAGGTCATTTGAAGAATATTGCCATCTTAACAATGAGTCTCTTGATCCTGGAATATGAAATGTATTTCTATTTATTTCAGTAGTCTTGAGTCTTTTCAAAGAATAATTAAAATTTTACAATAAGCTTTGTGTATTAAATAATTGCCAAAGTATTCATTTTCCTTAATGTTGTTATAAGTGGAATTTTAGAATTTTCATTTTCAGCTTGTTCATTGCTGTCATATAGAAAATGCAATTCATTTTTTTATATTGATCTTATATTCCACATGCTAGCTGAACTCATTTTCTAGTTAGAACTTTTTGTGCATTCCTTAGGATTTTCTATATACACATTTATTTCTTGTCCAAATAGAGAAACTTTTACATCTTCCTTTCCAATATGGATGCTTTTATTTCATTTTCTTGCCTAATTTTCCTGCAATCATGACTGTTCATTTTAATCATGTATTGGTAAACCTCTTATAGTATGTGACTTTATCAATCATCAAAGCTTTGTTCTATAACACAGGGAGTAGTAATTAAGAGATTTATAGTTGATCCATACACTCTGTTCTTACTAATAGCATCCCAGAAAGTGTCCACATAAAAAAATAAAATAGATGTTCAAGACATTTGCCCATTTTTAAATATTTTTGACTTATTAGTGAGCTGGTATTCATTTCTTATACACAAGTCCCTTATAAAATATGTTTTTTATATACAAGTCGCTTTGATCCCCACTTCACCTGGTTTGAGATCAGTTACCCTTATTGATAAGTGTGCCCCCTCCCCCCAGCAGTTTCCCACTTCTGCCAATCCCTTTCTGGTAGTATTATGATCATTGTTCAGGGTCCACAAAGTGTTGTTTGTGTGTTGTGTTAAGGCCACAAGTTAAGGAATGCACAAAGAGCTCTATTCTACTTTGCTGGATTTAACTGACATATTATTCTATCATAAATAAATCAGAATTTTAAAGTGCACTGACGAGATGAATTAACAAGCTTAATAGTGCTATATTTTATATTCTCAAAGAATCATATAATTTCAGAAACAATTAGCTTAGGTTAAAAAATACATTTTTGAGGGAAATAATATTTCTCTGCTATTGGAAAATCACAAAAAATAAGAACTCTGTATGGAAACATGCCACTATAGTTTTTCATATTATGAAAGATATATTTGGTGAAGATAGTATCAGAATTTACCTAACTACTTTTAATTTTCTCCTATTATAAAATGACAATTATAAAATGTCTAGAACTAAAAATATTGTCTCAAATTCACCACCCCCTTTCCACTTTTTCCAGTAACTATCTCTTACTATGAAGAATATTTTGAAACTTCTTATTCAACCTAGACTCTGAAATAAGTGCCTGGAGAAAAAAGTAGATAAGTAAGGTTATCTGTCTTTCAGAATTATGTTGCACATATCTAGCTTTTAAACATTGCCAAATTTATGTCCTTCCAACTCTTGTTACCTGTTAAGATCCAAAATAATTTTTTGTTTATCAGCTTTAGATAAAAAATATTTCTGTGGTTGGGCACGGTGGCTCAAGTCTATAATCCCAGCACTTTGGGAGACTGAGGCAAGATGATTGCCTGAGCCCACAGGCTCAAGACCAGCCTGGGCAACATGGTGAGACCTCGTCTCTACAATAAATTAAAAAAATTAGGTGGGCATAGTGCCACACATCTGTGGTTCCGGCTACTTGGAAGGCTGAGATGGAAGGATCACCTGAGCCCAGAAGGTTGAGGCTGTGGTGACCAGGAACATGCCACTGCACTCCAGCTTGGGCTACAGAGTGAGACTCCAACTCAAAAATATATATATATATTTCTGTGAGGTTATTTCTATAAAGTTAATCAATTTCCAACATGGATTTTATTATTATATAAAACAAATTATAAAACGTTTAGTAGACATTGAATAATACTTCAAAGCCATTCATTGTTTTTAAGAAGTTTTGATTGAAAAACCACTAATTATCAGGCAGATATCAAGTGTGCAATAAAAATGATAAGCAAGCAGGCCCTGAACAATGATCATAGTACTACAAGAAAGGGATTGGCAGTAGTGAGAAACTGCCACGGGAGGGAGAGGGGTACACTTCATCAATAAGGGTACCTGATCTCAAACCAGGTGAAGTGAGGACCAAAGTGAACCGCAAACTTTACCTGTACAATGACCGTTTGTATGCCTAACCCTGAATTCCACCCCACGTCTTTAAAATGAAATTTTTTTAAAATGATAAGCAAAAGGAAACTTCCCAACATAGGTCTCAGCTTCTAATCAGGGAGATGCAAAAAACAATGCAATAAATGCAAAATTAATACTGTGATAGAGTTTATAAAGGAAATCAATTGCATGAAAATATAGTCAAAAGTAGGGAGTAATCTACTTATACCAAGACTATTATAACCATTTCACTGTGTATAAATATATCAAAATATTATGTTATACTCCTTAAGTATGTACAATTATTTTTTTAAAGAGAGATAAAGGAGATATTCCAAGGGTAGTTCATATAAGGAGAGATTAAAGGGTGAGATAAGCTTATGATTCTAACATATGATGAGATGCCTGAGTCAGAAAAAACTGCCTAAACACTTCAAGTGGAAAAGACCTTGACATCTAAGCCAACTACTGTTTTCTTGGTGTGCCTGGAGAATTGTTAATAAGAGGACAATGATCCAAATGAGATCGGAACAGGAGATGGAAGCATTGAGGAACTTAATAAGCAAAGACAATTTTATTTTATGGTCATTGGCTAGCTGACACAAGGGTCTAAGCAGGGAAAAAGTTGCTAAAAAGATTAATTGGTGGTTGTTTAAAGATATGGGATCAAGTTGAGTGGAAACTGATTAAGTGTAGAACAATTTCCACACAGGGACCTTTGTTTTTAGCTTTTAATAATGATGATAGCTTGAAATTGATAGCTTTAATATTAGTGGTCATTATTGATAGGACTCTGGTTTGCTTGCGCACAGGCAAAGAAAAAAGCAAGTGAGATTAAATGAGGACTAGTTGGTTGTGTAGCTGAGTTGATGATCATACTGAGAAAGGAAGGTTTGAAATGATGGATTAAGAGTTAAAATGTTGATCTTTATATTTGAAATATCTATGAGAAGTCTAAATAGATATTGCAAGTAAACAGTTGGGTAGACTTATTAATTAATTCATTCAGTGTAGATTTAGTACCTAATATATGTAAGGAATCCAACTTGACTCTGTGGATAGAGAGGTGAATAAGACAATGAAAAGAATCTATGATGTTATGCTGTGAAAACACATATTTTAAAAGAATGATAAAACTGTTTCAGATGATAACAGCTTTAAAAAATTTTTATAGAATAATGGGATATAGCAAGAAGTAGGATAGTTACTAATTTAGAAAAAGGAGTCCAGGAAGGACCCAATAAAAAGGGGTATTTGAGACATGATTGATAAGAAGGAGTGAGGCTTATTATAATTTTTGGAGAAAGATTAGTTTGCAGAAGTACCAGTTAATGCAATTGGCTTGGAAGAGGTCTTAGGAGGCAAGTTAGTCAGTGGTTGAATCTAGGAAACAAAAAACTAAAAGATTTCTAATAACCATAAACATATCATGAGATAAGTAACCTAACTATTCAAGTGAATAATTCTCTAGAAATTGCACTCATATTTGTCTATTCCAATTAGATAAACATTTATAAATCAATAGAAAATATAAGTTAAAAAAAACACAGGTCCACAAAATACACTGCTAATTTTTTTATTGGAGGTTTTCTAAATTCTTGAAAAAATGTGCAAAATTACTTTTGAGGCAAATTGTACCCAAATAACTCATTTCTTCTTCACAAAAATGCATTGGGAGAGCCACAATTCAATCCAGATCACTTTGTCAAAAATTTAAGTTTCTGGCAACTGCCGTGTCAGACTGGAGTGATGGGATTGCATGCTGTTGGCCAAGCACAGTGGCTCATGCCTGTAATCTCAGAACTTGGTGAGGCCAAGATGGGGAGGTTGCTTGAGGCCAGGAGTTCAAGACCAGTCTGCCACTCTGCAAAGAGTTTAAAAAATTAGCTGGGCCTGATGGCACATATCTATAGTCATAGTTACTCAGGAGGCTGAAGCAAGAGGATTACCTAAGCCAGGAGCTGGAAACTGCAGTGAGTGATAATTATGCCACTGCATTCCAGCCTGGGCAACAGAGTGAGACTCTGACTCAAAAAAAAAAAAAGATTGTTCTGTAAGCACTTGTTGCCATAAAAAATATAAGTTGTCAATTTCATTCAACATTTATAGTTTGATATTAGTATTGATTCAGGCTTGGCAATAAAGGCTTTATATGACATTGCAACCATTGATTTAATTACACTAAGAAATAATTCTATATTTAGTACTGAAAACCGTTTAATCTGCAAACACTAGCATTCTTAGAGATACAAAAGAGTAGAGAAGAAAATATGTATTTCATATTCTCATGCCTCTTCATGTAAGGTACACCAAGGTGAATAATACAGGGTTGTTCACTTTTAAAGTTCAGGTTCTGAGAAATGATATGATATGGGTAAATGAAATTAGGTACATAAACATAGAATGATAAGGTAGAACATTATTTTCTTTAATCACCTATCTTTGTGGAGTTATAAATATTTTTTTTTCTAAAGAAGAATTTTCTCTCAGTCATTCTCCTCAGAGAAGCCTGGATTTTCCTGCTTCTCAAGGTATAGATGATTAGGTTCATGCATGCACACAGCATGGCATAGATTGTGGCAGTACAATCTGACTGAACATGATTCTGAAATAGGACCCAGGACAGCAATGAGTCCTTAAAAGAGAAACAAAGTGAGAAGAGCAGATTGTGGGAATCAAGTGGATAAAGCTTTATACTGAATCTTGAACACAGTGGAGAAAATGTGGATATACGAGTGTTATAATTAGAAAGACATAGCACTATTCACAGTAGCAAAAACATGGAACCAACCTAGGTGCCCATCAGTGATGGACTGGATAAAGAAAATGTTGAACATATATACCATGTAATAATATGCAGCCATAAAAAAACAAAATCATGTCCTTTGCAGCAATGCAGATGCAGCTGAAGGCCATCATTCTAGTGAATTCACACAGAAAACTGAATACTGCATGTTCTTACTTATAACTAGAAACTAAACACTGGGCACATGAGCATAGGGATGTGAACAACAGACACTGGGGACTTTTAGAATGGGGAAGGAGGCAAGGGTGGAAAAACCATCCATTGCGTACCATGCTCATCATAGAAAGCCAAACCTCACCATCTGCAATATACTTATGTAATAAACCTGTACATGTACCCCTTGAATTAAATTTTTTTTTAAAGACAAGGTATGATAAACTTGGGAGGAGCATACACTCAACCAAGTGTGCATGGAGAAAGAGATTCTTACAGCCTGTGAAATGTCACAAAACTGGTATATCACATGGAGCCAGAGAAACACAACCTGGGTATATTCCCTTTGTGAAAAGAGGGATAGGCAAGGCCACAGAGCTGGTAGCCCATTGTTACCCACAGGCACAGCCCCAGGATGACAATCACCTCATAGTGCAAAGAATGGTGGATGGCAGCACAGCAACTGCAAGACATCATGATGAGGAGGAAGAACTCTATAGCTGCAAAGAAAACACAAATAAAGATCTGGGCAGCATGTTCCAGGAGGAAGATGGATTGACTGCATGTCAGGGAATTTCTGATGGTTTTTGGAATAATGACTGAGATGTAACATGCATCTAATAATAGCTGAGAAAGAAGGGGAAATGAAAGTTGGAGTTTCTGACAATGATGGCAATGGTGACAAGATCGCTTGTCAGTGCCCCCAGATAAATCAGTAAGAGCAGCAAAGCTAATAAAATTTGAACATCCAGATTCTTGGATGTCTACATGAGCATACATTAGGAAATCATAATGATGAAATGGAATGAAATGATAAATTCTGATGAGTTGTGC
Source organism: Cephalopachus bancanus (assembly GCA_027257055.1). Taxonomy (NCBI): domain Eukaryota; kingdom Metazoa; phylum Chordata; class Mammalia; order Primates; family Tarsiidae; genus Cephalopachus; species Cephalopachus bancanus. Next base: position 1,265,702 of record JAPVLO010000364.1, read on the forward strand.
TCACTCTAGGAAAAAAAAGATAAAATGTAATGGAAAGGTCATTTAAGTGATAAAACAGTTAAATCCATAAAAAGCAAAAGCCTTCATTTCTTCATGTCATGTGTGATGTAAGCCAGACAATGATGTTTAGCGGGGCAACAATATGTATGGCTTAGAAAGCCTTCTCTAGTCATGCAACATTATTATCAGAGACAATCAGTAGATTTCTCACTCCTAATGTTGAGTTTAGAAATTCTAAATATCAGCTCTCTTTGTATAGTGACAAATAAAAAGCCATTGCTAATTTCTATACCTATTACATACTTAGAAGGCATAATAAGTGTTCTAATAATTTAGAAATAATATACATCTGTGAGGTACCTTGAACATGTTCAAGATGTCAATGACATCTAAAGTTTTTCTGAATTTGTAGGTTGAAATTTGATGAATAAGTCAACCAGAAAAATGACTGAAGCAGGTATCTCATCATTAAAGTTTTGTTGAGCCAAACTTTGAGGACACACCTGAGAAATACACAAACCACAGAAGAACCTGAGACATATGCTTTCCAAAGAAAGTTTTGGGAATTCAATATATAACAGAGACATATTGTATAATGGTATATAACAGAGACAGAAAAGAATGTCATAGCCATTTTACCATCAAAATTCTCTATCCAGAAAATATTCCTTAGAGTCCAACTGTCTTCCAGAAACTGAATATAAAAGATAATTTAAAGTTTTCTGAAAAATCAAGCCTAATAATTAAAAGATAGAATTAACAAATAAACTAAAAAATAATGGGATTATGAAGTAAATTTTCAAAACTATTGCCACTAAAATTCATTTCTTTAGACAATAAATTACCTTAGCAGAAATTTTCTATTCTTCATGAAATATGTAATAGGACTTAGGAAATTATACTTTATGTATCAGTATGTTCACTTTAATAAATAAACATGTACAGTTAGTATTTTGTGAAATATATCTACATGTGATGTGAAAAATGTTATTACTATTAATTTTTAACTAGGAATAAAACTGCAAAATATGATGTTGGGAAGATGGTGGCCAAACCAGTCAGACTATGCAAGTCCTGGTGCGAGTGAGTAAGTGTATGGAAAATTTTGTGTATGCGCTAGAGAGTGAGTGGGTGTGTGAATGGCTGACTGAGTGAGGGCTAGGGGGTTCTCCTGGTGCAGCAGCTGGTGCTGTGGCTGCTGGGCTTGGACCCTAACGATTCCTGGGATGCAGAAGCTGAGCGTAATTTTTTTTTAAGTCGACAAAACTCTTCCTGGGAAGAAAATGCTAGGAGAGACTAACTGGGGGCTCGTGAGCAAGTGACCAGGGCCCTCCTGTTGAAGCAGCTGGTGCTGCAGCTTCTCTGTTTGGTCCCTAGCACTTTCCAGGTCACAGAAGCCAAGTGCCTTTTTTTTTAACGGACAACAGATTTCCTGTGAAGAAGCAACAGGGAGAGACTACTGGCTCCAGGCTCTGCCTCACCCTGCAGCAGGAGAGACTGCCAGTTCCAGGCTTTGTCTCACCTCTTCAGCGCCTGGCCAGACATTGGCAGCAGGGACTGTGGAGGGAGCCCAGAGGCAGAGTCCCACTGGAGAAGATGAAAGAGGCACCCCACCAACATCTTGAAAATGGGGCAGGAAATGCTCCAACTTGCTCACAATGGAGCAACAGACCCTATCTCTGTGATTGGCAGGTCAACTACTCAGGGGTTGATCATGACCCAGAGGGAATATCCTGAAAGCACAAACTTCAGAGCTACTTGACAAGTGCTGAGTCTCAGGTGCCCCACCCTTACCCTGATCCAACAATGGGACAAAGGGTGTGGCCAGAAAAGGACAAGGAAGACCTCCAAAGAGATCAGTGGTGAGTCTGGGGCTGAGCCAACCCCCTCCTCCCCAGTAATCCTCTAAACATCAGACCCACACAGCTGGGACACAACTGAGAGGGACAAAACCAGGCAGAGCCTGGACATCAGTCACAATAGGAGAATGCCATTCCAGGATAGGCCTGGCTGGGGCACCCCTGTGAGTAGTGAGTACATGCCTGGGAAAAAGATAACTCCTCACCTCCCCACTGGAGGAAATATTCCCGACCATACGAGAGTGAGAGGGGTGGACTGCAGTCCCACCACTCCCGCTGCCCCTCCTCCTTTCCTGCTCTGGACACTGCTGAGTGAGTGAAAGAGGTACCTCGGAATCACTGCAGGAGATAGCAGAGCAGATGAGAGGAACAATTACAAAGTCTGCCACAAGAGGGCAGGGTTTCTTTTTCTTTTGTTAATTTTTAAATTTTAAAAATTTTTTGCCTGTTTGTTAGTTCATCTATTTTTTAAATATCTTTCCTTTGCACATGAATGTGAATGTGAGGGTTTGATCTTCATCCTCCCCTTTTTTTCTTTTTTTCTTTTCCTTTCTTCTTTTGTTTTTGTTTTTATGTTTGCATGTGAATAATTGAGTGTTCATCTTTCGTTTTTTTGTTGTAGTTGGTTGGTTTTTGCTCTTCTGTTCTTCTCTTTTTTAAAAAAATTTTTTTTAGTTTAAGGTGTGTGCCAATATATGTATGAGGGTTCAATCTGAATTCCTTTGTTTTTTTTTTGTTGTTGTTTGTTTTTTCTAGTCTTTCTCTTTTTCTTCTCTATTGATTTGTGCTAGACATGTGTGTATGTTTTTATTTTTCCTGGAACTTTGTTGTTGTTGATGTGGTGGTGATTTTTATTTCATTTTGTTGTTATTCCAGTTTGTTTTGGCATGTGTGTGTGTATATGTGTGTGTGGGTGTTCAGTTGTTTTTTGCTTTGGTTTTTGCTTTTATTGTTCTGTGTACTTTTTTTTAATTCTTGTCCATCTTATTTCATTCTATTTTTCACTGAGTTCCTCATTGCTGTCATTGTATCTTGGACTCAGAGAGTACACACATGTACCCATCATTGCATTATCATATAGGGTGGCAGTGGGGAGTAGGTCTCAGGGAACACATACCACAATCAGTGAACATTGTAATTTGCAAGTAGTTTCTGAATCCTAGCTCCCCATCTCTTACCTTACTCAACTTTCAAAACTACAAGAGAAAGCAAAGCTTCCCACCTACAACCCTGTTTTAAAATAGAACAAATTCAGAGCCTGGATCAGGGAAGAATATAGGACTAAGCAAACATCAGAAAGGAAAGTCTCTCCCACTGACACTGAATAACAGAACTAAAGAGAAAAGCAAGATCTGTCACAAATGAGGAAAAAAAACCAAAGGAAGATCACAGGTAATTTCAAGTATCACAAAGAGAAAACTCCTGAAAAATCAGACCTTGGAGCCCAAACAATGGCAGTCACTAACTACTGGCCCCAGAATACAACAGGGATGAGGGAATGGATGGAAAGAGTGAATACGACTCAAGAAAGATAATATGCAACCCTGAAAGAACTTTAACAGAGATTTTGGCAATAAAAAATTTCATCCAGGAAATAAATAACAAGATGACAAGCAAGGAAAGCAGAATTAATCTGGCTGAGGAAAGAATCTCAGAACTTGAAGACCAAAACACGGAATTAAATCAATCTGTAAAAAACATAGAAAGAAAACTCAGAAAGAAAGAACAAAGCTTGCAAGAGATGTGCAATTATATCAAAAGGCCAAAACTATGCCTGATTAGTATCCCAGAAGAAGAAAGGGAAATGGAGAACACCTTGGAGCAAGTATCCCAAAAGGTAATCCAAGAGAGATGTGACCAGCCAAACACAAGAGATACAGAGAACCCCCACAAGACATAAAATGAAAAGACCAACCCCTAGACACATAGTAATTTGCATACACAAAGTAGGCAAAAAGAAAAAAATTCTAAAGACAACAAGAGAGAAAGGTTAGACCAGCTACTGGGGAAAGCCAATCAGAATAGCAGCAGACCTATCAGAAGAAACACTGCAAGCAAAAAGGAACTGAAGTCCAATATTCAAAGTCCTCAAAGATAAACAATTTCAGCAAAGAATTTCCGACTCAGCCAAGCTCAGCTTCATCAGTGATGGAGACTAAAATCCTTCTAGACATCCAATCCCTAAGAGATTTTGTGCCTTCCAGACCAGCTCTACAGGAGACACTTAAAAAGATATTAAGCACAGAAGAAAGAAAAAAAAGAATAGCTGCATACTTCCCAAGAGAACAGCAGAGCACAGAATCAACAGAGAATACAGTGCAACAAGAAATCTGAAAACACACATACATCAACCCCAAAGCCAAAACAAGCAAACAAAGAAAAAACTTTACAAGAAACTCATGACAGGGATAAACAATCACATTTCAATAATTGGCCTGAATGTGAATGGACTAAATGCACCACTGAAAAGACACAGAATGGCAAACTAGATAAGAAACCATGACCCAATTATTTGCTGCATCCAGAAAATTCATCTCACCACAAGGGATGCACACAGACTCAAAGTTAAAGAATGGAGAATGAGTTTCCAGGAAAAAAGATCACAAAAGAAGGCAGGAGTCATGATCTTAATATCAGATAACAACCCTTAAGTTATCAAAATTTTTAAAAGATACAAAAGGACACTACATAATGATAAAAGTTTCAATCCATCAACAAGAAATATCCATCCTAAATATGTGTGCATCCCAACACAGGAGCACCAGTGTTAATAAAGCAACTACTAAGTAAACTAAAAAAAGATATTGAACCTAACACTATTATAGCAGGGAACTTGAATATCCCACTAACAGCTCTAGATAGATCATTGAGGAAAAAAATCAAACAGAGATCCAGAACCTAAACTTGACACTTGACCTACAGCCTTGGGAGGCTGAGGTGAGTGGATTGCCTGAGCTCGCAGATTCGAGACCCACCCAGGCAACTTGGCAAGACCTCATCTCTACAACAAATAAAAAATTAGCCAGGCATGGTAGTGCATGCTTGTAGTTCCAGCTACTTGGAAGGCTGAGGCAGAAGGATCACCGGAACCCAGCAGGTAGAGGCTGCAGTGACCAGGAGTGGCCACTGCACTCCAGTCTGGGTGACAGAGTGAGACTCTAACTCACAAAAAAAAAAAAAAAATAGATACCTACTGATTATTCCACACAACAACCACAGAATATACATTCTACTCATCAACACATGGGATATATTCCAAGATGGGTCACATCCTTGGCCATAAGTCACATAAACACATTCCATAAGGTTGAAATATTGCCATGCACCTTCTCAGACCACAGTGGAATAAAAATAAATATCAACAACAAAATTTCCCCACAGCCCATAAAGACATGGAAACTAAACAGCATGCTGCTGAATAATTACTGGGTCAACACTAAAATAAAAGTAGAAATTAAAATATTTCTGGAAAAAAATGAAAATGAAGAGACATCTTACCAAATTCTCTGGGATGCCATGAAAACAGTTCTAAGAGGGGAATTTATATCTCAGTGAGCACACATCAAGAAAACGGAAAGATCACAATTTGAGAGCCAAATAAATCACCAAAAGAAGCTGGAAAGAAAAACCCACCAAAACCCTAACTTTATCAAGAGGCCAAATCTATGCCTGAGTAGTAACCCAGAAGATCCAGAACCTAAACTTGACACTTGTCCAAATGTTATGTTCATGTTTCTTATCAAGTTATTTCTTTGCTTGTTTTCTTTTGGCTTTGGGGTTGAGGTATGTGTGTGTTTTCAGATTCCAAAGTCTCGAGGTACAAAGTCCCACCAAAATAAGAACCCAAATATGGGACATCGAAGACAACAATATCATAGAAAACATCAGCAAAACAAAAAGCTGTTTCTTTGAAAGAATTAACAAGATTGATGGACCCCTAGCCAGAATGACCAAGAAAAAGAGAGAAAAAGCCTAAATAAACACAATCAGAAATACAAAAGATCAATTCACAACTGACCCTGAAGAAACACAAAAGATGACCAGAGAATGCTATGTACACCTACATGGAAACAAACTTGATAACCTAAATGAAATGGAGGACTTTCTGACATCACCCAGCCTCCCCAGTTGAAACAAGAAGACATTGAGACACTAAATAGACCAATAACAACCCAGGAAATTGACTCTGTCATACGAAAACTATCTACCAAAAAAAGCCCTGAACCAGATAGACCAACAGAATTCTACAAAACGTACAAGGAGGAGCTGATACCAATCCTATTGAAAGTAGTCCAGGCAATTAAGAAGATGGAATTCTCCCCAAATCATTTTACAAAGCTAACATCACACTTATACCCAAACCAGGTAAAGATCCAACAAAAAATAGAACTACAGACCAGTATCCCTTCTGAACATAGATGCAAACATCCTCAACAAGACTCTAGCAAATTGGATCCCAAAACACATCTCAAAAATCATCCACCATGACCAAGTAGGCTTCATCCCCAGGATGCAGGGCTGGTTCAACATTTGCAATACCATAAAAGTAATTCAATACCATCAACAGATGTAAAAACAAGAACCACATGATTATTTCATTAGTTGCAGAAAAAGCTTTTGATAAAATCCAGCATCCCTTCTTGATAAAAACCCTTGAACACCTAGGTATGGAAGGAACATGCCTCAAAATAGTAAGAGCCATCTATGATAAACCCACAGCTAACATATTGCTAAATGAACAGAAACTGAAAATATTTCCCCTGAAAACTGGAACAAGACAAGGCTGACCACTCTTGTTCAACATTGTGTTGGAAGTCCTAGCTAGGGCAATTAGGCAAGAGAAGGAAATCAGGGTATCCAACTAGGAAAAGAGGAAGTCAAGGTATCCCACTTTCCTGATATGATCCTATGCCATGAAAATCCAAAAGAATCTATTATTGACATGCTTGCACTGATAAAGGACTTTGGCAAAGTCTCAAGGTACAAAACAAATGTGCAAAAGAAAATTGTGGTTTTTTTTTTAATTTTTTTTATTTTTTTGAGTTGGAGTCTCACTCTGTCGCCCAGACTAGAGTGCAGTGGCCGCTCCCGGCGACCGCAGCCTCGACCTGCTGGGCTCCCGGCGATCCTTCCGCCTCAGCCTTCCAAGTAGCCGGAATTACAGACATGCGCTACCACGCCCACCTGATTTTCTTTTTTTTTTTTAAATTTATTGTAGAGATGAGGTCTCGCTGCCCAGGCGGGTCTCGAACCCGCGGACTCAAGCAATCCACTCACCTCAGCCTCCCAAAGTCGTGGGATTACAGGCTGAGCCACTGAGCCCAGCTGAAAATTGTGTTCTTATACACCAACAACAAGCAGGCAGAAAACCAAATAAAAAGCATAATCCCATTCACAACAGCCACACAAAAATGAAATACCCTGGCATCTTACTAACCAGAGAAGTGAAAGACCTTTACAATGAGAATTACAAAACCCTGCTCCAAGAAATCCAAGAAGACACAAACAAATGGAAAAATATTCCATTGAATCAACATTGCTAAGTTGTCCATCCTACCAAAGGCAAACTACAGATTCAATGCTATACCCATTAAATTACCAACATCATTCTTCTCAGTCCTGGAAATGACAATACAGAAATTCAAATGGAAACGTAAACCACCATGAATAACCAAAACAATCCTTAGCAAAAGAAACAAAGCAGGTGGTATCACTCTTGCAGACTTCAAACTTTACTATAAGGTTACGGTACTGGTATTGGTACAAGAACAGGCATATAGACCAATGGAACAGGATAGAGATTCCAGAAGCAAAGTCTCAATTTCTCAAACAACTCATCTTTAACAAAGCCTCAACAACAACCACTGAGGAGAGGACAACCTACTCAGTAAATGGTGCTGGGAAAACTGGCTGATCACATACAGAAGATTGAAACAGTACCCCTACCTGTTACCATACACAAAAATTAACTCTAAATGGATCAAAGACCTAAACATAAAACCTCATACTATAAGAATCTTAGAAAACGCAGGAGATACTCATATGGAAACTGGACCTGGCAACCAATTCCTGATCAAAGCCTTAAGTGCCCACACCATAAAAAATAAGAAAAACAAGTGGGGCCTCATCAAACTGACAATCTTTTGTAAAGCAAAAGAAATCATCAAGAGAACAGGGAGACAGCACACAGAATGGGAAAAAATATTTGCCAACTGTATATCTGAAAAAGGCCTAACATCTAGAATCTACAAGGAACTCAAATGCACCAAAAGGAAAAAAACAGCTCCATTAAAAAGTGGGCAAATTACAAGAATGGACACTTCTCAAAAGAAGATATACAGACAGCCAACAGACACATGAAAAGGTGCTCAGCCTCACTCATCATCAGAAAAATGTAACTCAAAACCACATTGAGATACCATCTAACCCCAATAAGAATGGTCATCATTAATAAAATAAACAACAACAGATGATGGCGAGAATGCAGAGAAAAAGGAATGCTTCTACACTGCTGGTTGAAATGCAAACTAGTGCAACCTCTTTGGAAGACAATGCAGTGATTTCTGATAGAACTAGAAATTGACCTTCCATATGATCCAGCAATCCCCCTATTGGTAATATCCTGAGGAACTCGACTCATTCTACAAAAAAGATACCTACACACGTATGTTTGTTGCAGCTCTATTCACAATAGCAAAAACATGGAACCAACCATGCTGCCCACTGAAGCCAGACTGGATTTTTTAAATGTGGTATATAAACACAATGGAATATTATGCAGCCATAAAGAAGGACAAACATATGGACTTCACAGGAATTTGAATGGATTTACAGTCTATCATACTCACTTATCTATCACAGAAACAAAGAACCGAGTACCACATCTTCTCATTCATAAGCGGACCTTGAACAATTATCTTAATACTATAAGAAAGGGATTGGCAGTAGCGGGAAACTGCCAGGGGAGGGTGGGTGGGATTGGCAGTTGAGGAAAACTGCCAGATAGGAAGGGGCACACCTCATCAACAAGGGTGCCTGAATTATGAACATTTGTATACCTAACCCTGAATTGTACCTCACATCTTTAAAATAAAAATAAAATAAAATAAAAAAGAAACCGGGTTTGGTGGCTCTGCCTGTAATCCCACGACTTTGGGAGGCTGAGGTGAGTGGATTGCCTGAGCCCGCGGGTTCGAGACCCACCTGGGCAGCGAGACCTTATCTCTACAATGAATCAAAAAATCAGCTGGGCGTGGTAGTGCATGCCTGTAATTCCGGCTACTTGGAAGGCTGAGGCGGAAGGATCGCCGGAGCCCAGCAGGCGAGGCTGCGGTGGCCGGGAGCGGCCACTGCACTCCAGTCTGGGTGACAGAGTGAGACTCCAACTCAAAAATAAAAATAAAAAAATAAAATAAAAAAGAATGAAAAGAAAAAAACTGCAAAATATTTTAAGTTCCTGTCATCTGGGTGTTGGGTAGGAATTGATTAGTCTTAGACTTTGGTGAACTAATAATATATTATGTAATTTTAAGTACTTAAAGGACAAAAAAATATAACTGCAAAAGTAATGTAGAAGAAACTGGTAAACTTAATAAATCTATTTCAGTTTGGGATATCCTAATGACAGTGTGTGAGATAAGAACACAAATAGATGTAATTTATTTTAGATTAAATCACAGAAAGTACACTGAAGGGGAGGAAAAATTGAGAAGAGAAGGTGGAAAACGTCAATAAAAATACGTGATTGAGTGATCACTGCTATGGAAACATAGCATTCACTTCCACTATTGACTTTGTGAGCATGTTTCCACATTGTACCATTGTGCAAAATCTGAAGTATTCGGCCAACTCCTGTGCCTCATTGGTGGAGACTTATACCTATAGGTATTAATCTTTACCACTTTCAGAATGCTTGGCCAAACCATCTGTCTTCTATGCCAAAAATGAATTCTCTCAGGCAGAAAATGTAAAAGATACAGGCACCTGAGGTGGGAATCTATCAGCAGGATTGGGAACTGTTCGCTCCAAATCCAGGTGATCCAACAGTGGGTAAAGAGGATATAAGATGATTTATCTACACAGTCCACCCTTTTTGTCACTCTGCTACATTTTAAGGAGGAGAAAAAGAAAAATAAGGATTGATGAAAAAGGCTACAATTCCCACTGCTACTGCTTATCCTAAACTCTGATATTCAGCATCTCTGTATTCTACTGCTTAATCTATATAATGCTCATTCATCATCTCTAATTGTTTATGTTGCTTGCCAAGGGAAATTATTAGAACTTTATTCCTGGGTGGACTTATTCTCTGGTTACCATCCTTGTTAGAACTAGAAATGTTGCAAATCCCACTGAAACACTAAGACTTCTTGGTGAGTCCCCTTTACTTATTTATTTCTAAGATTGAATTCAATCTTCCCCAATAGATAGACACAACAATAGCTTCTCATGGAAGTCAATCACTTACTACTACAGTATTGATTATTCTTTTTCTGACAGTCTACCAACCTTACCTGGTCAAAACATTAAGGATCAGTTGTAGCTTTAGATTCAATAGAACCCTTGCCATTAGTATTCTTGCCAAGTCCATGCTTAAAAGGTCCATCATCATTAGAAGTCCAGGACCTCTGGTCCTAAAGCCTAAATTCATGGAGACTAAAAGCACAAATACTGCCAGAAAAATTACTAAAAAAATAAATTTGACTTTGACCCCTTATATCACAGACCTGTGCATTATATGTATTTTACAATTTTTTCCTAATAATTATATCCCATTTACATTTAATGTGATTATTACTGTTGTTAACTTAAGCCTACTTTCTCACTATTTTAAATTTTTTTCCTTTATTTCTTCTTTCTGAACTTCTTCTAGATTAATTTATTTTTAATGAAATATACTTTTGGGGGAAAGAAAGGAGACAGCATTATTAAGATATGATTCACATGTTTTATAATTTGCCCATTTAAAGTGTACAATTTAATGAGTTTTGTATTTTTATAGAGTTGTGGAATCATAACCACAATCAGTTTTAGAACATTTGTGTCACTCTAAAAAGGAATTCCAAAATCTTTACAGTCACACTCCATTTCTCCCATCTACCCTAGGCAGCCATTCATCTACTTTGATGATGATAGAAATATTTTGAATATTTCATATAAATAAAATAATATAACGAAATGTACTCTTAAGACTTGCATATATCCACTGATTTATTCAATATGTATTTCCTGAATACCCACTATGAAACAGACACAATGCTAGACATGGGGAAAAAAATGTTGAAAAAAGAAGACCTGGTCGTGGGCTCTATTTAAAGTGTGCAATGTGATGTTATAAGATGCTTGAATATCTATAGTAAAATTTTTACTATATTGAAAAAATTAATATGCTCATCATCTCACTTAGTTGCCCATTCCCTCCCCCCCCAACCTTTGCCAAGAATAACCATAATCTACTCACTTGGCAAAAAATCCTAAATACAATACAATGCTATTAACAATATTCCTCATGCTGTACATTAGACATTTTGACTTTTTCACTCCTTATTTTCTACTTTACATCATTTAACATACATCTCCCCAGTTCCTCCTTCCCACCCCAGTCCTGGTAGCTACAGTTTTATTCTCTGTAGCTCTATAATTAACCTCTTTTTTTAATGGTCCCACATATAAGTGAGCTAATATAATTTATTTTCTATGTCTGTCTTACTTCTTCACTCAACATAATATCCTCCAAGTCCAACCATGTTGTAGTAAGTGACAGAATTTTCTCCTTTTTATAAGACTGAACAATATTCCATTGTATATGTGTGGGTATAAATTATATATACACCACTGTTTCACTGTGTATTTATTCATTCATCCATTGACAGACACCTAAGTTGTCTCCTTGTCTTGGCTACTATGAATAATGCTGCAATAAAGAGTGCAGTTATCTTTATAAGATGGTGATTTTATAGCTTTGGGGTATATATACAGAATGGAGTTTGCTGGGTCATGTGGTGGTTCTATTTTTAACCTACTTAGCAACCTCCCTACTGTTTTCCATAATGATTGCACTAATCTAGATTTCACTCAAGAATGTACAAGGTTTCCCCATTTTCCACACCCTTGCCGAATCTTTATATATTTTGGGGGGGCTGTTGTAGTACAGGTTTCCCCCACTAAGAAAGTGTTCTAGGAACCCAACAGAGTCAGTAGTCAGTTAGTGTTGTTGTGAGAGGTTGCATTTGGCTTCAGTGAATTTTTTTTGGAGATTTTTTCAGCACGTTTGCCCATTTCATATTGGTTGATTTATGAGAGCACCTGCCCACACCATGCTGAGTGTTCAGCTGTTTTTGACCAAAAATGGCATGACCCCTGTGCTCTACCCTCCCTATTCACTCAATCTCCCCCTGAGAAACTTTTTTTAATTTTCCAGGATGAAAAAGTCCGTAAAGGGAAACATTTAGCTGATATGGAAGAAGCGAAACAAAAAAATGGCAGAAACACTACACGACATCAAAATGGACAAGTTGAAAAACTTTTGAGCAGTGGAGAAAGCATCTTGATAGGCATATTGCATCAAACAAAAAGTACATTGAAGGTGACTGAAGTTTATACATTTAGAATAAATAGTACAATTTTTTGTAAATAAATTATGGTGTTTTTTGGGTCCCCCCCTCATAAAATAGTCATCCTAACAAATGTGAGGTAATGTCTTATTGTGGTTTCTATTTGCATTTCCCTGATAATTAGCGATGTTAGCCACTATATTCCTCATGTTGTACATTAGACCGTTTGATTTTTTCACTTCATATTTTCTACTTTATATTATTTAACCTATATCTCCCCAGTGCCTCCCTCCCACCCCAATCCTGGTAACTACTGTTTCATTCTCTGTGTCTATATATGTAACCTCTTTTTTTCAAAGTCCCACATATAAGTGATAAATACAATACTTGGCCATTTGAAGGTCTTTTTGAGAAGTGTTTATTCAGACATTTGCTTATTTTTTAATTGGGCTATTGAATACTTTTTGCTATAGAGTTGTGGTGTTTCTTAACATTTTGAATATCAAATCTTTATTGAGTAGATGGTTTGCAAATATTTTCTCTTATTCTATGTCTTGCCTTTTTATTTTATTGTGGTTTCTTTTCCTGTGCAAAAACTTGTTAGTTTAGTGGAATCTCATTTGCTTGTTTTGTTTTTGTTGCCTATGCTTATGGTATCATATCCAAAAGCTGGTGTGAAGTCAAGGAGTATTTTCTCTATGTTTTTTTCTCTATTTTTTCTCTGCATTTTCTTCTAGAAATTTCAAGGTTTAAGATGTTATGTTTAAATCTGTAGTCTAATTTAGTTAATTTTGTGTAAGTTCAAATTTTATTGTTTTGCATGTGGATATTCAATTTAATTAATGACATTTATTGAAGACACAATTCTTTCTCCATTCAATATTCTGGATATCCTTGTTGATAATTAGTTGACAGTATATGTGTGGACTTGTTTCTAGGTTCCCAATTTCATTACATTGATCCATGTGTCTGTTTTTGTGTCAGTACTATATTGCTTTGATAATTTTGAATAGATATTGCATTGAATCTATATATATCTTTCAGAAATATTAACATTTTAACTCTTCTTCAAATTTATGAAACCGAGATATAACAATTATAAAAATATGTGTACACAACAACAGAGAATTTAAGTATATAAAACAAATATTGAAAGATCTGAAAGAAGAAATCAACAAAAATACATAATAGTAGGAGATTTCAATACCCCACCTGCAATAATACATAGACCATTTAGTCATAAAATCAATAAAGAAATAGCTTTTACAACACTATAGACCAAATTACATTATATATAAAGAACTTTTAATCCAACAGCAGAAGAATATATATTCTTCTCAATTGCACATGAAACATTCTCTAGAATACATCACATGTTAGCTCACAAAACAAGTCATAATAAATTTAAGAATAAGTTTAACTAAAAGCATGCCAAAAATCACTTTGGCAAAGATGGAATAAAACTAGAAATCAATAACAGCAAAAGAATGGAGAAATTGAATAACAGAGCTGTGAGCACACAATGAGTCAAAGGGGACATCATAAAGGAATTATAAATATCTGAGATGAATGAAGTTGAAAATGTAATGTACTAAAACTTATGGGAAGCAGCAAGGGCAGTAATAAGAGAGAAGTTTATAGTGACAAAAGCATAAATTATTTTTAAAAAAGAAAGATCTAGAGAATAAATCAAACATTATAACTCAAGGAACTAGAAATAGGAAAAGAAATTAAACCCAAAGTTAGCAAAAGGAAGGAAGTAATAAATCGGTTCAGAAAAAAAAAAATCTTATAGGGAATAGCAAAATTAAAGAAAAAAAACTCAACAAAGCTGACAGTTGGTTTTTGGAAAAAGTAAACAAATATTTTTTCCCATTCTGTAAGCTGTCTCCCCACTCTCTTTTTGCTTTGCAGAAGCTTTTCAGCCTCATGAGCTTCCCACTTATCTCTTATAGCGTATTGCGGAGGTCCAGCCTCTGGAGATCAGGGCCTGAGTTGGGGGAGGGAATGAGAAAAGAAAGACAAAGAAACAGCGGGATTGGGAGGTCTCTCTCCTCAATAGGTGAGAGCGAGAGAGCAATTTTATTTTCATAGCATGTCCTTTAGGGCCAAACTACATAAACAGGAGATATCTAAGCACTAACATCTTTGTTTTTTGTGAGTCTAAGAAAAAACACTAACATTTGTGTTCTCTGAAGTTTTAAGTAAAGTTAATATTAAAGCAGGCTACATACGTCTATGCAGACTAGAGGTCACACTGTCTGAATCCTACTAAATCAATACTCGCAGGGGCAAACATCAAAGAAGGAATTTACTGGCCAAGCTCTTGTTGGAGCCAGGCCAGAAACACAAGGACCTTGTCAAGCTTGTGTATCTTAAGACATAAGGACTTTGTCAGCTTATGCCTTTGTCTCCTTCAGCTTATGGCATAGGTATCTGGGGTTTTGATCAGGAATTGGTTGCCTATTACAATTTCTGTAAGGGTGTCTCCTGCATTTTCTAAGATTCTTATAGTTTGAGATTTTATATTTAGGTCTTTGATCCGTTTAGAGTTGGTTTTTGTGTATGGTGATAGGTAGGGGTCCTGTTTCATTCTTCTACATGTGCCAGTTTTCCCAGCACCATTTACTAAATAAGTTCTCCTCTCCCCAGTTGCTGGTGGAGGTTTTGTCAAAGATGAGTTGTTTGAGAAATTGAAGTTTTGCTTCCAGAATCTATCCTGTTCCATTGGTCTGTATGCCTGTTCTTGTACCAGTACCAGGCTGATTTGATTATTGTAGCCTTATAATAAAGTTTAAAGACTGGAAGTGTGATATCTCCCACTTTGTTTCTTTTTCTAAGGATTGTCTTGGCTAGTCATGGTCTTTTATGTTTCCATATGAATTCTGTATGTTATTTCCAGGTCTGAGAAGAACGATGTTGGTAATTTAATGAGTGTTGCATTGAATCTGTAGGTTGCCTTTGGTAGGATGGACATCATAACAATATTGATTCTTCCAACCCTTGAGTATGGAATATTTTTCCATTTGTTTGTGTCTTCTTTGATTTCTTTGAGCAATGTTTTGTAGTTTTTTCATTGTAAACGTCTTTTGCTTCTCTGGATAGGAAGATGCCAAGGTATTTCTTTTTGTGTATGGCTATTATGAATGAGATTGTGCTTTTTATTTGGTTCTCTGTCTATTGTTGGTGTATAAGAATGCTACTGTCTTTTGCATGTTTATTTTGTACCCTGAGACTTTGCCAAAGTCCTTTATCAGTGCAAGGATATTTTTGACAGGTTCTCTTGGGTTTTCAAGAGAATAGGATGATATTGTCAGCAAAGAGGAATAATTTAACTTCCTCTTTTCCTTTTTGGATATCCTTTATTTCCTTCTTTTGTCTGATTGTTCTAGCTAGGACCTCCAACCCTATGTTGAACAGAAGTGGTGAGAGTGGGCAACCTCATCTTGTTCCGGTTTTCAAGGTAAATGCTTCTAATTTCTGTCCATTTAGCTCAGCTGTGGGTTTATTGCAGATGGCTCTTACTTTTTTAAAAGTCAATACTTGTTGATCTTTTCTATTTTGTAGTCTTTATTTTATTATTCCTACTCAAATATTTATTTCATCGCTTCTGCTAATTGATCTTAGTATCTTCTTTATTTTTTGGAGATCTTTTTTCTTTTTTTTGAGTTGAAGTCTCACTCCGTCACCCATGTTGAAGTGCAGTGGCACACTCACAACCACCCCAGCATCGACCTGCTGGGCTCCGGTAATCCTTCCGTCTCAGCCTTCCAAGTAGCCAGAACTACAGACATGTGCTACCGCGCCCGACTAATTTTTTGTGTGATTTATTGTAGAGACGAGGTCTCGCCAAGTTGCCTGGGCTGGTCTTGAACCTGCAGGTTCAGGCAATCCACTCTACTCGGCCTCCCAAAGTGTGGGGATTACAGGCTGAGCCACCGAGCCCGGCCATCTTTTTTCATTTTTTCATTTTTAATGTAGTCAGTTTATGCTTTAAACTTTTCTCTTATTACTGCTTTTGCTGCATTTAGTTTATCTTCATTTGTTTCAAGTTTTTTTTTTTTCCTTGTGATGTCTCCTTTGGCCCATTGATTTTTCAGGATTATGTTGTTTATCTTTCATTTATTTGTATTTTTATTTTATCCTGATATTTTGTTCTAGTTTCAGAATATTTGTGATTGAAAATTATATTTAGCACCTCATCAACAAGGGTACCTCCATAATGAACGTTTGTATACCTAACCCTGAATTGTACCCCATATATTTAAATTTTGAAAAAATTTATTGATATTTAATATGATTTCAGCCTTCTTAAATTTGTTAAAAATTATTTTGTGGTCTTACCTGTGATCTATTCTGGAGAATATTCTGTGGGTACTTGAGAAGTATGTGTATTCAACTGCTATAGTATGGAATGTTTTGTATATGTCTGTTAGATCTATTTAATCTATAGTGTTGTTCAAGCCATTGTTTCCTTATTTGTTTTCTGTCCAGATAATTTATCCATAGTTGAAAGCAGGGTGTTGTAGTTATCATAGTGCCTTTACTATTGATGTATCACTGTGGATTTCTCCCTTCAGTTTTATTAAAACATGGTTTATATATATATATTAACAACTATTATGTCTCCTTGATGTATTGACACCTCTATTACTGTATAACCTTTTTGTCTCTTGTAATAGTTTTTTACTGAAGCTGTATTTTGTCTAATATAATTATAGCCACCCCTGCTCTCTTTTGGTTATTATTTGCATGGAATGTCTTTTAACATTCCTTCATTTTTAGCCTAGATATGTCCTTAAAACTACAATGAGTTTCTTGTAGGCACTATATCATTAGAGTTTTTGTTTCTTTTTCAACTGAGTCATTCTTCATTTTTTGATTGGAGAATATAACCTATTTACATTAAATTAAGTATTGGTAGGTAAGCACTTACACTATTCCTATTTTATTCATTTTTTTCTGTTTTGCAGTTTCTTTGTTCCTTTCTGTCTTCCTTTGAGATTTGATGATTTTCAAATAGTGGTTTTCTTTGATTCCTTTCTATTTATCTTTTTGTGTACCTACTGCAAGTTTTTTGTTTGTTTGTTACCATCAGGTTTACATAAAGCATAATTATAGCAGGCTATTTCAAGTTGATAACAACTAAACATTGATCACATTTTTAAAATCTCAAGAGTTTTACTTCATCCCCACACACATTTTATGTTATTGTTCTCAAAAAAAACTAGAAACCAATAATAGAAGAAAATCTGAAAATTTTTAAATTAGATAGAAATTAAATAATATGTTCTTGAACAATCAGTGGATCAAGGAACAAAAAGCATACCCAACTTGAATTGACTGACTAAGAAGACTAACTAGACTATAAAGTAAAGAATGAAAGTTCACACAAATAAGATAATAAAGAAAGAGGAGATATTTCAACTGATGTCCCAGAAATCAAAAGAATCATGAGTCTTTTATGAATAATTATATAGCAAAAACATTAAGTAAACTAGAAGACATATAAATTTCTATATGCGTACAACCTAGCAAGACTGAATTATGTTTAAATAGAAAATTTGAACAGAGAAATATCAAATAATGGCATTGAATCAGTACTCAAAAATCTCCCAACATAGAAAAGCCAAGGGTAAGGTAGCTTCACTGGTGAATTCTACCAACATTTAAAGAATTAAAACCAATCTTTTTCACACTCTTCCAAAAAAAAAAAAAATGAAGAAGGTGGAATACTTACAAACTCATTTTATAAGGCCAGCATTCTTCCAAAGCCAGATAGGCAAAGCCAGATAGTCACTAAAAAAAACAATAAAACTGTAGGCCATTATCACTGGCTTTGAATTTTTACTTTATTTAGAAAATTTCTAGTGTTCTTTGGATTAGGAATCAATGCCTAATAACTACATTGTAATGAGCAATTGTCATCTAAAGAATTTATTTATTCATTTAGTATCCCTCTTTGGAATTCTCACTTTTCATTTTAGTACATATCTTCTGATAAACAAGTGGCTCAATCATGCTTGCTCTTTGAGTTCCACTTCTTGAGCATTTTATCAACCTTCGCTGTTTTTATCCACTAAACTTAACCATTAGCATAGTATTTTCAATCAGATGGAATAAATAAAATTAAATCAAACCACATATAAACTATAACACACACGCACACACACAACTACATAAAATCTGAAGTACACGTGAATACATACATATCAAGAATGTATTATTAGAGGTAATACTTAATACATTAAGAATGACTATGTCTTGGCATGAGCAAGAATTAAATTTTATCATGTTAAATCAATGTATTCAAATTTGGGTTTTTTTATTTTTGTATAAAAATGTAAGATGTACAATATGATATTTTGATACATTTATGCTTAGTGAAGTGATTACTGCAATCAAATAAACGAACATACCAATCAGTTACCTTTTTTGTGGTAAGAAAATCTAAAATATATTTTCTTAGCAAATTTCTAGTATAAAATACAACATTATGAGCTACAGTCTATATGATATTAGATCTCTGGACTTAATCACTCTACATAGCTACAGCTTTATAGCATGTAAAATGTTATTTTTAAAAATCTCAAGGTAACTACATCTCTCCATTTCCCCTATCCTCCTGACCCTGGTAACCACCATTCTACTCTGTTTTGTTTTGTTTTACATTCCTCATATAAATAAGATCATGCCATTTTTTTCCATGTCTGACTTATTTCACTTAACATAATGTAGTCTAGGTTAATGCATGTTGTTGCAAATAGGAAGATCTCCTTTTTAGGGCTGAATAATACTGTATTGTGTATTTTCACTATTTCTTTATCTATTCATCTGTCAATGGACACTGCCATTGTTTTCATTCCCTAGCTGCTATAAATAATGCTACAATAAACATGAGGATGCAGATATCTTTATAAGATGATGATTTTATTTCTTTGGGGTCTGCAGCTCATAAAGGGAATACTGAGTCATATGGTAGTTCTGTTTTTAATTTATGAGGCTTCATAGTGTTTACTACAATGGCTACACCAATCTAGGTTCATACCAACAATGTAGAAGGTACTCCTTATACTGCACCTTCACCAACACTTGTTATTCTTTGCTTCTTGATAATAGCCCTCTTAGCAAGTGTAAGATGATATCTCATTATGGATTTGATCTGCAGTTTCTTGATGATTGGTGATGCTGAGTACATTTTCATATGTCTGTTGGTCATTTGCATGTCTTCTGTGCAGAAAGGGAAAACACTCCTGCTTTTATTTCTCATTCCAGTTATAAGTATTCGCTTTTTTTTCTTTTTTCAAATCTAGTTAAAGATTTATCAATTTTGTTGATCATCTTAAAGAACTAATTCTTGGTTTTGTTGATTCTTCTATTGTGTTTTCATGCACAAGTGTGTTTATCTCAGCTGTAAGCTTTATTTCCTTCTGCTAACGTTGGGTTTATTTTATTGTGGCTTTTTGTTTTGTTTTGTTTTTAGTGAAAGTTTCACTCTGTCGCTCCAGACTGGAGTACGGTGGCATGATCACAGCTTACCGCAGCCTCAGCCTCTTGGACTCAGGAGATCCTTCTACCACAACCTCCCAAGTAGCTGGTAATACAGGTGTGCACCACCACACCTGGCTAATTTTTTTATTTTTATTTTTTTAAGACAACGTCTCACTATGTTGATCAGACTGGTCTCAAACTCCTGGGCTCAAGCAGTCCTCCCACCTTAGCCCCCCAAATGCTGAGATTATAGGCATGAGTCACCATGCCTGCTCTGGTTTCTTACGGTATAAATTAAGTTATTGAGTTGAGATCTTTGTTCCTTTTTAATATAAGTATTTGCAACCATGTAGTTCCCTCTTGGCACTTCTGCTGCATCTGTATCTTATGTTTTCAATTGAATTCATCTCAAAATACTTTCTAATTTCTCTTGTGATTTTATTATTAATTCATTTTTAATGTAATGTTTAATTACTACGTATTGTGTATTTTCTAGTTTTTCTCCAGCTATTAATGTCTAGTTTTAATCCATTGTGATTGGAAAAATACTTATTATTTCACTCTTTTAAAATGCATTAAGACTTTTTGTGAGCTAACATACAGTCTATCCTGGAGAATGTTTCATTTACATTTTGAGAAAAATATGTACTCTGCTGTTGTAGGTGGAGTGTTCTCTATATATATTTTAGGGTCAATTGGTCTGATAATTTGGGTATTTGGAGGATAAATAAGCAGGCATTGTGTTCAGTCCTCTAAAATGCAATATGTTAGGCAAATATCTATATATCCATAAGCCTACATATTGATTTGTATATGTTTGTTCTATCAGAAGCAAATAAGCAAATAGATCTCATTTCTTCAACTTAAAAATCTTACACACAATATATACATGAGGTTAATCATTTTAATAATCATTAAAAAGATGAAATACAAGATTCACCTACTATATGTATGAGTAACAAAAATGTGTCAACACAAACATTGGTAATACAGGTCTGATTCTAGGATTTTTTAAATACTACAGTTCTCTCATTCCTGTGTCTGCATGATAAACAGCTTATCCTCATAAATCTATCCCATCAACTTGACTTATTCAGAAGCACATTGACATGTGCAGAGGAGAATCAACACAAATACACACACTGGTTGTGGACACTAATATATTTTTAAAAGGTAAAGGCAATCAAGTGATAAGAGCCCCCCCCCCGCCCATCTATTTTACCAGGTACCAGCTATCAAGAAGTGAATGCCCTACCATCCTCTTTATGCAGCTTTTTGGAAACAAGACACACAGAATGTTTCCCCCACTGTCTAAACAGAGGTAGTGGGATAATAGGCTGAAAAGACAGATTTTGTTTTCTCACCTTCTCTCGAATTGACAGGGAAAATGCAAACTGATAAAATAATTCTAAATATTGTTCCTTGTTTCATCTTTAAGTATCAGATAAAATGGGACATAGGGCAGAAATGAAATTTCTGAGTTACAGACATGAAAACGTCCATAATTGATCAAATGAATTCCACAGTAACTACCCATTCTTTTCTTAATTTGAAGCTTTATCAAATGCACAATCTGTGATCTATTTCTGCAAATGATAAGTTGCATAAGCAAGCACAAAGGCAGTGAAGGGTATATTCAGAGCAGTATGCTCAAAATGAGAAAACATGTCTGCTGGGATGGAACAGGAGTTTTTTCAGGGCCATCTGCATGTCTGTGTTTCTCAGACAGTAGACAATGGGATTCAGGCTGGGTGTGATGATGGAGTAAAACACAGACACTAAGCGCCCTTGAGTGGAAGAGTAGTGGGAAGTGGGTGTCAGGTAAGCAAAGCTCCCAGTGACATAAAACAGAATGACAGTGGCAAGGTGAGAGGAGCATGTGGAGAAGACCTTCCAACGGCCACCAGCAGAGTGGATCTGAGTAATGGTAGCAATGATGAGAATGTAGGAGCTGACAGTGAGGGCAAAGGCACCAAGAATGACGCATCCGCCCACTGCAAATCCAACTTTTTTGTTGGTATGAGAGTCGCTGCAGGAGAGCCTTATGATGGGAGAGCTGTCACAGAAGAAGTGGTCAATAACATTGGGCCCACAGAACAAGAGGGAGAAGGTGTTGACAGTGTGGAAGATGGCATAGAGAGCTCCACCCAACCAGGCCACAATGACAAGCTCTGTACACAGCTTTCTGCTCATAATGACACCATAGAGGAGAGGCTTGTGGATGGCTACACAGCGGTCGTATGCCATAGTTGTGAGCAAAAAGCACTCAGAAGCACACAGCATCACAAATAAAAAGAGCTGAGCCACACATTCCCAAAAGGAAATGACTTCAAAGCCCATGAGTGAGTTGACCAGTGCCTTGGGGACTGTGACTGAAGTGTAACACATGTCCAGGAAAGACAGATTCTTCAGGAAGAAGTACATGGGAGTGCAGAGGCGGCTGTCTCTGGCCACAGCTGCAATGATGGACATGTTCCCCAGGAGGGCAAAGAGGTAGATAAGAAGGAAAATTGTGGCACTGATGAGCCTCATTTCAGGCATGTCTGAGAAACCCTTGAGGATAAATGGAGTAACGGTAGTCTCATTTGTCATCTCCTCTCCAAGTCATAGAAGGACGTCAAAGGATTTTCAAAATGGATAAGGTCTTGGTGATATTTAGTGCAAGGGACACAATCACAAAGTGATCTATAGAGGCAGTTGAAAATAAATCTCGTCCCATGTTTTATGACTCCCATTCACTTTTTTTTCTCCTTTGCTGCTTCTCTGCTAAGTCTGAGAGATCACAGATTCTAATAAATGAAAGAGAAATAAACACATATTCATTAAGTCTTTGTTTACATACACATGTAATAAATAACAAACTTTGTAACAATATACATTACTGCAATCGATGTATGGTCTTATTCATTCAGTAACTAACCACTCAACAATTACTGTATTATCTGCACTGGGTAGGTTTTGCTTGGGGAAAAAGCAGGGAAATGGCTATAATTCCAATGCTGACATAAATTAAGCAAACTCTACATATCTGAGCGGATCAAGTACACGTAATGATGGATGGGTCCTGCTAAGTGTGGTCTGTTGGGAATGCAGGCACTGTGAGGCCACATCGTCACATTTTTCAGTACAAATAAGTGTTCTGATTTTTGCATAACATTTCCTGGTCTGCCAAGCAGAACAGCTGTGGGCTGGGTCTGACCCAGGGGCCTCTGCTACAAACATGAATAGACACAGTCACCGATTCTCCCCTCACAGTGGAAACCTTGCATATAGGATAGAGCTCTGGACACTGGCACACAGCTGGCCTTATTCAGGACCCACCAGTAGAGAAGATATGCCTTGGTAGGCGGCAAGTGATGGGCAGGTTTTCACCCTCTGGCTCTTCCTGGACAGCTTCATCAGGACCTTCTCAGGACTCACTTTTTAACGTAAGAATGAGGAATGGACTGTCGAGCACAGGACTGTGATTTGAGAAAGAGGAAGCCTGCTGACCTACATGATTTGAGCAAAATGAGACAATTACTTGGAAATCAGAGACAGTCTCCAAAGGCCTGTATAACACTAATAGCAGTGTTGTTAGAACAAGCTGGGACCCGTTCAAATTTTTAAACTAGCGATTTACATTTTCTTTTGAGCCTGTCATCACCACAACTTTTAGTACTTTTATTATGCTTTTTGTGTTAATATAAATAGATTTTAGATTTTTTAAAATTTATCAAGCTTGTTAAGCCTTTGACTATGATCTAAAAGTCTCTGTCAATCTTTATACAAAAAATAATAGTGGTTATCCCTGGGAATAGGATAATAATGAGGTTTTTTAAAACTGGAATAAATATGTATCAGCTTTATAATCACATTTGATTGATTGATTGATTTAGAGTCAGGGTCTCACTCTGTTGTCCAGACTGGAGCACAATAATGGCTCACCACATCCTCGATCTTCTGGACTCAGGCTATCCTTTTGTCTCAGTCTCCCAAGTAGCTAAGACTTCAGGTATGTACCACCACATCTGGCTAATTTTTTTGTTGTTGCTGTTCTTGCTATGTTACCCAGGTTGGTCTCTAACTCCCAGACTCAAGCAACCTTTCCATCTCGGCCCCTCAAAATGCTTGGATTACAACTAACTGAGAAGTTCTACTGTTCTAACTTCTTTAGAAAGATATGAAGTACAAAAAATTATGAGTTTTGGAGAATGTAAATGTATCAGTTTGCTAGGGCTGCCATAACAAAGACTGGGAGGCTTAACCAACAGAAATTTATTTTCTCACAGCTCTGGAGATCAGAAGTTCAGGACAAGATTTCAGTAGGCTTGGTTCCTCCTGAGGCTGTGAGAGAAGGATCCAATCCTGGCCTCTCTGCTTGGCTCACAGATGGCCATGTTTCCCTGCATCTCTTCATGTGACTTTTTTTGTGTCTGTCTGTGTCCGAATATCCTCTTCTTATAAGAACACCAGTCATATTGAATTAAGACCCACATAATAACCTAATTCTAACTTAGTTACCTCTTTAAAGACCCTATCTTCAAATACAGTCACCTTCTAAGGCACAGGGTGTTAGAAGTTCAACATAAGAATTTTGGAGGGGACAAAATTCAACCCATAACAGCCAATGAGAAACAAAGCAGATTACAGTTTTTGATTTTTTAGGGAAGAAAGAATGGGATGTCAAGGACTACTCACCTGGAAAGGAAGACACTGGAGGGAGTAGTCCCTGATCTGCATGACAATGACTCCCTGGTAAAGACAGTCTACACTGAGTGACTCATTCAGATTTATTTTTGTTTGATTATTTTGTTTTTGTTTTGTTTTTTGAGTTGGGGTCTCACTCTGTTAGCCCAGGCTGAAGTGCAGTGGCATAATCGTGGTTTACCACAGCCTCAACCTCCTGGGCTCAGGGGATTCTTCTGCCATAGCCTCCTGAGTAGCTGTGACTATAAGCGTGTGCCACCACACTCAGCTCATTTTTTATTTTTTGCAGAGACAGGTCTTGCTATGTTGACCAGGCTGGTCTCAAACTCTTGGGCTTCAAGTATTTCTCTCACTCCAGCCTCCCAAAGTGCTGGGATTACTGGTGTGAACCATTGCACTCAGCCCAGATTTACTTTAATCTACTTTCTAGCACCAACTGAATGTTGCTCTAATATTTAAATAGTTAACCTTCCTTGAGTATTTATTTCAAAGGAAATGATTGAAACAATATGCTTTAAGACTGTGGTCTCAGAGTAACCCAGATTAAAACCCAATTTAGAACTTTAACAAGTACTTAACCTATAGGCATAGTTTTATCATCTCTTAAATTTAAAAAATTAATTGAACCTATGTCTGAAACTTGTCCTGAGAGTTATTTAAACTGTGCATCTAGCTCAGTGTGTCCTCATTTACCTAATGAAGGAGTTTGGACACAGTGGTGTTGGAGTCCTATTCTGACATAATGCCCTCAGATTATCAGGGAGATTCAAACAAAATGTCTGAGAGCAGTATCAGGAAGATAGGAAGCTTGCCTTTGGGACTGAGGCTGCACACACCATGCTCTCTGCTGGAGCAGACCTGTGCCTTGCAGTGGTCTAGGCATGGGGCCTCAAGCTGCATATCTCTTTCCCATCACTGTTGACCCCACCATGTGGATGGCCAGCCACTCACATTTCAATACAACTTAAGTGTTAGTTATGACAGACATAGCTGTATTTAAAATGGAATATTTTCTTATCTATAAGAGATGCTTGCATCTATTCCAGTCATCTCAGACATTATTATGTGGGTATAAATTATGGTTTAAGAATGCAGTGGTCTTTCTGACAAAGCAAGATACCTTGGAAGTTAAGGGAATTCCTGTGTTTGCCACACACTGAAGGTTGTTTTACTATATGCAGATTAGCAGACAGCACATTTGCTACCTGACTCCAGTATCCATTTAGAATCAAACCTGTGCAGTCAAGCTTGAAGTTGATTATTAAAATATTGAATGTAGACTCGTACCCTATATATTTTGCTTTTGGTGCTTCTTGAACCCAAAGTTAGTTTTGCAAACTATGTTAAGAATTAGTGAAGGGTCCAAACCTCTAGTCAACTTAAAGTTTTGATGCACAAAAGTTAGAGACACAACCCAGAGCTAGAAGCAAAGATCTACATGTGGAAGATGGAAGAAGTCAGTCCCGAGATCAACTCACTCAAAATCCTCCGAAGCTGGTAGACCATTGCTTGGGATGAATGCACAAAGTTTCTTCCCAATCAGCTGTAGGATGCTTTGGGAAATTCTCTAAGATTTTCTTTCACATGCAACAGCAATGTGAATGATTAAACTATCCATCATTCACCCATATCACTTGCTTTTATCATTTAAATTATGCTCTTAAAATCAGTTGAGGACCAAAAATCTGCAATCCCAGAAGGCAGACAATAAATTATTCCCTAGACTTTAGACCAGCCACAGTAGTTAGTCTAGCTCTTTGGGGCTAAATTACTGACAAAATTTCCAACACTCCTCAAATCAGGTGACTCACAATAATCAGTATTTAGTTATTCAGCCTGTCTGTGCATAAAAATCCATTTTAAATGCCCATTAACTTTCAGAAGAGAAGTCTAAGTCTTTAACATGAAAATTACGACCCAACTGCCAACATGTTTGTTTAAAACTATTTGGACTTACTTGACTAGTTGAATAAATTTTGTGAGGCAGTGATTCACAAGGGCACATTTTAAGCTTCCATAGTTTGACCTACATGTTTCTAAGTGAATAATTGATGTAGTTCATAATTCATTCCCATTTAAAAAACATTTCAGACATATTTTATATCTTTTTATTACATAGGCTGTATTCATTTAGTTCTTCCATTGATAACTGGAGTTATCAACCA
The DNA here is from genome assembly GCA_027257055.1 of Cephalopachus bancanus. Classification (NCBI taxonomy): domain Eukaryota; kingdom Metazoa; phylum Chordata; class Mammalia; order Primates; family Tarsiidae; genus Cephalopachus; species Cephalopachus bancanus. The sequence goes on from JAPVLO010000364.1 coordinate 1,292,459, forward strand.
GTACAAAGTAAAATATGTTCATTGCTTCAATTAACCAAAGTAATTAACTGAATTTCATGTTTAAAATATAGTTAAATAAGAAAATAATTATAGTGCAATATTATGGAAATGCATTATGTTTATTTTACTTTAGGATGTGTTTTAAATGCTGATAAGAAATAAAATTGGATGTATACATACTAAAATGGTAATGGGCTATTGTGAAGAGTGTTGCAATGAGCATAGGAGTGTTAACATGTCTTCGAGATCCTGATTGTAACTATTTTCAATAAATACCCAGGAACAGTTGTCGTGGTGGACTCCCAGCAAGTCTCATAGGGACAGCACAGTGTCCAAAAGGCTGAAAAAAAAAGATGTGGAGAAGTATGTGAGACATAGGGTTTATAGGAGACTTACACACAGGGTGTCCAGGGTCTGAACAGGAAGAGACAGTTCCTGTTTGTGGCAAGCATGCAGGTTATATAGTAATTTTCACATAGCAACAACCACCTGACTCAAAACATAGGACCACAGTCCCTTGCACATCCAGCATCCCAAAGAATGGGCCAGGGTCCAGATGTTCTTCATGAATATGTCATATTTGTTCTCTAGAATTACCACATTTGTCCTGAGGTAGGATGTCATAGGTATGGCATTCATGATGCTTATGTCTCTTTAAATGCCAAATATCCTCTCTGTAACTGTATTTAGATAAAGTCAATAAGATCCAGTATCAAGTGAGTAAAGGAGAAGACAAGCCAAGACATACTTTCTCTCAAATCTGGCCAGTGTGAAGTTTCAGATTTCAGATGAAGGTAAAGAGAAAGCATCAAATCATAGAATTTTTAGTTCAGCGAGATACTGTATTTTTTGCAGATTTAGAGGTAAGGTTATCTCAAACCAACCAGAAATTCCTTGATTCATGCTCAGAAGATATAATACATTCTTATCTGGATGTGTTCCCTGAATTCTAGTCATCACCTAATTTATTGAAAGCTGACATATATGTAACTTTCAATTACTATTTATCAATGATTAGTAGGAAATGGAGCAATAAACTCCTACTGTGTCAGGATTAACACAGGAATCGTTTCTGTCACTCTGGTTCAGTACATTATCAGAATGATTTATGGTAATGAAGTACTAAAAATAAGAGCAATAAAATAAGGTATGTTTATATCCAAAGGAACTGAAATCAGTATGTCAAAGAGATATCTACATTCCCATGTTAATTGCAACATTTTTCACAATAGCCTAGATATGGAATCAATCTAAGCAAATGAACAGACAAGTGAACTTTCTAAATATGATAGATACAGAATGAAATACAATTTAGCCTTAAAAATAAAACACAGAAAACTCTGCCATTGTGGCAACATGGATAAACATGGAGTGCATTATGCTAAGTGAAATAAGCCAGGCACAGAGAGACAAATACCACATGGTCTCACTCATCTGTGGAAGCGAAAAAACTCAAACTCATAGAAGCAGAGGGTAGCTGCTGATTGCCAGAGACTGGTGGTGGTGGTGATGGGGTGTGGTAGATGGGAAAAGGGAAGATGTTAGGCACAGGGTACAAAGCTTCAGCGCTACAAGAGAAGTAAGTTCTGGTTCTATTGCACGGCATGGTTATATAGTTAACAATAATGTGTTTTATATTTCAAAATAAAAGAGAGAATTTTAAATGTTGTTACTACAATGAAATGATAAATATTTGAGGTAATTGATACATTACTTAGCCTGATTTGATCTCTCCACATTATAAATGTATATCAAAACATTACATTTTCTCTTATATAAACATATAAAATTATTACTTGTCAATTAAAAACAAAATTTTTAAATGATTTAAAAGGATAGCTAGAACTGAAGCTATTTATAGTAGTGTTTAATATTAATTGATATAATGATACTCTGCATTATATAGATGCATCATATAGATGAGAGCATATATAGAAAATGCATAAAAACACTATGAGAATGATCCATAACAACTTCCTAATAGTACTTTCTCTGGGAGGAAAAATGGAAGGGAATGTGAAGGATAACTTTGCTTAACACCGTATTATGTTTAATGAAAATAAAATAAAAAGGACATTTTCCCTGCATGAGCTTTCCTATACACAGCACTGTAAACTTATGTGCATTTGTGTTGTTTGTCATATTGTTACATATATTTTATCTCATTAGTGTCACGGACAGCCTCCAAAGTTCTGTCCTCCACTAGTGGTCACATTTTCTGATGTTTAAAATATTTTGAGCACACACTGCCTCTTGTTTACTTTCCATTTGATTGTTTTTAAAATATATGATCTTGCCCTACTGTGATTATTATACATATATTAATTCATTGTATTTTAGTAATTCACTTTTATATTAATTGATTAATATATTATATTACTGATTATAATATAATTTCTAAAATTTTGAGGTGAACACATAAAAATGAATAAAAGCATAAGTTCTAATATTATGAATACCCAAAATACTTTTTAGTACATTACAGGGTTAAATTTGCTCAAATATGGAGAAGATGGCTAGACTACAGCTGAATTTTATTTTAAAAATTAATAAGGAATTCAGCCATCAATTGAAAGTATAAGCCCAGGCTTGCAGATTGCCTGGTTAGGACAAGAGCTCAGACAATATGGCCCCTAATCAGCTGCTTCATCTAGCATATTGCACTGCCTTCTCAGGGCTGCTTTCATATCCTTATTCCTCAGACTATAGATGATGGGATTCAGCGTTGGGGGCACGACTGTGTAGAACACGGACAGGAAAACATCCAGAACAGAGGGAGAACTTGAAATGGGCTTCACATAGGCAATGCTGCCAGATATCATAAAGAGCGTTACAACCACAAGGTGTGGAATACAGGTAGAGAATGCTTTTGATCTACCCTCCTTAGATGGAATTCTCATAATGACAGAAAAAATGTACATATAGGAGAGAGTTATTAAAACAAAGCAAATTATCACAAGACTTGTAACAAGAATCATGACTCCAATCTCAATGACAATTACTTTGGAGTCCAGGAGGCTTACGAGTTGTGGAATATTACAAAAAAATTGGTGTATTTTGTTGAGTCCACAGAATGATAATGAGAATGTTGCTGTCACATGCATGAGCCCACAGATCATCCCACTGAGCCATGATATGGCCATCATCTTCACACAGGCACCTTTGTTTATGATGGCCTCATAATGTAAGGGCCAGCAGATGGCCACATAGCGATCATAGGACATCACTGTAAGGATGGCGACCTCAGTAGTTGCCAAGTACATGAAGAAGAAGACTTGCAGAGCACATCCAAAGAAAGAAATGGAGGTATCATGAGTCAAGGAACTGACAATAGACTTGGGCACTGTGACAGAGATGTAGCAAAAATCTAAGAAAGACAAGTTTCTCAAAAAGAAATACATTGGGGTTTGCAGGTGAATATCCAGTGTGGTGAGCATGATGATTAGGAGGTTTCCTATGAGAGCTGCCAGATAAACTAGTAAAAATATGGTAGCATGTACCATCTGACTTTCCCAGGAGTCTGAAAATCCATGAGGAGAAATTCAGCAACTTCACTTCTGTTAACATCACTTGTAGACATTCCATTTCTTCCTAAGAAGAGAGAAGAGTGGCTTATGGTTACCCAAAATTATATTTCTGAAACAAACTTGTGATCACTAAATAAAAGATAACCTTTGTGCAAGTTTGGATACCATCTTTCTAAACCTAAATCTCTATGACACAGCAGAGTGCTTGATACAAAGCATTTTCTCAATAAATACATCCTGGTATGTGAGATGTAAGGAAGAGACACAACCAAAATGCAAAATAACAACAGAGAATGTATAACAACAATGAAGTAATCAACAAAAAATATAGTATGAACAAAATAAAAGAAGTACACATACTTGGAGAAAAAATGAGTATCAGTATTATTACCATCTGACTATACATATATATTTCATTTTCAAGCAAATTATTTGTTTTTTATGTGTTAAAGATAGCATTGCAAATTGTTTGTCACAGTTCTCTTTGGTTTTGGTTTTAAAAAATGAAAGTGATCACTTGTAATCTGGAAAAGACTCCTTACCTCATAGCTATTAAGTGAAATTATAGTCATAGCCCTTCAAAAATGTATCAGAAGACCTTTCTTAAATATGTTATAAGCTCTTAGGGTGAAATATTTCACAAGAAACAATTCTTGAATTCAAAATTTGAACAATCAAATGAAGAGCATAGTGAAATAAAATACTATCAGAGTATGATATTATAAACAATAACAGAAGGGATAAGAACTCGTCATAGTGGATTGCATCAGAAAAGAGATTGGTCTTATTTTGTGTTGTTTTGGAAGACTTGTAGAGACCATATCTAGGTTAGGTCCTAAGAAGTATTTTACCAAATGAGTTTTAGATTGGTGATTTTAAAGAGAACCACCTAGTAAAAGGCAGAAGGACAAAAATATTTATGATAAAATTTGGCTATGAATATGGAATATGGGTACGGATTAGCTAGAAAATTTGCACTTAAGTCAGTCTAATCTTTTTGCTGGTCCTCAGAGTTCATATTCAATGTTGAGATGAAAAATAGAATGTTGAGTATGATGTATTCAATAGACCTAAACATAATGAGCAATTTTTATGATAATCTTTCCAAGCATCTATCACCCATTTAATTTGATTTTAAGTGTTGTTTTCTTTTGGTTTAGCTCAGTAAATATTATCCAAGTTTAGATCCCAGATTTCTGCAATGTGTCAAGCCAAACTCTGAAATGGATTTTTGCTCTTACCAAATTATATAGCAAATTTATATACAAAATACACTGTGTCAATTTAAAATATACAATTTGAAGAGTTTTGAAAGTTGCATATATCTATGAAACCAGCATCACAATCAGGACACACTATTTTCATTATATCCAAAAGATTTCTTATACATCTTTGTATATAATCTCTCCCTCTGCCAATTCTCACTTCTAAGTAATCAGGGATTTTCCTAACTTTTTAGGGCCATCACACCGGAAAATAAAACCATCACACCAGAAAATAAAATCAAAATAAATCAACCATCACACTGGAAAATAAAACCAAGAAGGAGTCAACTAAGTGCCTCTCTGCTAAAAAAAAAATCTGATATTTCTACTAGTTCTAGCTTTCTCACATTGGTTGGCTAGATAGCCTGCTGTTAGAGGAACAGATGCAACCAAGTGGAAAGAAAAATGCTTGTTGTGACCACGCAAAAGAATTAACTTCATTTTAAGTGAGGTGGCACTATCATAAGGATAAATATCAAGGGTCTAATATGAGGACTATTATGCAGAATTGAGGAAAGGCATTGAAATTGCCTAATTCTGAATTTTTTACAAAATCCAATCAATGCACATATTTTAAAATGTGCACAGAACATCCCTTTCATTCAACACACACACACACACACACACACACACACACACACACACACACCAGAACTTTCCCCACTGAAAGGAAACACAGGCCCACGCTGTCCCGCCACAGGCAGAGACCCACACACATCCACATGCCCTCTCCTCCCCACTCTCTCAAGGACGTGCTCTGCTCACTCCCAGATCCTGAAACACAGTCACCGAAACAAAAGAAATGGATGCATATTTTAAAATTCATGGTTCTTTATCTGTAAAATTAGATAAGAACATGGTATGGAAATCCATAAGTGCAATCTATTAATTGAAAAATAAAATGATATTTGTATGGTTTTATTTTCCAAAGTAATGATACTGAACTTACTGCATGGTGTGGGCTGATTTCTGCTGAACTGGGACATGGAGCAACTTCAGTTCAAAATTTCAAACTCCTGTTTCTTTGTAAAAGAACCTCAGCTTATCTGAATATATAGCAAATCAAATTTTTAAATGCCTTAATCTCACAATGTGATTGCCAACCTTAAACTTAGATTACAAATATATTTATCTTCTCCCTAATTCAGAAACATGTACTTGACGAGTACCACATCTGGGTTTTCTTTAGCTGTGATTCAGCCTTTGTGATGAAATGGTGGTTAATAACTGACATCTGGTGAAAGACACTTTTCATAATACTGAGGTCTCTGGAGATAAGATTCCTCATATCTTAAATATGTCCTTGGGGATCAAGAAGCAAAGCAGAACTTTGATTAGTTCCAGTGGCTAGCAATAAAGTTCAAGTGCCTTATTGTTCGATGTAGGATAAAAGAATGGGAATTCATTAAATAGTATAATCTTCCACACACCCATAGACTCAATTAGATAGCACACTTGTACTGAGAGTGGAAGAAGAAATGATCAGTCATTATACTCAGACAACAGGCATAAACCCAGTTAGACATTCTGGAACTAGATTTCCATTCTTAACATTTTTATTCTTCCCCAATGGGTATATTCTTGCCCTTTTTGCATCCCTTTCTATCCCAAGCCAATTTAGTACATAAACAGTAAGTTTTAAATGCAGAAATAATCTGTTACCCTTGTCTTAAGACCTTGCTGTGCATTTCTTTGATATTAAAGATAAAACTTCTCGGTGGCTCAGCCTGTCATCCCAGCACTTTGGGAGGCCAAGGAAAGCGGATTGCCTGAGCCCACGGGTTTGAGACCAGCCAGGGCAACTTGACGAGCCCTCGTCTCTACAATAAAATAAAAAATAGTCGGGTGTGGTATCACGTGTCTGTAGTTCTGACTACTCAAAAGGCGGAGGCAGAAGGATCGCAGGAGCCCAGAAGGTCGACGCTGGGGTGGCCGTGAGCATGCATGAGCATGGGCGAAGGAGTGAGACTCCGACTTAAAAAATAAAAAGTAAAAAGAATAAATAAATAAAAATAAAATTTATTGACACAGCATATATACTTGAATGCCCTGGCTCTTCTCTAACTCTCTTTCTCATGTGATGTTATTCCTCACCCCTTCATGGTTTGAGTGACCTCTGGATGACCTCTTCTGTGGTGTGCTATGCAAATATTTCTTCATTTAAAACTGAGTTTAATTTTATTAGTATGTAGGAATTATTTTTATATTATGAATGCTAATCTTTGTTGATGAAACTGATTGTAGATAATTTTTCAAGTTTGTATTTTGATATTCTCCTCATGATGTCTCTGAGAAATAGAAATTATTGATTTTAATGTAGTTTTTCTATAAATTCTTCACTTTTGAAATTTGTTTTAGCTTCAGGGTTTTTTGTTTAGTTTTGTTTTGTTTTTTGAGTTGGAGTCTCACTCTGTCGCCCAGACTGGAGTGCAGTGGCCGCTCCCGGCCACTGCAGCCTCAACCTGCTGGGCTCCGGCGTTCCTTTCGCCTCAGCCTTCTAAGTAGCTGGAACTACAGGCGTGCGCTACCATGCCCGGCTGATTTTTTTATTTATTGTAGAGATGAGGTCTTGCTGCCCAGGCGGGTCTCGAACCCGCGGGCTCAGGCAATCCACTCACCTCAGCCTCCCAAAGGCGCGGGATTACAGGCTAAGCCACTGAGCCCGGCTCTAGCTTCTGGTTTTTCTTGTTGTTGTTTAAGACTTGCTTCCATAGGAATGACACCAGCCAGTGATGGAACAGGACTTTCCAATTCTCACCCCCTCACAAAAACATCAACTTAAACTGTTATTTATGCTTCACAAATCCTAAACAAGAGCTAAGGAAACTAGATGAGGTATTGCAGCATCTGTGTGTAACACAGAAATTTTTTTAAAAAATGCAGTGAAGAGGAAAGTGTTGGAGAAGGAAAGTGAAGTGAGCACCAAACTTTGCTATGGACCCAACACCATGTCCACCTCAGTAAAACCCAGCACCATCCAGTCCCCATGCTCCAAGCTGGCCATGCAGATACCATTTCCAGGTCTGCCCTACTCCAGATCAGCCTCAGAAGCCCCAGGCTCCCATATTGTTCCCTGCACTAGGCCAGCCCCCGCCTATAAACAGACTGAAAAAACAGTACTTGTTAGGCCTGCCCTATAAACAGACTGAAAAAACAGTACTTGTTACCAGGATGCACCCATGGACTCAACCTCCAGTCCCAACCCAGTACCAGGGCAGCTCCATAGAAACAGGTTAGACCTACTTGAGGTTCCAAGCTTGCCTACCACCAGGCCAACTCCAGTGACTCCAGAATGCTCCAATGCCAGACCAGATTCTGTAACCTCGGGCTTCAGGCCAAGCCCAGAACCGGATCAGCTCTAAAGACTCCAGCTCCAACCTATCCACCATGGCCTCAAGTATCATGCCAGAACTAGCAGACCCAATATCGTGCTGGCCCTCACAGATACCGGATCCAGACCTACCCACCCAGCGCCAGATCAGCTTTCCCTTCTCTAGACTCCAGGACAATCAGTGTGAAACTAGCATCTAGTTCCATCCCAGTGCCATCTCATCACCAACAAACCCCAGTGCCAGTATAGTCCCTGTGGCCACTGGCACCAGGCTGGCATCCATAGATACAACCTCCAGGCTGTCCACTGTGGTTATACACTATAAGCCCACCCAGTGCCAAGGTGGCCCCTGTGATTCAAAGCTCTAACAGACCCAAGCTTCAGACCTAATCCAGAAAACTCATTTCAGTATAGTCCAGCCCTTGGCAAGTCTCCACAGTCCCAGGCTCTAGGCAAACCCTCATAGACCAAGCCAACAGACCAGCACCCGTATATTCAGTCTCCAAGATGGTCCTTCATGAACTAAGACTCAAGGCCAGCCCTTTTGGATTCAGAATTCAGGACAAGCAAAGCAGACCTAAGCTCTAGGTCCACCTCAGTAGACCAAATCTATGGACCCAGGGGCCAGCCCAAACACCTACTGACTCAGACACAAGGACAGCCTGCTTGAGAACTCCAGGAGCAAGCCACAGATCCTGACAGATAGGCTTCCCGGCACATCTGAATGGGATGAATGGGATGAAGGGTTTTCCATTCCAAATACTGTCTGTAAAGACCAGAATAAGTGCCTATTCCTCAAATATACAGTCACCAACACATAGCCACAAAAATCACAAGCAACCAGGAAAACATGGAACCACCAAAGGAAAATAAATCACCTGTATCTGACCCTAAAGAAATGAAGATATAAATAAATTAAAATAACCATCCTGAATAGACTCAATGAGCTAAAAAAGAATACAGATAGATAATTAAACAAAATTAGGGAAATCATACACAAATAAAATGAGGTTCAGCAAAGAAAAACATTTAAAATAACAAAATGTAAATTCTAAAGCTAAAAAAACACAATGAATGACTGAACTGAAAAATTTCATAGAGAGCTTCAACAGCAGACTCAATCAAGCAGAAGAAAGAATCCGTGATTTCAAACGCAGGCCATTAAAAAATGCCTAATCAGAGGAAGAAAGAGAAAAAAGAGTGAAAAAAAAACCTACAGTAATTATGAGATAATTAAGCAACCCAATACAGTCATGCACTGCATAACAGTTTTTGTCAATGACAGACCACATATATGACAGTAGTCTCATAAGATTATTTTGGAACTGAAAAATTTCTATTGCCTAGTGATGTTGTAGCCATTGTAATGTCATAGCAAAATGCATTATTTATGTATTTGTGATGATGCTGGTGTAAGGAAACCTACTCTGCCAGCAGGTTTGTATAAAAGTTTACCATGTGCAATTATGTGCAAAGCATACTTATGATAATAAATGATTGTGTTACTGGTTTCTGTATTTACTGTACGGTTACTTTTATCATTATTTTGTAATGCACTTTTCACACAACTGCACTCTAGCTTGAGTGACAGAGGAAGCATACTCTATTTTTTAAAAAATTTTACTGTAAAACAGTATGTCATGTTACACTGGCAACAGCTTCATGGATTTTGTGTTTGTCTCTTAAATTGAATAATTTTCTCTTGTGCTTTATCTAATCTTATGTTGTTTTGTTTATCATAGTACCTAAGCATACAAATTCACTGGTGATGATGCCAGTAAAAAAAAAAAAAATTACAAGTGATTGACTTGGAAACAAAATTAAAAGTGGTAAAAACTACAAAGGTGGAAAACAAGTGATGATCATTGCTCTCCAGTCAGGAATGCCCCATTCTGTCACAGCTATGATCTTGAAAAACAAGAACAAAGCTATCAAAGGTTCCACTTTATTGAAGGCAATGAGACTAACAAAAAATTCAAGAAGTACTTATATCAGATATGGAAAAACTTCCCATGACTTAGATTGAATGCCAAACATAGAAGCATATTCCTCTCAGCACCTTGACAATCATGACCAAAGCAAAAAGTGTGTTTATGATCCTAGAACTCACTAAGATGGTGAATTTACTGCTAGTTCTGGGAGATTTGAGTGATTACGGACTTGTTATTCATTCTATAACATCAAAGTAAGTGGTGAATCTGTGAATGCTGATGTGAAGGTGGCTGAAGAAGTTTTGGAAACTCTATATAAGCTGATTGTGGAGAAAAATTACTTTCCAGAGCAAATCTTCAATATGTTTTTTTCTTTCTGCCCATGTTTTAAAACTGCATTCAGTAGAAGAAAGGGTAAAATGTGTTTGCTCTGTCCTACATGGACTATATACTCTGATATGAACGTTTCATTCTTTTTCTCTCCTAAAGCCATTGTGTCACATTGTTTTTTGCTTATTTTTTGTTTGTTTGTTTGTTTTGAGTTGGAGTCTCACTCTGTCACCCAGGCTGGAGTGCAGTGGCATTTGCTTGCCTGTTTGTTTGAGACTGGGTCCTCCTCTTTCACCCAGGCTAGAGTACAGTTGTGTAATCCTAGCTCCCTGCTACCTTGGACTCCGTTTCAAGCAACCCTCCCACTTCAGCCTCCTGAGAACTCACACCACACCCAGATAATTTTTTTTTAATTGTATAGAGACAGAATATTTCTGTGTAATCCAGTCCGGTCTCAAACTTCTGGCCTCAAGCGATCCTCACACCTCAGCCTCCTAAAGGGCTGGGAGTACTTGTTTGAACCACTGTGCCCTATCCACATTGTTTTCCTCTACCTTTTATCAATATCTGTGCTTTTGGCATGCAATTGTAAGTGATATAACAGTTCAAATGCAATAATAATAGTTTTATATATCAGTTAGAAGTGTGGTATTATTTCTTCACCAAGGTATGTACAACACGTTCAGTAAGAATGGCTTGAGCTAAATAAGTCCCTGCATACTTTTCTTACTCAATTAGAAAATTCTAACATAAATATATGGGTTTTTGGACTTGAGAAAAAATATTCGTAATTTTTCCAGAGAATTTTGTTCTTCTGACTGATCACAAATCTAGAATTATGGAGATATGTCACAATAAAGAATATTGTTTCCAGTTTATCAGTTACAATGTTAATAAAATTTTAGAATTATAAACCTGAAGTTTGAGATATTTTGTTTAGAGATCTTAGAAAACAATTTGGAGGTGATTATTCATGTTCTATAGTGTATTAAGATTATATCTGTTTAGATGCTATTTTTAGAATTTTCCAATAATATTTTGCAATTCTTCAACCCAATTAGTAAAAAATACTGTCAAAATATGGTAAATAATTTTTAATCACATGAAGCAAACCATTTGTTTCACGATTTGATTACCTTAATAAAAACGTAAATTCTCAATCTTAATACCTGAGATTTTTCAACTTTGGGGTGATATTACTAGCAAACATTTGATTAAAGAGTAATAAATTGTAACCGAGCTGAGATACCTGAGAGCGTAGCCATGAGTTTCAGTTCCTTTCTCCTAAATGGAAAGCTGGCATGACTTTTTTTTTTTTTTTGAGAGCAGAGTTTATTGAAAGGACAGAAATGCTTCCACAATGGGAGGCGACCCGAAGGGATTGCCTTTTTTTTTTTTTTTAAGTGCCTTGCACACATAGCTGTGTCTTCACCCTGAATTCTCAGGGCAGATTTCTATGACTGTTTTAGGCAAATCCACAAGTTTCACTATATTCATTATTTTGGAAGCAGTTTCATAAACATAGTTTTGAAAATGATGTTTTCACAATTGTCTTCTCATCAATTAGAATTTTAAAAGGCAATAAGTTTCCCATTCTTTTATTCATCACATTTCATTTTTTTAATATGCAAAATGTATGTGAGTTTTTACCCTTTACTTCTTATCCCAAGGCAAGATTTTCAGTCTTTACCATGTTCAACACACTAACCTAGATATTGCACGATAAGGGAAATACAAGTTAAATGAACTTGTATCACATTCAAGCTACACATAGGCCAGAAATTATTTTCTCTGCACATTACTGCTTTTGAATAATGAAAACATGAACTATTTGCCAGTATTCAGTTATATAATTGTTTTCTTATTCTTATATGTTAGTGCTATAGTGTAGAGTTTAATACTGTCTTTTTAATGTTTTTATTTTTTATATTTTTATTAGAAATTGACAAATTACAACTGTACATGTTTGTAAGGTTAAAAAGTGTTGCAATTATATATATATGTAATATGCACACAAAAAATATGGAATAATTGAGTCAACCTAATCAACATATCCATCACTTCAAAAACTCATCATTTATTTCTTCCTGTCTAACTGAAGCATTATACCCTTCTAACAACATTACCGCATTCTCCACCTCCCCTGCTCCTGGTAACCATCATCTTGCTCTCCTCTATTTCTATGTGGTCAAAGTTTTTAGGTTCCACATATGTGAGAACATGTTATAATTTATCTTTCTATGCCTGGCTTTTTTCATTTAGTATAATGTCTTCCAGGTTCATCCATATTGTCACAACCTATTGTTTTTTTTTAATCTAGAGACAAGGTCTTGCTATGTTGCTCAGGCTGGTCTCAAACTCTTGGACTCAAGCAATCTTCCAGCCTTAGCTTGTGCTGGGATTACAGGTGTGAGCCACCACCCCCAGTCGGGGTTTTCTTCCTTTTAAGAGTTGAGTTGGATTCCATTATGTATGCCTATCACATTTTCTTCATTCCTTCGTTGGTTGATGGTCACTTAAGTTGATTCCAACTGTTGGCTATTGTGACTAATGCTGCAATGAGCATGAGCGTGCACATGCTGCTTGAGTTCTTTATATATTTTGCATATTAACTCTGCAGCAAATGTATGGCTTCAAACTATTTTCTTCCATTTTATAGATTGCTTCTTAACTCTATCAATTGTTTCCTTTGTTGTGCAGAAGCTTTTTAATTTATGTAATTCCACTTGTCTATTTTTGGCTTTGTTGCCTGAGTTTTTTGGGTCAAATCCAAAATATAATTGCCCAGATCGATATTATATGGTTTTTTCCCTGTGTTTTCTTCTAGTAGTTTTGCAGTTTCATGTTTTATATTTAAGTCTTAATTTGGGTTTTTTTAATGTGATGTGAGATAAGGGTCCAATTTCATTCCATTTATTCAACACCCTATATTGAAAAGAATATTCTTTTCCCATTATGCTTTCTTGGCATCTTTGTCAAAAATCAATTGGCCATAGATGTACTTGTTCATTTTGGGGTTCTCTATTCTGTTATCTTGGTTAATATGTTTACTTTATTCAGTACTACGCTGTTTTGGTTACTATAGTTGTGTAGTATATTTGAAGTCAATTCATGTGGTGCCTCCAGGTTTGTTCTTTTTTGCTCAAGATTGCCTTGGTTATTCAAAGTTTTTGGTCAACTCTGTCTTTTTTTTTTTTTTTTTTTTGAGTTGGAGTCTCACTCTGTCGCCCAGACTGGAGTGCAGTGGCCGCTCCCAGCCACCGCAGCCTCCACCTGCTGGGCTCCGGCGATCCTTCCGCCTCAGCCTTCCAAGTAGCTGGAACTACAGGCGCGCACTACCACGCCCAGCTAATTTTTTGATTTATTGTAGAGATGAGGTCTCGCCTGCCCGGGCGGGTCTCGAACCCGCGGGCTCAGGCAATTCACTCACCTCAGCTTCCCAAAGGTGGGGGATTACAGGCTGAGCCACCGAGCCCGGCAACTCTGTCTTTTGATGTGGTAAGTTGGCAGTGGCTTAAATTTATTTCTTTAAAAACTAGTTTTAGGGACTTCATGTTAATAGTGTAATGTGCCTGTTTTTGCTATAAAGAATGCTTTCGTCTTCCTATTTAATAATAAGGTTAACATATTTAAATCTAAAAGAAAATACTCATTATTTTGCACAAATTTTGGAAAACAAACTAATTTACTAGAAAGACCACTTCTTTGTTGGAAATAATATAAAAGAAAAGTTGTGATAACTCATTTCACACTTTATGATGCAACATATGAGGAGCAAATAATGCACTATCAGTCTAATAAAATCTTTCTACTATCTCATTGTACTTCTATATCTACCTGGGATTTTTTTCTGGTTGTGCACTCACACACTCATACACACACACAATTAGTGGTTGCAACCTACACAGATTCACACTCTACACATACGTTTAAGATGTAAAATATCAAACTAACTCTAATCTAGCTCAGCAGTCCCCAACCTTGTACGTGTCAGGGACTGGTTTCGTGTGAAGACAATTTTCCCAAAGACCTGGGAGGGGGAAAAGGGGAGGATGGTTCTGGGATGATTCAAGGACATTACATTTATTGTGTGCTTTTTATTATTAATGCATTGTGATATATAATAAAATAATATTATTATGAAATTATTATTTTGATATGAGTCTGCAAGCAATTGATTTATTATGGTCTCTGTCCTGTCAAACCTTACTGCTAATTTTAATCTGTATTTGCAGCCACTCCCCAGCACTAGCATCACTGCCTCAACTCCACCAAAGATCATTACACATTAAATTCTCATAAGGAGCATGTAACCTAGATCCCTTGTGTGTGTAGTTCACATTAGGGTTTGCGCTCCTATGAGAATCTAATGCCACCACTGATCTGACAAAAGACAGAACTCAGGCAGTAATGTGAGCAATGGGGAGCAGCTGTAAGTACAGATGAAGCTTCATACGCTGGCCTCCCATTCACCTCCTGCTGTGCAACCCGGTTCTTAACAGGCCAGGAACTGGTGCTGGGGACCTCTGGTCTAACCCATCTCAGTCATAATCTTTTCTTGATTTACTAAGATGAATGAGATAAGGTTAGACTGAGACAAGCAGACTTATTTACTTCTTGTAAGTAATAATAATTATAAATAAAATAATAGTACTGTTTGAGAAGGAAGATGGTAGAACAAGAAATCCTAGCCCTTTTGTCCCTCAGAAACACTGAGGGTAACAATGACATATGACCAAAGTTATCTCTCAGAGGTTTCTAGAATCTGGTTAAGAAGTTACAGCACCCCAGAAAAGCACAAACCAAGAACAATCACAATGAAACAGGTAAGAAGGACTGTTCCTCTTTATCCACGCAGGCCTTTGCGCAAGCTGGCACAGCTCACTGCTGAGAGATTATCCTGGCCTATGACTGCTCCCTTGAGAGAAAGAGAGAGTGAAGTTTGCATCCAACAGCCCCTGCATTTTGGCTCCAGAAACTTACTTTGGTCTCACCTCACCCAGAGCACTGAAGGAACTGGAGTAATTTGAATGCCTGGGGGCAATTAAAAACAAAAGAAAGAGTGGGTAGCTCTTAACTGTTGGCATAACTCCAATAGATTTGGAAAAGTTGTGCAATTCTAGGAGAGTGGGAAAGAAATGGAGCTCACTCCAATATAGAAGCCCTGCAGTGCACTGCCCTTGGGAAAAAGGGTAGGCTTTGAATGTCAGGCTGCATTGCTCTGTGTGATTGGGAGAAGGAAAGAAAGAGATAAGTGAAAATTTTCGCCCAGATAGGAAGGAGATGAGTAGACCATGAACATTATTAGTAAAGGTTTGAGAGGCTCCCAAAATCTCTAGCTGTGTTGATTAGTGAAGGTCTTATCCTGTCAAAGCCAGTATATAAAGAATAAAAGAGGTGTCTGTCTCATTAAATGTGTAGGCAATAACACAAATCTATTAGTAAACATGGAAATAAGGAAAATACAACTTAAATCAGAGGAACAAAACAAATCTCCAATAGCTGACACTAAAGAAAAAAAAATCTACGAACGGAGTCGCACAGAATTCAAAATAGCCCAGTCTCAAAGAAGCAGTGAGCTACGAGAAAACACAAATAGACAACTAAAAAAAAATCAGGAAAATGATACATGAACAAAATGAAGGTATCAATAAAGAAAAAAACCATTAAAAAAAACACAAACAGAAAATCTGTAGCTGAAGAACACAATTGCTACATGGAAAAATTCAATAGAAAGCTTCAACAGCAAATCTGATCAACTAGAAAAAAAGATAAAAACAAAAGGTAACAAGCATTAGCAAGGATATAAAGAAACTGGAAAAACTGGAAACTTTGTTTGCTGTTGATGGAAATGTAGAATGCATAGCCACTATGGAAAACCATATAGAGTTTTCTCAAAAGATTAAAAATTGAACTACAATATGATCTAGCAATCCCATTTCTAGCTATATATCCAAAAGATTTGAGATGGGTGTCCTGGTGAGATATCTACATTCCCATGGACACTGCAGCATCATTGGCAATAACCAAGTCATGAAATCAACCTAAATGTCCATCAACCAATAATCAAATAAATAAAATGTAGTATGTTTATACAATGTAATAAAATTCAACCTTTAAAAAGAAACAATTTCTAATATTTATGAAACATGGATGAACCTGGAAAACATTATGCTAAATAAAATAAACCAGGCACAAAAGGCAAGCACTGCATGCTCTAACTTATATGTAGTATCTTAAAATATTGAATTCACAGAAGCAAAGAGTAAAATGGAATTTGCAGAGAGATACTGGTCAAAGGATACAAAATTTTAGTTAGACAAGGGATAAGCTCAGAAGATCTAGTGTACAACATGGTGTTTTATAATTTTCAGTATACTTGAAAATTGCTAAGAGAGTGAAATTTAAATGTTCTTCCCACAAAACAATAAGGTTGTGAGGTAACTAATATGTTAATTTGCTTGATTTAGCCTTTCTGCAATTTATACATATATCAAAACATCATGCTGTACTCCATAAATATGTATAATATGTGTTAACTACAAAATAGAGGGAAAGAAGAAAGGAAGGAGAGAGGGAGTGACAGAGGGTAGAAAGGAAGGGGAGAAAGGGGGAAGGAAGGTAGAAAAGGGAAGAGGGAGGGAACAGGAAGGAGGGAAGAAGGAAGGGAGAAAGAGAGGGAGAAAGGGAGGGAAATGGGGGAGGGAGGGAGGGAAATGGGGGAGGGAGGGAGAGAAGGAGGAAGAAAATGTGGTATATTTATATAATGGAATATTATTCAGCCTAAAAAAAAGAAGAAAATCCTGTTATTTGCAACATAAGTGAACCTGGAAGATAATATGCTAAATGAAATAAGCTAGTCACAGAAGGGCAAATAGTCCATGATTTCTCCTACATTAGATGTATCTAAAATATTCAGTTACAACAACAGATGCTGGCAATGATGTGGAGAAAAAGGAACACTACAACACTGCTGGTGGGAATGCAGACTAGTGCAACCTCTTCGGAAGACAGTGTGACTCTTTCTGAAAGAACTCGAAATTGACCTTCCATATGACCCAGCAATTCCCCTATTGTGAATATACCCAGAGGAACTCAAATCATCCTACAAAAAAGATACCTGCACACGTATGTTTGTGGCAGCTCTTTTCACAATAGCAAAAACATGGAACCAAACATGTTGCCCATAGAAGCTGAACTGGATTAAAAAATGTGGTACATATATACAATGGAATATTATGCAGCCATAAAAAAGGACAAACTTATGGACTTTGGCAGCAACTTGGATGAATGTACAGTCAATCATACTCAGTGACCTATCACAGAAACAAAGAACAGAGTACCATATGTTCTCATTCATAAGTGGACCTTGAACAATTATAATACTATAAGAAAGCAATTGGCAGTAGTGGGAAACTGTCAGGGGACAGGGGTAGGATTGGCAGTTGAGGGAAACGGTTAGGGAAGGGAGGGGCATACCTCAACAACAAGGGTACCTGCATAATCAACGTTTGTATACCTAACCCTGAATTGTACCCCAAATTTTTGTAATAAAAGTTTTAAAAGTATTCACAGTTATAGATGTAGAAAATAGAATGGTGACTACTAGAGGATGAGGGATGAGGAGATAAGGAGTTTTTATTCAATGGAGACAAAGTTTCAGTTATACAAAATAAATAAGTTCTAGACATCTGCTGTATAGCATAGTGCTTATAGTTAATAGTACTGTACACTTAAAATTCATTAAAAGAGTAGATTCTATGTTGTGTTCTTATAATAAAAAAACAAAAAAGAGGCACAAGGAAACTTCTAGAGGTGATGTGTATTACCTTGATTTTGGCTATCTTTTCATGGGTGTGTGCATATCATAACTCATCAATTGTATAAATTATATACACTTTTGTATATCAACTATAAAGCTGTTTTTTGGGGTTTTTTTTTTGTTTTTTTGTTTGTTTTTTTGAGTTGGAGTCTCACTCGGTCGCCCAGACTGGAGTACAGTGGCCGCTCCCAGCCACCGCAGCCTCGACCTGCTGGGCTCCGGCGATCCTTCCGCCTCAGCCTTCCGAGTAGCCGGAATTACAGGCATGCGCTACCACGCCTGGCTGATTTTTTTATTTATTGTAAAGATGAGGTCTTGCTGCCCAGGCGGGTCTCGAACCCGCGGGCTCAGGCAATCCACTCATCTCAGTCTCCCAAAGGCGCAGGATTACAGGCTGAGCCACCGAGCCCGGCTATACAGCTATTTTTAAAGGAAATAATGACATCTTCTGAATTTCAATTATTGTTACTGGTCTAATGTTTTAAATAGTTTAGAACAAAATTAATTATTTTTCTCTCAACAGGCATATACCTACCATGCATGTGACCTTCAGACCACATTCTCACTGTTATAAAAAATAATGTTTATTATATTTTGTTTCTCTTACCCCTTATTAAATACTTGAAATATATTTTCAAATAAGAAATGGTTATTGGAAAAGAATAGTTCATACAATATCCCACTGATCAATAAATTTGGGCTACAAGCAGACATTTTTCTGCCTTTGTAATGGAAGCACATATAGAAATTGCTTATTTTTCAAACATGAGACTTTAATTTAAAAAATCATAAAGTAAACATAAAGTGGTAGAAAACTGAACATTTCACTGAAATTGAAAAAAATAGCCTCCTAGCCTAGTGAAAGAGTAAATACTTAATAATTTAATTTTTTTCAATCCCTAGGAATAAGTGTCAGAAGTAAAAGATGGCTTTTGTGGTATAGATCACAATTTATACCCATACACAGCTCTCTCTTTCATGGCTTGAGCTCTCAACTTAAATCAGCATATATACATTTTACTTAGTTACACATAAGATAAAGGGAACTCTCTTATGAAGATAAAATAGGTAATTTAACTGGTGTGTGGATTTGTCTAAATAGAAGCTGAGTAACTGCATGGCTTATGAACAACTCCTTGTATATCACTTCTGTAGGGAGCATAATTTCCCTGAGAGAAGTTTCTTCAGAGCCTCTTTCACATCCTTGTTCCTTAAAGTATAGATGATAGGATTTAAGGTGGGGGTCACCATGGTGTAGAAGAGGGAGATGAACTTCCCTCGTTCCTGGGCATAACTGTTGCTGGGTTGCAGGTACATGTAGATTATGGTGCCGTAGAAAATGATGACCACTGCAAGGTGGGAGGAGCAGGTGTTAAAGGCTTTGTGCCTCGCCTCCACTGATTTGATCCTCAGCACAGCTTGACTTATGAAGCCATAGGAGATAAGAATGAGTGCTGGTGGAATTACAAGGAACAGGACACTAACAACAAAAAGCACCAATTCATTGATGGTGGTGTCCACACAAGCCAACTTGAGGAGAGCTGGTACTTCACAAATAAAATGATCCAACCTGTGGTTTCCACAGAGAGGCAATTGCAAGGTAAAGGTTGCATGGATCAGGGAATTGGCCAAACCACTGAGCCAAGAGATGGATGCCAGCTGTTGGCATACCCGTGGTTTCATGATGACTACATAGTGGAGGGGCCTGCAGACGGCAACATAACGATCCAAGGCCATCACAACCAAGAGGATGCACTCAGTGGAGCCCAGCGCTAGAGAAATGTAGAGTTGCACCACACAACCAACATAAGTGATGGTCTTCTCTGGTCCTCGCAGGTTAACCAAAGTCTGAGGAGCGAGGCTAGTAGCGAAGCAAAGGTCCAGTAAAGAGAGGTTACTGAGGAAGAAATACATAGGAGTGTGGAGAGGGGGATCCACGTATGAGACAATGATGATGGTGAAGTTTCCCACAAGGGTCAGAAGGTAGAAGAAGAGGACAAATACAAAGATCACAACTTCCAGGTGCGGGTGATCTGAAAAGCCTACAAGGATGAAACCCATCAGGGAACTCTCATTGGTCCATCCCATCCCTTCTGAGGAAACAGCATCTGCAAAGAGAGGAATGGAACAGGTACATTGAAGCAGCTTATTCTGGAATAACAGAACTCAAGACCTGAATTGGAGACCAACCTATCCAAACTATTCATTTCTCACTCTAATGTGTTGCTACCTTCAAACATTAATCCACGTTCCCTCATTCCAGTCCAATGACTCTTCTTAGTTGTCTGGGGACTTATTATTAATGCCAAAGTAAATATTTGCATGTGTATCAAGAAATGTGCAATGACTTACTACTGAGAATAAAATTCTCTCAAAATAAAGCAAACATCTCCATGGTCATATGCAAAATCTGCATACAAAGTACAGTTTTCAGTTCTGATCATAAGCACAATCAGAAGAGGAAGACTTTATGGATGAAACTAATCACAAAGCCTTTAAAGCCTTTATAATGGGTAAGATTGGTGTGAAGTGATAAAAGAGTAGTGATGACTAGAAGGAAATGATAACATGTGTGAGGAACCAAAATATATGACATAAATTGAAATTATCTCGTACAATGATTGAACTGCTAAAAATAAAAATTATTTTTAATGTTTTTATTTATTTAAATATTATTTAGATAAACAGGCTAAAATTCCTTCATAATCAAGAAAAGAGAAAAATATGCTTTAAAAAGATGCACAGTATTAACAAAGAGCTAAAGATGTGTTATAGTATTGTTATAAATATAAAATTTATTTGAAAGAATTCTTAGCTAAATCTATTAAAACTCCTTAACTTTCAAAATGACAAAAATGCAAAAATTTTAAACAGAAATAGCCGGGTTCGGTGTCTCAGCCTGTAATCTCGCGCCTTTGGGAGGCTGAGGTGAGTGAATTGCCTGAGCCCGCGAGTTCGAGACCCGCCTGGGCAGCGAGACCTCATCTCTACAATAAATCAAAAAATCAGCCAGGCGTGGTAGCGCATGCCTATAATTCTGGCTACTTGGAAGGCTGAGGCGGAAGGATCGCCACAGCCCAGCAGGTCGAGGCTGCGGTGGCCGGGAGCGGCCACTGCACTCCAGTCTGGGCGACAGAGTGAGACTCCAACTCAAAAAACAAACAAACAAACAGAAATGAAAAGAGCTTATGTGGAGAGTGAGGAAAACCTGAGGTCATCTGATGAACATTGGAAGAGATGTGTGGCTAATTCACTTGTCTTTATAAGAAGGTTTAGCCGGGCTCAGTGGCTCAGCCTATAATCCCGCGCCTTTGGGAGGCTGAGGTGAGTGGATTGCCGGAACCCCCGGGTTCGAGACCCACCTGGGCAACTTGGCGAGACCTCGCCTCTACAATAAACCAAAAAAAAATTAGCCGGGCATGGTAGCGTGCGCCTGTAGCTCCAGCTACTTGGAAGGCTGAGGCGGAAGGACCTGCTGCCGGAGCCCAGCAGGTCGAGGCTGCGGTGGCCGGGAGCGGCCACTGCACTCCAGTCTGGGTGACAGTGAGACTCCAACTAAAAAAAAAAAAAAAAAAAAAAAAAAGAAGGTTTAAAGAAGCGAGTGATAAAAAAACACCTAGAAAAATGTACTTTAAAAAAACTGTAGAAATCATTGAAATAAAATTCTTCACTTTACTTTGCAGAGAATGAAATGTCATTAAAGGTTCTGAGCACACAAGAGCTGATATTTTCTCTTTCTGTTTTGGAAACATCAGTCTGGTATTGATAGGAAAATGGGTGGGAGAGAATATTGATGTCTGGAAGGTCAGGTGGGTATATATCAATAGTTTTCATGGTATAAACTAGGTGTATGTAGTGCGAATAGACTGAGAATTGCTAAAAATTACAACAGTAACTGAATGAAAGTAAATTAGATGAAAATTAATTTAATGAAAATGACAAAGTTAATCTAATACTGAATTTTTAATGGAAGAGGAGATAAATTAAAAATATAAATGATTCCATGCTTTGTTTTCAGAATGGGAAAGTATGGATGTGTTAAACAACAGGAAAATTCTTATTTTGAAGAATTTTTATCTGATTTACCAAGATTCCCAATTCAAAATTTGTTTCACAATCCCATCGGCCAAAGTTACTCTTCCTGCTTGATTGTAAAATAATAGCACAGGATTTGAATAAGGTGATTATATCTAATGTGCATATTTATATTCCCCAAAGAGCTGGATGTGGTTTCCTTTCTCCTATAGGAGATAAAGGAAATGTTTGTGGAAAATCCACAAAATGTCAGGTCATGCAAACTTCCGATTCTTTTTTCTACATTTTGAGACATTTATAATTCTTATTTTTCCCTATAACTGAGAATTTCCACACTAAGCATGGCAAAAGGAATAACAAATGAAAAAATATGGATATGAATACAAGTTCAGAGAAGAAAATGGCCATAACCACAATTAGGGACACAGGCAGAAAGCAAACTGAGAGTTTTTTCCCCCTTTTTTTATTTTAAAGATGTGGGGTACAATTCAGGGTTAGGTATACAAATGTTCATTATGCAGTTATCCTTGTTGATGAAGTGTGCCCTCCCTCCCCTGGCAGTTTCCCACTACTGCCAATCCCTTTAACAAAAATCAGTAACAAATAAAGTAAAGGTTTGAAGTAAGCCCACACTGTGTCAGAAATCTTAAAATGGGAATTCTCCTGAAGTTTTCTTAAAATGACAATTAATAAAATGTGTGTGAAAAAGGAGAAAAATATAAAGATTGTAAAGTGAAGAATTCTAGTTCAACATGTGAAGGACTTTGAAAACTAGGTTAAAAACTAGCAATATCAATGGTTTTGAATAATGCTGAGTTAGAATATCTTATCTGACTGTGTTGAATTTAGTGAAAAAAATAATGAAAGTGGATAAGGCAAATAATAGGCCGATATAAGGTGAAGAACAAGATGGTGAGATTCCTGGTCTTTGCTTCTAATTCTCTTTCAAACTAAGCCCCACCCAGCTGCCAGAGTTTTGCACACTACACTACACTATTTGCAAAGCATTCAAGGCCACTTTTCTGCTGGTCTGTTTCCTCTGGACATCCACTGCCACTTAAGTTGTAGAGTTGTGTTGCTGTGGAATTGAGTTTGTGTATATCAGTCTATCTCTCCGTCTATCTATTGATCAACAACTAAATTGCTTCCATAAATAAAATTTACTCCGAAAAATATTAATCAATTAGAATAATTAATTGCATGGCACTAACTTTGTTTATGAGGAATACCAAGAAATTGCCCTATTCTCATGTGAAAGACAAAAAAAGTCCAGGTAGTTTACCTGTCTCACACAGCAATACTCTAATGATACCGCAAACCCAGCAGTAATGAAAGCAATAAAGTCTCTTCTGTATTAACTTTTATGAACCTCTTCAAGACACAACTGCATTTAATTTAGACTAAACCAGATTGAATTCTTACTTACTATCAGGAATATTTTAGGTGTTGGTGTTTTTCATATCTTCAGGAAGCAAATTATATGACACTCTCTTAGCTTTGTTATTTTGTCTTCAGCCTGCTGCCGACACACAAGAAAACCAGCTTCAAAACAAAATCCATTCAGATTCACATTTCTTACATGAACTTATCCTGAATAAACTATCTTAGTGGTCATGAAAACTTGGAGAGTGGGGAAGCAGAAACTACATTTTGCAAGTTTATGAATCTGATGAATTGTTTACATCAAGTCTTTTGGGGAAAGCCTGTGTCCCAAGCAGGCAATTAGCAGAAGAATTGACTAACTTCTTGGGATCATCAAGGAAGAATAATACGCATATTTCCCTAGTGTGAAGCATTTCTTTCTTCAGTACTGCTCTGAAATCGCCTACTTCATAGAGGAAACAGAAGCCATTGGACTTGTCTAACATTAAAGAAAGAAAAGAAAACCAGCTTGCGTTTGCTGAATCGTTCCCCCTTCATTCCAGTTACAGTAGAGAAGATCTTTGTCATCTCTTTTAAAGCTAATCCCTCTGCCAGTACTTTGGATTCCCTGTACCATATAACTTGTTTTAACTTTGAGTAGCTTTCCCTTATTACAGAAAAGCTTACACTCAAATTATCAGAACAAACGTCTAGAATTACTGTCTCCTTTGTAATCTCATCTATCTCATTTTACTCGCTAAATTTTTAAAGGTTGGAACAATCAAACCCAGCCTAGAGCCTCATCTCTTATCACATTTAATCTCTTCCTCAGGGAAAACATCTGCTTATCACTATATTAATTATATGTAGATTTATCTGCTGAGAACTAGATTCCTGTATCCTATTTTGAAACTACTATCTCCACTTGGAGATAAAGCTCAGATGCCCTGTGTTCAAATCTAAACCCTGACTCTCAACATCATGCTTCCTAGAAAAGTCAATGGTGTTACCATCAATCTGATTACTCAAGCTAGATAGAAATTTAGCCCATCTTTGATGAAACTGTCAACCCTTACCAACTAGGTATGAGAAGAGCTAGAACTAAAACCCAAAATGTATCTGAGTCTGGTGTTCTTACAATATCAACAGTGTCATTTGGGACATTTTTTGGCATAATGAAGTTGTTAGTCATCTATATGTCTAAATCCTGTCCCTCTTTTAGCATATAAGCTCTTCTTTACCACTGTATCTTTTTAGCCTTCCTTCTCAAATTCTATTCACTCTGAATTCATAGACTGATTTTAATTTTTTTAAATGATATATAGGTAATATATATTAAATTATATAAACAACTATATAGTGATAAATATACACAACACAAAACACCATTTTAACTTTTTATAGTCGTAAAATAAATTTAAAACTTACTGTTTTAACCATTCTCTAGGCATTAAGTATATTCACATTGTCATGTAACTACTTCCAAACATTTTTGATCTTCTGGACCAGAAAATCTATACCCACTAAATATTAATAATTACTTGCCATATTCCTTCCCTACATCCCCTGGCAATCACCATTCTGCTAGCCACCTAATTTATTTTATTATATATATTTTAATTTATATTTAATAATATATAATATGTTTTTATTTATTTATGTTTATTACTATAAGTACCTCATATGCATGAAATCACATTATATTTCAGTTTTTTACTGACTTATTTTACTAGCAAAATGTTTTCAGGGATCATCATGTTTAATAATATCAAAGTTTCATTTTTTAAAAAGCTCAATATTCCACTTATGTATATACCACATTTTGTTCATCTGTTCATCTTTTGATAGACATTTGGGTTGTTCTTATCTTTGAAGCATTGTGAATAATGCTGCTACGAATATGGGTTTATAAAAATATTTTATAATCCTTGTTCACATATCCTTGTTCACATATCCTTATATATCTAAAAGTGGAATTGTAGAACCCTATGATAATACTATGTTTAAGTTTTTGAGGAACTGTCATACTGTTTTCAAAAGTGGCTACACAATTTTACATTTCTACTAGCAATGCACAGTGTACCTAATGTCTCCTTTTCTTCAGCAACACTTTTTATTTTCTATTTTGTTGTTGATGTTTTCCTGTTTTTCATGAACTGGTATCTCATAGTGGTTTGGTTTGCATTTCTGTTATAGCTAGTAATGTTGAGCTTCTCTTCAAATTCCTATTGGCTACTTGTATATCTTCTTTGCTGAAGTCTACTCAAATCCTGCACATATTTTTAAGCATTTTATTGATTTTGTTTTTGAGTTGTAGATGTTCCTTATATAATCTAGATATTAACCTTTAATCAAACATATGATTGGAAACGATTTTCTTCAATTTTGTGGGTTGTCTTTTCATTCTATAATCATGTCCTTTGATACATAAAAGTTTGTGGAAATTTTTATGTTTTCTGTTTTGTTATAATTTTGAGGTAATTCCTTTTGTTTGCGTTTGTTGCCTAGACTTTTGGTGTCATATCGAAGAAATTATTGCCAAATCCAATGTCATAAAATTGTTCCTCTATGTTTTCTTCAAGAAGTTTTATAGTATTAGGTTATTTGTTTAGGTCTTTAAGTTTTATTGACTAAATTTTGTATATGGTGTAAGATAAGGGCGAAGTAGATATCCAGTTACCAGCACTATGTGGAAGAAAAATTTTGTTACCCATTGAATGATCTTGGTACCTTTATCGAAGATAATTTAATCATTTATACAGGGTTTATATCTGGGCTCTCCATTCTCTCTCATTGATATATATATGTGTTTTTACACCAGTACCACATGGTTTTGACTACTATAGCCTTGTAATACATTTTGAAATCAGAACATGTATGTGATCCAACTTTTTGTTTTTTCACCATTGTTTTGGCTATCCAGTGTCTCTTAACTTCCATATAAATTTTAGAAAGAATTTTTCTATTTCTGTAAAAATGTCATTGAGATTTCATAAGGATTGCATTGAAGCTGTAAATTACTTTCTATAATGTTGGTATTTTAATGACATTACGTCATCCATGATAAACATGGACTGTCCTTCCACTTATTGTCCCTTTTTTATTTCTTCATGAATATTTTGTGCTTTTTTTTTTTTTTTTTGAGTCGAGTCTCACTTTGTCACCCATACTGGAGTGCAGTGGCCGCTCCTGGCCACCACTGCCTCGACCTGCTGGGCTCCAGTGATCCTTCCACCTCAGTCTTCCAAGTAGCCGGAACTACAGGCATGCACTACCATGCCCGGCTAGTTTGTTTTATTTATTGTAGAGATGAGGTCTTGCCAAGTTGGCCAGGCGGGTCTTGAACCCGCGGGCTCAGGCAATTCACTCACTTCCGCCTCCCAAAGCTCAGGATTACAGGTTGAGCCACCGAGCCCAGCCCAAATATTTTGTACTTTTCAGTATACAAGTTTCTTAGTCCATTTGTGCGGCTATAACAAACCACTTGCAACTAAGTACAACCATACCTAGCATCATTGTGCTTTGCTTTATTGTGCTTCACAAATATTGCCTTTTTTTTTACAAATTAAACATTTGTGGCAAAACTGCATTAAGTAAGTCTATCTGTGCCATATTTTCAACATAATGTGCTCACTTCACATCTCTGTATTATACTTTGGTAATTCTCACATATTTCAAATGTTTTCATTATTATCATATCTGCTGTGGTGATTTGTGATCAGAGATCTTTGATGTTATATTGTAGTTGTTTTTGAGGCACCCAAACAGTACCCATATGAGATGGCAAACTTAATCCATCAATGTGTGTATTCCTACAGCTCTACTGACTGGCTAATCCCCATTCTATCTCCCTCTCCTCCAGCCTCTCTATTCCCTGAGACACAGCAATATTGAAAATTAAGTCAAATTAATAACTCTAGAATGACCTCTAAGTGTTCAAGCAAAAGGAAGAGTTGTGCCTCTCTCACTTTAAATCAAAAGCTAGCAATGGTTAGGATTAATGAGAAAGGTATGTCAAACCAAGATAGGCTGAGAGACAGGCCTTTTGTGATAGCCAAGTTGTGAATGCAAAGGAAAACTTATTGAAGGGAATTAAAAGTGCTACTCCAGTGAACACATAAATGACAAGAAAGTGAAGCAGCCTTGTTAATAATATGGAGAAAAGTTTAGTGGTCTGAAAAGAAGATCAAACCAGCCACAGCATTCCCTTAAATCAAATTCTAATCCAAAACAGGGCCTTAACTCTCTTCAATTTCATGAAGACTAAGAGAGATTAGGGAGTTGCAGGGGGAAAAAAATTGAAGTTAGCAGATGTGTGTTCATGAGGTTTATGCAAATAAGCCATCACCAAAACATAAATGTGCAAGATGAAGCAGCAAGTGCTGATATAGAAGTTCCTGCAAGTTATCCAGAAGATCAAGCTAAGATAACTGATAAAGGTAGCTACACCAGACAACATAATTTCAACACAGACAAAATAGCCTTCTATTGGAAGAACTTGCATCTAGGATTTTCATAGCTAGAAAGGAGAAGTCAATATCTACCTTCAAATCTTCAATGAACAGGCTGACTCTTTTGTTAGGTACAAATGCAGCTAGTAGCTTTAATTTAAAGCCAATGCCCATTTACCATTCTGAAAATCCTTGAGTTCTTAAAAACTATGCTAACCCTACTCTGCTCTACAAACAAAACAACAAAGTCTAGATGGCAATATATCTGTTGACAACATGGTTTCCTGAATTTTTAAGCCCATTGTTGAGACCCACTGCTCAAAAAAAGAGAGATTTCTTTCAAAATATTATATTCCTACTCATTGAGCTATGATGGTGTTGTACAAGAAGATTAATGTGTTTTCTGTTTGGTTTTGCTTTTTTTGTTTTGTTTTGCCTGCTAACCCAACATTCATCCTGCAGCCTGTAGATTAAAAGTAACTTTGACTTTTAAGTCTTATTATTTAAGAAATACATGTAGTTAGGCTTTAAGTGACATAAATGATTCCTCTGATGTATCTAGGCAAAGTAAATTGAAAACCTTATGTAAAGCTTTCACCATTCAAGATGACATTAAGAACATTTAAGATTCATGGGAGGAGGTCAGAATATAAACATTCACAGAAGTTTAGAAGATGATGATTACCTTATGGATAATTTTGAAAGGTTCAAGACTTCAGGGAAGAAATACAATGCAAATATGTTGTAAATAGAGAACTAGAATTAGAAGAGAAGCTTGAATATGTGTCTGAATTGCTGCAATTTCATGGGTAAACTTTAACAGATAAGAAGTTACTTTTTATGAATGAGCAAAGAAAGTGGTTTCTTGAGATGGAATCTACTCCTGGTGAAGATGCTGTGAACATTGTTGAAATAATAACAAGGAATTTAGAATATTCCATAAACTGAGTTGTAAAGCAGTGGTAGGGTTTGAAAGGATTGACTCAAATATGAAAGAAGTTCTGCTGTGAGTAAAATACTACCAAACAGCACTACATGCTATGGAAAAATCTTTTGTGAAAGGAAGAATTAATCAATGTGACAAACTTTA
The DNA here is from genome assembly GCA_027257055.1 of Cephalopachus bancanus. Taxonomy (NCBI): domain Eukaryota; kingdom Metazoa; phylum Chordata; class Mammalia; order Primates; family Tarsiidae; genus Cephalopachus; species Cephalopachus bancanus. Next base: position 1,321,603 of record JAPVLO010000364.1, read on the forward strand.
TTTTTGTCTGATTTTCAAAGTTGCCACAGTCACCTCAACCTTCACCAACCACCCCCAATCAGTCAGCAGCTATCAACATTGAGGCACAAGACCCTCCACCATTATATCTTTAGACATAATAATAATAATAAACACATAGACTACAGTACAGTGTAAATATAACATATATGAACTAGGAAACCACAAAATGTGTGTGACTCATATTTGCTTTATTGTGGTGGTCTAGGACCAAACTCACAATATATTTAAGGTATGTTTGTTTATAAAGTTTTTAAAGAACATAAATCTATTTCCTCACATTACTGGAGGCTTGGAAGTCCCAGATAAAATTGGCAGCAACTGGCAAGGGCCCTCTTGCTGCTTCCTCAGAAGGGGAGAAAAGCCTTATCAGCTTTGCTGAAACAAAATTTTGAGGTGAGATGAAAAGTTAGAAAGCTGTGTGATAGCTATTGGCTTGACTGAGTGATAAAGTTCGCTATACACCTGATAGGGAATACAAAAATGATGACATGGAAACAGGAAGTTCCACAATACTTCAGTTGGTTTGTGTAATTAAAGTGTCACTTTTGGTAATGTTGATCCTCATTAGTCCTGCCTCTTCAGTCACTGATGGATTATGGGCATGAAGCAGAGTGGACTAGTAGCTCCATCTCCCTGGAATCATAAGAGCGCCCACATTACCCATATTTGGAATGTCAGAATAAAACTGCAGCTGATACTTGAAGGCATAGCCTTATGCCAAGTCTTCTACTGGAAACTTTTCCCATTCCTAACCCAATCCCTCCTGGGTAGTCCTCCAGGTTGCCCCTTAGCTTTATTGAGGTCACAGGTTAAATTCTGCTTTCTCAGGAAGCCTTCAGATAGCTCCTGGATATTCAATTGCATAACTCTCATTATATTTTCCTTTATGCATCTTAATCCAGTTTCATTTTCTTGACTGTCTTGTAGTGTTTTAGGGTCCATCTTTCTTAAAGGAAATGAGTTCCATGTGGACATATACCATTCATGTCTCGCCTTCTCCCTATACTTAGCAAGTAGCACGGTACACAGCATTCATTATATTTATTTATTTAACCATTATGCTCACCAAAAATGTAATGAATGACTAGATAAATAATTGGAGATTCATATTCTAGACACTGAAATGATAGAAGCCAGGTGATGCATTGTGTTCCAAATTATGCCTCTGCTTCTGGACAGTTGTAAATGACAATGTATTTCCTTTTTTTCCCTTATTTGAAATGATTGCCACACTTGGATTTACAAGACCTTCCCATGACATTGTCCCTCATCTCACTGAATTCATTTATTTATTCTGATGTAAGCTTGAACATAAAGCATTGTTTCCTACCATAGACTATGCAACTCAGTGCTTGCTATAATATAGTGAAGTACAAAGAATAATAATATGAATTCACACAAATTTTTCTAAAATCAAGATCCTCAATTTCACAAGTGGAATGGAATGGGCAAAGGCTGGCTGTTAAGAGTGACATTATGGGAAGTGAAGATCTGTATTTTAGGGGAAACAATTAAAAGTTTAATTAAACTTTTATCTAGAAGATAAATATCTAAAGTATTGAAATATACTATTTAATAGAGATATAGAGTTATAATAATAATGTATTATTACACATAGGCCTGGGTAAACCACAGAAAATTCTAAAGCTCTGCTTTTGCTAAAGACTCAGACTCCAGCTTTAGGCAATCCAAACTGGTTCATCAGTTCAACAACAAAGTCAGAGAACCAGGCTCTTTCCACATATTTACACATCGCCTTAATGTGTGCGTCATGTCCTTATATTGCTGTTGCATCTCTACACATATATTCTACATTTTAAATGGATGCTGTACAGGGAGCAAGAAAAAAATATGCTCCATGACAGTTTGCTCAACCTGCATCTCAGCTGCATCAATGGAAATGAACAAGTCACAGATCTACCTAGGACGTTGGGAAGGCTTAGAGGTGAATGTGTTACTTGCAACTGAAAGCAAAAGAGGTTGAGTGATCTAAACATTTCTTAAATGTTTTCATGTTTTAGTAAAGCATTTATTTAAAAGTAGTTTCATATGTTCTACATAAATAATATATTCTGCTGAAAAGACATTGAAGCACAGATTGAATAAAGGATTCATTTTATGCTATTACTGATAATGGCAAAATTGGGACTAGACATATATTCTGTATATGTTTATGGTTATGTTTACACAATGAAAAATATTCTGTAAGTATTTAACCAAAAGAAAATGACCCCAAAATCTTCCTAGTAGAAGCTGTTATATGCTTTTACCATAAAAAGAGTCACTTAAATTTTTTTTGTCATGTAATATTTGTTCCTAGAATGTTCCCCAGAATTTTTTTTAGTGCCCCTTTGACCTCATTGTTCCTCAGGGTATAAATAAGAGGGTTAAGCATGGGGGTCACCACAGTGTAGAAGAGGGAAACAAACTTCCCCTGGTCCTTGGATCTACTCTTGGCTGGCTGCAGATACATGAAGATGATGGTTCCATAGAAGAGGACAACGACCATCAGGTGGGAGGAGCAGGTCCCAAATGCTTTCTGCCTCCCAGCAACTGATTGGATCCTCAACACCACTTGCGCAATGTGGCCATAGGATACCAAGATGAACGACACAGGCACAATAAGGAAGAGGATACTAGCCACAAAGAGCTCAGCCTCGTTGAACGTGGTGTCCACACAAGCCAGCTTGATAAGCACAGGGACCTCACAAATGAAGTGATCCACTTGTCGATGCCCACATAAGGGCAGCTGCATGGTGAGTGTTGACTGTACCAGAGTAGTCGCCACTCCACTGAGCCATGCCATGGATGCCAGGATGTGACACAGTCGAGGATGCATTAAGACGGTGTAATGCAGGGGTCGGCAGACAGCCACATAGCGGTCATAGGACATCACAGCCAGGAGGACACACTCGGTGGAACCCAGGGCATGGGAGACATAGAGCTGAGTCACACAGCCCCCATAGGTGATGGTTTTCATGGGATCCCACAGGTTTACCAAGAGCTGGGGAATAACACTGCTGGTGAAGCAGAGGTCCAAGAAGGAGAGATGAGAAAGGAAGAAATACATGGGCGTGTGGAGTTTGGCTTCCCAGCAAGATAACAGAATGATGGTGGTGTTCCCCAAAATTGTCAGTAGATACAAGACCAATATGACCACAAATAGACCCTTCTGTAACTGAGGATGATCAGAAAACCCCAACAGGATGAAACCATTTAGGTGGCTCTCATTGGTCCTCCTCAACATCCCCATGTGCAAAGTCTGTTCCTGAAGGCTGAGGCATAGCTGAGAAAGATTACATACTGCATGAAATCAAATGAGTGATAATGTTGCTTCCCAAAAATTACTGAATGTTAAGTGCTTATCAGTTATGTCTTTATATCTAGTGACTTAGATCTATTATTTTCCAAATGTGTACATTCTAAATAAATGCAATACATATACTCTTAATGTCTTAGCTGTCCTCTGATGTACCAAAGCAGAGAAAAGCAGACAGTAAGAAACACCATCATCTTACGTAGAAAATAATTAGATCACCCTTTCTATCTAAATTCACTCTTTTACATTAATATCTTTCTATTTACAGAAAGGGGGAGACTTGGATAATGGTAACTGCCAAAAGCCTGAGGCTTTATTAGAGCAATTTTCAATTAAGGAAGAAAAATAATTTTTCATTACCAAAAAAGACGGAAAATTGGACCTGGTCCAGTGTCTCACATCTGTAATCCCAGCACTTTGGGAGATCAAGGGAGTGGAGACCAAAAGTGTAGAAATTAGTTTATAAGTTTACATGGTTGAAATATACCAGAAGAGACTGGCATTTTTAAATAATCTAATCCTGAGAGCTCATGTGATCTGGCCAAAGGTATATACTTAGTGAGTCATAAAGGCAGCACTTGAATCTGTTTCTTCTGACTTCATGCCTTTGTTCATTTCATACACTTTCTCTCTCTTCTTCTTTTCTTCGGTTCTTGCTCATTTATTTATTTTTATCTTTTGCTTGCCTCCTTTTATAGCGACCCTGGATGCTCATGACCCCAAACTCGCTTCTAATGGAGAAATGCCATCACTATCATTTTATGTGGTTTTTTTTCCTGAAATCTTTTGCACTTTAAACATCAGCTCCAAGTGTGGATGAAAAATGTAGTTCCTGCTACTGGAAGCATGAAATTAAAGAGATGTTTTGTTTCCAAACAAAAGTAATATCTGATTTTATTTCCAAATTAACTTTCTATCTGATTCATGACACAGTTTTATTCAGGAAGATGCTAATTCATTCTTCATTATAAAATGACCAGTCCTTTCTTTATCCCCTGTCTTCAAGGTGTCTTCTCTTATGAAAAATATCCTTTACCACTGGACCCTCCCCATAACCTTTGTCCTTAACTATGTGAAACCCTTGCTGAGGAATTCGTTTTGTTTTTTGTTTTGTTTTGCTTGCATTTGACTAAGTTGTGTGTCTGTCTACTCACAACAGTTTATGAGATTCATGAAGTCAGGGGCCATATATGACATGAATTTTCAGCCCCAGGCCTTATAGTACACAGCACAGAGTAACCTCTTAGCAATCATTCATCCAAGTTGACCCTGTCATTTTATACTTCCTTTGTTTCCCCCATGGAAAACTGACACAGCTAGGTCAACTAGTAGATAGATGACATCATTATCAAATGAACAAGCCCAAAGATCTGGCTGAAGAAACCTCACCAATATTCCTCCAAAATGGAACTGCCTCACACAGGTGTGATTCTGCCATCTATTGAAACGTGACTTTATTAATAGCACTAATGTGAGTAGGAGGGACTTGTAACATGGCAACCATATACTTTCCTCCTGATTTACATGAGCACCACAATCTTGTAATTGCAAAATCGAAGCACCCTGCAATATCCTTATTATTATTTTTTCCCTTTCCTCCTTCATTCTTTCCCAGTGGGAAGTATCACACATTTTGTCCATTACAAGGCAAACATCTGTCTATTTCCAAAGCAAATGTTTCCTTTTAACAATCCATTTTCTTTGAGTAAATATTAAGCATCATAAACTCCTATTAGTCCTTTCTTTCTCACCACACATCAGTGCCCTGCAAAGTGTCATCCTGGATTTGCATTCCTCAGCTCCTAAATCACTGACTTTTTAATTTTCCTGGTGAAGAATTATTGCCTCAGATCACCTTTCTTTTCATTCTGAACCTTTCAGGACTTCTTAGTAAAAACCCATGAAAAGATCAGAAAGAACGGCAAAAGTGTTAGAACCTTCCAAAAGTACAGTACAATATCACGGAAAGTAATTCATTTAATTTGTAGACAACAGATAACTCAACCCCATTTAACATTAGCAATTTTTCTGAGCAAGAAAAAATATACTTTTACTCATTAAGATCATCATATTTTACTAAGCATGGAAAGTTTGAAATAAGTTCTACAAAACAATTTTAAGATGTAGATATTGTTAGAATTAATGCAGTATTTCCATAACTTCTTCTTTTTTTTTTTTTTTTTTTTTGAGTTGGAGTCTCACTCTGTCGCCCAGACTGGAGTGCAATGGCCACTCCCGGCCGCAGCTTCAACCTGCTGGGCTCTGGCGATCCTTCCGCCTCAGCCTTCCGAGTAGCCGGAACTACAGACGCGCGCTAACACGCCCGGCTCATTTTTTTTTTTTTATTGTAGAGATGAGGTGTCACTGCCCAGGCGAGTCTCAAACCCGCGGGCTCAGGCAATCCACTCACCTCAGCATCCCAAAGGCGCGGGATTACAGGCTAAACCACCGAGCCCGGCTTCCATAACTTCTTTAGTTAACCTAATAACTTTCACAAAAATAAGGGAAACATTTTTAAAATATATCAATATAAACAGGAAATGCCCTAAAAATGTGGAATGCATATGTCTATATCAAATATTCCATGAATTTTGTGCCTGATATGGTGAAACTCAACAAAATCACATGGAGACAGAACACAAAATTCTTTTCTTTAAACATCATTTTACACATCACTAACCTTGGAGAAACAAAATATAGAATGTAGCAGGTCATAGAATATTCTATATTTCCCATATGAAAGATTGTTCATCACTGGAAAGATTAGCTGTATTCATGAGTGAGTGAAAGAGCTAAATAACAAAATTTCAGTAGAGATTATTAGAATCTTTTCCTTAAAAAGAAGCATGACTAGCAAATATTCATGGTTTTAACACTCTTATTAACCATAAAAATATTCGTGGTTTTAACACTCTTATTAAACAAGACAAAATAAGGAAATCATTAAGTTAATTAATTAATTAACAAGTTTAGAAAACCTATGAGAAAAGAAAACTTAGTAAAGGTTAAAAACAACATCTTAAAATAAAAAGTTAGCAAAAGCAATTATAAATAGTGATTTTCTAAAAATACCTAAATAAAGCATTGGGGGGAAAAAGGAGAATCTAATAGCAGGTCAAAAATAATAAAACAAAATTAATAAATATTTATGGTAAATCTGGACAATGTTTAAAAAACATTTCCTTATAATTTACTTTATATGGAAATTGTCACACAAGACAGTCAAATAATGTGTATATTGTAAATAATTTGCAGTTTGTAAAATTAAAATTGCTGCACCACAAAACATCATCTATTTTAATTAAAGTTGAATATTTTTAATGAATAAAATTTTAATCCAAGTAGAAAAAAATTTGTATTCAAAGACCTATTCATATACAAATATATCTAGAAAGAATCAAATTCTCTAATTGAGACTGAATGAACCGTGCTAATTATTGCCTTTCACCAGTCCCTAAAAAAGTCTCTTCCAAGGTCCAACCAGTTACCTTCCCAGCCCTCCCCACATACTGACTGTGACCTTGTACTTCCGTTCCTTTTTCCTGTGCAACTTATTCTTCCTTCAGCTCCATGTATACCATAGCATAGTCCCTACACCACCATGTGAAGCAGACTTTTAGACATGGCAGTTGAAAATGCCTCCTTAACATGTGCACTCATGGCCCCTTTATCCTGAGCTAATCCCTAGCTTCTCTGAGACATCTCATGGGACAGGGTCCTCTGAGTCCTATCCCACAAAAATACTGTTCCCTGTATACCCACAGACTATTCTATCACCCTTAGAAGATGAGATACTCATCCTGTGTGGGGTGGGCCTCCACCCAACCATCTATCTTCAACTATTGCACACTTCTGGGTGTGTTCACATCACACAGTATCCTGCCTAACTGTAGCATGAGCACTGATAAAACCCCTCTTCTTGCTTTTGCTGGACATCCCATGGCCCCTCACATCCACCAGTGCTCATCCATCCTTTCCCATGCACTCAGACCATGCATGACCCTCAGGCATTCATGTCACCTCCTCTGTTTGTTGCTCTTGGTTGTTCACACCAGAAATACTACACCAACCAACAAATGGTGTACACTTCCATATCATGCCTTGTTCTCTAACACTGACTGTTTTTCATTCTAGCATCCATTATTTCACTGTGTGATTACAGTGTGGCAATCCCAAGTACAGTCACACTCCTGTACTAATCAATTATTATTCTTCAGAAAATACTTTTCAGTATATAAACGTTGGTATGAATCATTCATCCTTCATTCTATTCTAATAGACGCTTTTTCTTACATTTCCAATATTCAACAACATAACACAAATATGAAAGCTTATTTTTGAAAAAATTCCTAGAAATGAACATATTCATCCATTCAGAATAGAGATAACTGAAAGTCAACGGCCTTTTAAAAACAAAAAAGCTGTTTCACAGCCATAAAGAACAAAATTATGACCTTCATAACAACTTGGATGGAGTTGGAGACCACCATATTAAGTGAACGATCACAGAAGCAAAGAAGCTAATACCAAATGTTCTGACTCATAAGTGGGCCTTAAACACTAGTCGTATTAGCATAAGGGTGGGATTGACAGTCATTGGGCACTATTAGGGGAAGAAAGGAAGAAGGACAGTGAAAGTCACAAGAAGACACAAAGGATACCTGGTCTGGTACCAGGGGGAGTGAGGGCCAGTGAGAAGACCAAACATTACCTATAGCCAAATAATGTGGCAAATCCTCCCTTGTACCCCACATCTCTATAATAAAAAAATTTAATAATATTTCTTAAAATTAATAAATAATTAAAAACAAAAGGGTACATCAAAAGTATTATTTAAATTGATCACAAATGTCTTTTCAATGAGATGGGAGATTATGGATGTAACCTGAAAGGGAGAAAGATATGGTCATAAACAATGAATGACAAGCATTTCAATTGTTTTTAGGAGTAATTATAGCACAGAATAAGTCAGCAGCCTGAAACTGCAATTAAATAAAGGGACAGAGAGTGTGGTAAGTACAGATGTGTACCATATCTTAATCTCCCTTTGGAGCTGAATTTCTGGGAATTTGTTTGCAGCATCATTAAAATCACTGGCTGAGCAGATTTATCCTGATTTAATTATCTTGTAACCCAACGAGATTGTTTCTAGACCCTGGTGAGAAGTTTCACAAATGTGTATCCCACAGAAAAAGCTTTGAATTAGGCTTTTTTTATTTTGAAGAATATAGAAAGCTCAGGGATGATCTATTTATACCCACTGAGCCAATGAGACATAAGGTGTCAAAGAAAGAAAACAAAAAGAAACAAGAATTACTATCATTCCTCTGTGGAATCACGATAATTTTGTGGGGGACAAAAGGTTCTGAAATGGGCACATGAAGAAAGTAATTTGAAATACATAGACTTCAGGCCAGGCTCGGTGGCTCAGCCTGTAATTCCGCGCTTTGGGAGGCCTAGGTGAGTGGATTGCCTGAGTCTGCGGGTTCGAGAACCACCTGGGCAACATGGTGAGGCCTCATCTCTACAATAAATAAAAAATTAGCCAGGCATGGTAGCGCGCAACTGTACTTCCAGCTACTTGGAAGGCTGAGGCAGAAGGATCGACGGAGCCCAGCAGGTCCAGGCTGCGGTGGCCGGGAGTGTGCCGCTGCACTCCAGTCTGGGTGACAGAGTGAGATTTCAACTCAAAAAAAAAAAAAGAAATACATTGACTTCATATTTGTTTAATTGCTTTAGAGTCATAGTTTACATACAATAAAACACAACCTGACCTTCATGACTGGACCTGGCCCTTCCTGTCTACTTACCTATCTCTGGCCAGGAATACACTTTCCACCCTCATGCGTTACTTCCTTGTCCACAGTGTCTCCAGCTGTCTGTTTCTCAAGAGGAAAGAAATAGACTTTCCCAAGTCAATGTTCCAGAGTCACAGGAGCTGTTTAAGAAAGCACAAACTAGGAAACAAATATGAGGTTTGGAGAAAACAAAGCAGTCAGTGTTCTAAAGTATTGTCACTGACTGCTGCTGGAATTGGATGTCAGAATGCATAGAACAGTGATGCCTTCTTCCCCTACCTGGAAGAACATGAGATGTTAAAACCATCCTCTGGGAGTTTGAGGCACAGGTGAAATTTGACCCTTCCTTATGAGTAAGCTTCACAATGGCTAGAAGCCACATCTCTGGGGGCTGAATCACTCTGAAGCATCCCAAAAATATATCACACCCCGTTCAAGTTTTCTGTGGTACAAGGTGGAAACGCCAATTCCAAAAAATGGAAATAGTTAAATGGCTTCTGAATTTGCAGCTGGCACTTGCCAGGAAATGTGTCAGTAGAAGGTGAGCTATCCCCAGTCCTCTCACTCCTAAGAAAAAGAGCATGAAGGTGAGATACCCCATGATTACCTCCTCAGTAAGGAGGTAGTTTATACTGAAAAAGAAAAGAAAGTGCCAATTAATATGACATCACCACACCCCAGAAGAGCTAGAGAATTACCATCTTTCCTCTATGGAAAACATGTAACTAACTCGTTAAAATGCCCATAACAGCGCATCCTGGGATATGATCATGAAAAAATACAGTCATCACTTCTGTCAAACACTTGTATATAGTAAGGTATCAGCAAACTTGGCAGTTTCCCAAACATTTACCAATTAAATTCATCCTAATTACTCCATTATAGCACTTTCAGTATATGGCAGTAGAAAAACACTATCATTCGGTAGTTATGGAGAAAAAGTCGCATGAGCAAAGCCCTTGAGTAACTGGACACACTGTCAAGGTGACTGTGACTAGCTTCATGTGGACAGCAAATGTCAGGCATGATTAACACTGTGCTGTTTTCACTGCAGCAAAATGCCCTGCATTTATACTTTTTATGCAGGCAAATTCAGAATTCTATTCTCATTCCTCTTTTCTACTTTTATAATACTTTAATTGACATATAGAAGTAAAAATTAAGTGTTGCTTTGTTATTTAAAATAGGAGAGTCCTCGTTTTTCCTTAATTGTTTAATTATTTGACTATGTTTATCAATTATTTCCAATTATTTTATATCTTTCCCAATAAACCTGTTTTCCTTTCCCTTATATTTTCTGTGAATAATTAAGCCTCATTTTACTTGAAGCGCAGGGATATTTGTGCCCTTCTCAGCACAAGGGAGAATATTCTATTCCCACTATATCCTACTAGATCATATGTATACATCCTCTGGCTCTAATAACTTAAAGGAAATATCCTCTCTGTCACCTAAAATGAATTGTACCCTTGGAGACTACTTGCCTTCCTATACAGGATGTCAGCCCCTTTAAAATCCACTCATGAATTTTTTTACAGGGAGCACAAGACGATAGTCACTCTAAGAATAAAAGTTCTCAAAAAATGTGTACCAATCTAGGGGAATTTTAGGACAGAAGGCCCACATTACCCAGACTTGGAATGTCAATAAAACTCCAGCTGACAATTGGCGGCATTGCCTTACACCAAGAATTCTACTGGAAACTCTTCCCGTTCCTTACTCAATCCCTCCTGGGTCACCCTCCAGGTTGCTCCCTAGCTTTACTGAGGTCACAGATTAAACACTACTTTCTCAGGAAGCCTTCAGTTAGCTCCTGGATATTCAATTGCATAACTCTCACTATTTTTTCCTCCATGCACCTTATGCCAGTTTCATTTCCCTGATTATCTTACAGTGTTTTCGGATCTATCTTTCCTAATAGCAATGAGCTCCATGTGGGCATATACCATTCATGTCTCGCTTTCTCCCTGTGCTTAGCAATTAGCACAATACATTGTGGTCACTTTTTTCCCAGCAAATTGTAAAGAATAGCTAAATAAAAAATTGAAAAATTCATATTCTATACACTGAAATGATAGACTTTCTAGACATAGATAGAATCCAGGCAGCACATTATCTTCATAATTATGCTTCTGCTTCTGAACAGTTATAAATGACTTCATTTTCTTTTAATTCCTTATTTGAAATGATTTCCACACTTGGACCCACAAGACCTTCCCATAATATTTTTCTCATCTCACTGAATTCATTTATTCATTCTGATGTAAGTTTGCACATAGAACATTGTTTCCTACCATAGACTATGCTTGCTATAATGCAGTGAAGTAGAAAGTAATTCTGCAGTAGTTCACATAAATTTGTCTAGAGTCAAGATGCAAAATTCCTCATTTCAAGAAAAGAAATGGTATGGGCAAAGGCTATTTAGAGTGACACCATAGGAAATGAAAATCTGTATTCTAGGGCAAATACATAAAAGTTTAATTAAGTTTTTATCTAGAAGATAAATCTCTAAATTATCAAACAGTGCTCTTTATATAAGAATACAGAGAATAAGAACAATAACTATAATTATTCATAGATCTGTGTGGTCATAGAAAATTCTACAACTGTGCTTTCTCTAAGGACTCATATTCCAGTGTTAGGTAATTCAAAGTGATTCATCAGTTCAACTACACAGCCAGAGATCCAAACTCTTTCCTAATACTTTACACATCATCTTAATGCATGCCTCTTGACCTTAAGTAGCTCTTGCATCTCTACACATCTCTGACACATTTTAAGGGGATGCTCTATAAGGTGCAAGAAAAGAATTTGCTTCATAGCAGCTTGTCCAACGTGCACCCACCTCAGCTATGTCCCTGGAAATGAACAAGCCACAAGTCCACCTAAAACTACAGGAAAGCTCAGAAGTGAAGTGTTACTTGCAACTTAAGAGACAGAGGTTGATTGATCTTAACATTTCTTGAATATTTTCATGTTTCTTTTAACCTGGTAAAGCAATTATTTAAAAGTAGCTTCATTTATGCTATATAAATAATATATTCTGCAGAATAGACACTGAAGCACAGATTGAGTAAGGATTTATTTTATGCTATTATTAAATTTGGGACTTCAAGGACATGTATGCTGTATATGCATATAGACATACATTCCATATGTTTTTACAAACATATAGTCCATATATATTTATAGAAATATATTGCATGGCATTTTACACAATGCAAAATATTGTACAAGTATTTAACGAAGGAAAATGGTCCTGAAGTTCTCCTGTTAAATGATGCTATATGTTCTTCCTAACCAGAGAAGTGAAATAGCTTTACAATGAGAACTACAAAACACTGCTCAAAGAAATCCAAGAAGACAAAAACAAATGGAAAAATATTCCATGCTCATGGATAGGAAGAACCAACATTGTTAAGATGTCTATCCTACCAAAGGCAACCTACAGATTCAATGCTATACCCATTAAGTTACCAACATCATTCTTCTCAGACATAGAAATGACAATACAGACATTTACATGGAAACATAAACTACCATGAATAAGCAAAATAATCCTTAGCAAAAGAAACAAAGCAGGAGGTATCACTTCCAGACTTCAAACTTTACTATAAGGCTACAGTAATCAAAACAGCCTGGTATTGGTACAAGAATAGGCATATAGACCAATGGAACAGGATAGAGATTCCGGAAGCAAAGCCTCAATTTCTCAACAAACTCATCTTTGACAGAGCCTCCAACAACAATCACTGGGGTGAGGACAACCTATTCAGTAAACGGTGCTGGGAAAATTGGCTAATCATATGCAGAAGATTGAAACATGACCCCTACCTATCACAATACACAAAAATTAACTCTAAATGGATCAAAGACCTAAACATAAAACCTCAAACTATAAGAATCATAGAAAATGTAGGAGAAATCCTTATGGAAATTGGAACTGGCAACCAATTCCTATTCAGAACACTAAATGCCCATACCTTAAGAAATAAGATAGACAAATGGGACCTCATCAAACTAATGAGCTTCTGCAAAGCAAAAGAAACCATCAAGAGAGCAGGGAGACAGCCCACAGAATGGGAAAAGTATTTGCCAACTGTATATCTGACAAAGACCTAACATCTAGGATCTACAAGGAACTCAAACGTGCCGAAGGAAAAAAACAGCCCCATTAAAAAGTGGGCAAAAGGTGTGAATAGACACATCTCAAAAGAAGATATACTGGCAGCCAACAGACACATGAAAAAGTGCTCAACCTCCCTCATCATCAGAGGAATGCAAATCATAACCATACTGAGATACCACCTAACCCCAGTAAGAATGGCCATCGTTAATAAAACAAACAACAACAGATGCTGGCAAGGATGCAGAGAAAAAGGAACAATTCTACACTGCTAGTGGGAATGCAAACTAGTGCAACTTCTTTGGAAGACAGTGCAGCGATTTCTGAAAGAACTAGAAATTGACCTTCCATATGACCCAGCAATTTCCCCATTGGAAATATACCCGGAGGAACTCAAGTCATTCTATAAAAAAGATACCTGCACAAGTTTGTTTGTTGCAGCTCTAATCACAATAGCAAAAACATGGAAGCAGCCATGTTGCCCGTTGAATCTGGACTGGATAAAAAAAAATGTGCTACATGCACACAATGGAATATTATGCAACCATAAAGGACAAACATATGGACTTCGCAGGAACTTGAATGGATTTAGAATCGACCATACTCAGTGATCTAGCACAGAAACAAAGAACAGAGTACCATATATATTCACTCATAAACAGACCTTGAACAATTACTATAATACTATAAGAAAGAGATTGGCAGCAGTGGGAAACTGTCAGGGAAAGGGGGGTGGGTTTGGCAGTTGAGGGAAACTGCTGGGGAGGGAGGGGCATACCTCATCAACGAGGGTACCTGCATAATCAATATTTGTATACCTAACCCTGAATTGTACCCCACATCTTTATGAGTAAAAAAAGAGAAGAAAAAAGTATCATATGCTTGACAAAAAATAATAATAATAAAATAAAATAAATTTTAAAAATAAAAGATGCTATATGTTTTTACCACAAAAAAAGAAGTTTACCACAGTGTCACTAATTTTTTCTGGAGGGGGGGATCATTCAAAATTTGTTCCCAGAATCTTCCACAGAACTTTCTTTAGTGCCCCTTTAACCTCTTTGTTCCTCAGAGTATAAATAAGAGGATTAAGCATGGGGGTCACCACGGTGTAGAAGAGGGAAACAAACTTCCCCTGGTCCTTGGATCTACTCTTGGCCGGCTGCAGATACATGAAGATGATGGTTCCATAGAAGAGGACAACGACCATCAGGTGGGAGGAGCAGGTCCCAAATGCTTTCTGCCTCCCAGCAACTGATTGGATCCTCAACACCGCTTGCACAATATGGCCATAGGAGACCAAGATGAATGACACAGGCACAATAAGGAAGAGGATGCTAGCCACAAAGAGCTCAGCCTCGTTGAATGTGGTGTCCACACAAGCCAGTTTGATTAGCACAGGGACCTCACAAATGAAGTGATCCACCTGGTGATAGCCGCAAAAGGGTAGCTGCAGGGTGAGCGTGGACTGTACCAGAGTGGTGGCCATCCCACTGAGCCATGCCACAGATGCTAAGATGTGGCATAGTCGAGGATGCATTAAGACGGTGTAATGGAGGGGACGGCAGACAGCCACATAGCGGTCATAGGACATCACAGCCAGGAGGACACACTCGGTGGATCCCAGGGCAAGAGAGACATAGAGCTGAGTCACACAGCCCCCATAAGTGATGGTTTTCATGGGGTCCCACAAGTTTACCAGAAGCTGGGGAATAACACTGCTGGTGAAGCAGAGGTCCAAGAAGGAGAGATGAGAAAGGAAGAAGTACATGGGTGTGTGGAACTTGGCTTCCCAGCGAGATACCAGAATTATGGTGGTATTCCCCAAAATTGTCAGTAGATACAGGACCAATATGACCACAAATAGACCCTTCTGTAACTGAGGGTGATCAGAAAATCCCAACAGAATGAAATCATTTAGGTGGCTCTTGTTGGTCCTCCTCACCATCCCCATGTGCAAAGTCTATTTCTGAAGGCCGAGGCATAGCTGAAAAAGATGACATATCACATGAGAACAAATGAGTGACAATGTTGCCGCCAAAAAAATATTGAATGTTGAGTGCTTATCAGCTATGTCTTTACATCTAGTGACTTAGATCTATTTATTTTCCTAATGGGCACATTTTTTTTTAAATGTAACACATATCCTCTTAATGTCTTTGCTGTCCTCTGATGCTCCCCAAAACAGAGAAAAGCAGGCATAGTAAGAAACACCACCATGTTCCATAGGAAATAAATAAGACCACCCATTCTTTCTAAATTTATACTTTAATTTAATATATTTCCTGTTACAAAAAGGGGGAGACTTGAATAATGGTAACTGACAGACACCTGAGACTTTATTTCAGCAATTTTCAATTAAGGGAGAAAAATAATTTTCAATTAAGGGAGAAAAGTAATTATCGCCCCCAAAATGAAAATTTGGACCTGGTTCAGTGTCTCACATCTGTAATCCCTACACTCTGGGAGGTCAAGGGAACTTGAGACCAAATTGTCAGGAAATTAATTTATAAGTTTACAAGGCTAAAATATACTAGATGTGATTGGCATTAAGTAAATCAACTCCTGAGAGCTCATGTTATCTGGCCAAAGACATACACTTAATAAGTCATAAAGGCAACACTTGAATCTGTTTCTTCTGATTTCATGCCTCTGTTCATTCCACACACTTTCTCTTTCTACTTCCTACCTTCAGTTCTTGTTCATTTGTTTCCTTATATCCTTTATTTGCTTCCTTTTACAGTGACCCAGTATACTTATGGCACCAAACTTGTTTCTAATAAAGAAACGCTATCACTATGATTTTTATCTTTTCTTCCTGGAATCTTTGCACTTAAACATCAGAGCATACTGGGAATATATTGGGAAGAACTCAAATCACTCTATGAAAAAGATACCTACACTTGCATGATTATTGCAGCATTATTTACAATAGCAAATACATGGAACCAACCATGCAGTCCATCAAAAGAGGACTGGATTTTAAAAGTGTGGTATATACATACAATGGAATATTATGCAGCTATGAAGAAGGACATAATTATGAAAGTTACAGTAAATTGAATGACTTAGAGTCTAAAATACTGAGTGATCTATTACAGAAACAAAGAACTGAGTACCACATGTTCTCACTCATAAGCAGACTTTGAACAATTGTCATAATACTATAAGAAAGGGATTGGCAGTAGTTGAAAACTGCCAGGGGAGGACAGGCAGGATTGGCAGTAGTTAGAAACTGCCAGGGGAGGACGGGCAGAATTGGCAGTAGTGGGAAACAGCCAGGGGTGTGGAGGCTACACCTCATCAACAAGGAAACCTGCATAATGAACATTTGTATACCAGACTCTGAATTGTACCCCACATCTTCAAAATTAAAAATTAAATAAATAAATAAACATCAAAGCATAAATGCAAAATGTGGTTCATATTACTGGAAGCATGTAGTTAAAAAGATATTTTATTTTCAAATAAAAATGGTATCTGATATTATCTCCAAGTAAACATTATAACTGATTTATGACACAATTCTACTTGGAAAGATGCTAATTCATTCTTCATTATAAAATGGCCAGTCCAGTCCTTTCTTTATCCCCTGTCTCCAAGGTATCTACTCTTAGGATAAAAATTGTCTTTTACCACTAGACTCTTCCATAACCTGTGTCCTTAACTGTATGAAACACCTGCTGAGGAATTCGTTTTGTTTTTTGTTTTGTTTTGCTTGCATTTGACTAAGTTCATGTCTATCTTCTCGTAATTGTTTGTGAGATTCATGAAGTCAGAGGTCATATAATGACATAAATCTGCAGCCCCAGCCCTTAGAGTGCGCAGCACAGAGTACTCTCTCAGCAATCATTCATCCAAGTTGAACCTGTCATGTTATGCTCCTTTTGTTTCCACAAGGAAAAAATGACACACTTAGGTCAACTAGTAGATAGTTGACATCATTATCAAATGAACAGGCCTAAAGATCTGGCAAAGAAGCCTCATCAATCTTCCTGCAAAATTGAATTGCCTCACACGTGAGATTCTACTATCTATTGGAACTTGGCTTTATTAATAGTACTAATATGAGTAAAAGAGACTTGTAACATGGAAACCATACATACTCTCCTCTTGATTTAGACTAACACCACAATCTTGTAATTACAAACAAAAGCTCTCTGCAATATCCTCATTATTATCTTTACCTTTTCTCCTCACTCTTTCCCAGTAGGAAGCATCATACATTTTGTCTATTTTGACACAATTGTGTGTTACCAAAGCAAATGTTTCCTTTTCAAATCCATTCTCTTGAAGTAAATATTAAGCAACATTAACTACTATTAGTCTTTTCTTTGTCACTGCATATCAGTGCCTTGCAAAATTAGCTCCCTGGAATTGCATCTCTCAGCTCCTAAATCACTGGCTTTTTAGTTTTCCTGGTGAAGAATTGCTGCCTTAGATCATCTTCCTTTTCATTCTGACCCTTTTGAGGACTTCCCACTAAGCACCCATAAGTGAATCAGAGAGAACAGCACAGGGCTTAAGGCATTCCAAAAGTACAATGCAAGATTTATGGAAAGTAATTCATTTAATTTGTAGGTAACACTTAACGGGGACCCACTTAACATCAGCAATTTTTCTGAGCATGAAAAATATACCCTTACACATTAAGAACATCATATATTACTAAGCATGAAAAGTTTGAAATAAGTTCTACGAAAAAATTTTAAGATGTAAACGTTGTTACAATCAATGAGGTATTTCCACAACTTCTCTTTCTAACCTAATAACTTTCACAGAAATATGGGAATTAAGCCGGGCTTGGTGGCTCAGCCTGTAATCCCGCGCCTTTGGGAGGCTGAGGTGAGTGGATTGCCTGAGCCCGCGGGTTCGAGACCCGCCTGGGCAGTGAGACCTCATCTCTACAATAAATCAAGAAATCAGCTGAGCGTGGTAGTGCATGCCTGTAATTCCAGCTATTTGGAAGGCTGAGGCGGAAGGATCGCCGGAGCCCAGCAGGTCGAGGCTGCGGTGGCTGGGAGCGGCCACTGCACTCCAGTCTGGGCGACAGAGTGAGACTCCAACTCAAAAAAAAAAAAAAAAAAGAAAAGAAATATGGGAATTTTTTAAAATATATCAGTATGAACAGGAAATGCTCTAAAATTATGGAATGCCTATAAGTCTATATCAAATATTCCACAAATTGTGATCCCAATACATTGAAACTCAACAATATCACATGGAGACAGAACACAAAATTTTTTTATCCAAACACCATTTCACACATCACTGACCTTAGAGAAAAAAAGTGTAGAATGTAACAGGTCTTGGAATCTTCTATATTTCCCATATGGAGGATTGCTCATTACTGAAAAGATCTGTATTCATGAGTGAGTGAGAGAGCTAAATGACAAGATACAGTTCTAAACAGAGATTTCATTTCTTCAGGAAGAAAGTGATTGGAAAAACAACATATGAGTGAATCTTCCTATCAAGTGACTGAGTACTGAACGTAATCTAAGTATCGATATTTAACCTCCAGTAGAAATTCCAAAAATTCAAGCAAAAGAATACCTAGGGAAAAAGAAGAAGATGCCAAGGTAAATTATCCCAGTATATTCGAGAAAAGAGCAAACCTAGTGACTATCTATATTCAAAAATGTTGGATCTCCAAGAAGCATCACAATGGGCCTAGGTTTTGTACACTAAAAAATTGTTCTATAAACAAGATAAAGCACAAAGAAAAACAAAAGAATAAAATCCCCTAAAAAACAAAAGTTAGGCATAGAATATGCATTTTAAGAAGAATTGCTTCAAGAAACAGTATACATATTTCAGAAGATAAAAATAAACCTCCACACACTCAATACATTTGATATAAACATTTGCTTTGGTAATACACAGTTGTCTCAAAACAAGTCATTCAAATCAAGAACAGAATTAAGAGACTGGATGAGATATATTTACAAATACAGAAATATATAATACTTCTATCTTAGGTTATATTTAGAAAATAAATGATCAAAATTAAGATATGCTTGAGTAACTTGCAAAGAATGCAATAGAAACAAATTAGGAAAATGATGTTCCTAAGAGAGGAGAAATTAAAAAGTCAAACAGCAAAATTGTGATACGTTCTAAAGTTCTCCCAGTAACTTTCCTGACATCAGTAGCTCACTTTTTAACACTGTGAAGACAAACATCCAAGCTACAGCAATAATTTCTGCAATTACTTTATAGCTGTATACACATGTGTATATAATCGGCACATGTGTATATAGCTATATACACATCACTGATAAATTTTCATGTACTAAATAACAAAATATAAACATAAAAACCAAAAACGTTAGTGATATAAAGTTTGTATCATTGACCAGGCATAATGTCTTAATAAAAATTTTGATTATGAATAGAGTAGAAATGTTTTTTCTTTATATTCTCTAATTGCTGTAAAACTAAAATCAAAAACGAAAGGTTTGTTAACAGCTGATGTCAAAATTTCAATAGAGCATATTAGAATGTGACATTTAAAAAATGACTATCAAACTATAAGAATATTCATGGTTTTAACACTCTTTTTTTTTTTTTGAGTTGTAGTCTCACACTGTTGCCCAGACTGGAGTGCAGTGGCACACTCCCGGCCACCGCAGCCTTGACCTGCTGTACTCCGGCGATCTTTCTGCCTCACCCTTCCAAGTAGCTGGAACTACAGGCGCGCACTACTACGCCCTGCTAATTTTTTGATTTATTGTAGAGATGAAGTCTCGCCAAGTTGCCCAGGTGGGTCTCGAACCCATGGGCTCAGGCAATCCACTCACCTCAGCCTCCCAAAGCGCAGGATTACAGGCCGAGCCACCAAGCCCAGCTGGTTTTAACACTCTTAATAAACAATATAAAATAAGGATAAATTAAGTTAAATAAATAAAGGTTAAAAAAATATTGAAATTAAAAAAGTAACAAAAGCAATCATAAATACTGATTTTAAACATTCCTAAATAAAGCACTGGGGGAAAAAAGAGAATCTAATAGCAGATTAAAAATAATAACACAAAATTAACAAATATGTATGGTAAATTTGGGAATTATTTTAGAAAAATTTTAATATAACTTGCTTCATAAAGAAATTGCCACATGAGACTGCCAATTAATGTGTATAACAATTTGCAGTTTGTCAAACTAAAATGTCTGCACCACAAAACATCACCTTTTTATATTAAAGTTGAAACTTTTAATGAAGAAAATTTTAATTCAAGTTAAAAAATATTTGTATTCAAAGACTAATTAATATATAAATATGTCTCAGAACCAGGTTGTCTAATTGAGAATGAATGAACCATTCTCCAGCCCTCCCCAAATGCTGGCTGTGACCCTGCATTTCTGTTACTCCTTGCTGCACACCTTATTATTCCTTCAGCTCCATGTGCACCATAGATGGATACTACACCATCATGTAAATCAGACTTTTGGATTTGGGAGCTGAAAATATCTCCTAACATGGGCACGTGTGGCATCTTTGCCCACAACCAAACCACAATGGCTCTAGAGGACAGGATCCTTTAGAAGATACTGTTCCTTGTGTCCCCACACCATCCACCCTCTTCAAAGATTACAGACTATTACACCACCCTAAGAAGGTAAGATACTCTTCTTGTCTTGGGTGGACCCACCATCTACCTTCAACTAATGCACACTTCTGAGAGCATTCACATCACACAATATCTTGCCTGGCTATAGCATGAGCACTAATAAAATCCCTCTCCTTGCTTTTGCCAGACATCGCAAGGGCCCTCACACCCACCAGTGCTCATCTATCTCTTCACACTCACTCAGGCCATGCACAAGCCTCGGGCATTCATGTCACCTCCTTTGTTTGTTGTTTTTGGTTGTTCACACCAGAAATACCACACCAACCAACAAATGGTATACACTCCCATATCATGCCTTGTTCTCTAACACTGAGTTTGTTCATTCTAGCACCCATTATTTCGCTGTGTGATTGCAGGGTTGTAGTCCAAAGTGCAGTCTTAGTTCTGAACCAATCAATTCTTACCCTTCATAAAGTAGTTTTCAGTATATAAACATTGGTATGCATCATTCATCTTTCATTCTATTCTAGTGGATCTTTTTCTTAAATTTCCAAGGTTCAACAACAAAACACAAATATGAAAGCTTATTTTTGGAGAAAAATTCTTAGCATGACTTTTTCATCCATTCAGAATAGAGATAAGCCAAGGCCAAAGGGGAAAATATTGTTAGCTAACTATTTTTGCCATTTAAAAACAAAAAATTTGTTATACAGCCATTAAGAAGAACAAAACTACGGCCTTCGCAACAACTTGGATGAAGTTGGAGGCTATCATAACAGGTGAACTATCGCAAAACAAAGAACAAAACACCTAATATTCTCATTCACAAATGACCCTGAACACTAGTTACATTAGCACAAGGGTGGGATCAGCAGTCACTGGGCACTGCTAAGGGAGAAAGGGAAGGAGGATGGTGAAAGGCACAAGACAACACAAGATACTGGTCCAGTACCAGAGTGGGTGAAGGCCAGTTAGAAGCCCAAACTTCACCTGCAGCCTACTTAAGAGGTAAATCCTCACTTGTACCTTACATTTCTATAATTTAAAAAATAATACTTTTTAAAATACATAAATAATTAAAAACAAAAAAGTTGCCTCAAAAGTATTATTTAAATTGATCTGAAATGTCCTTTCAATGGGATAGAAGATTATGGATGTAACATGAGAAGGGGAAGGATATGATCATAAAAGACAGGTGACAGGCATTTCGGTTGTTTTTAGAAGCTATTATAGCACAGAGTTAGTCAGGAACTAAAGCTGCATTAAATAAAAGAGCAGGGAGTGTGGTAAATAGAGATGTGTGCCATATCTAAATCTCCCTTTGGAGCTAAATTTCTGGGGATTTATTTGTAGTCATCATTAAAATCAACTGGCTGTACAGATATATCCTGATTTAATTATCTTGTAACTCAACAAGATTGTTCCTAGACCCTGGCGAGATGTTTCACAAATGTGTATCCCACAGAGAAAACTTTGAATTGGATTTTTTTTTTAATTTTGCAGAATATAGACAGCTCAGGGCTGATTGATTTATACCCACTGAGCAGATGAGGCATAGGGCTTAAATAAAAGAAAAGAAAAAGAAACAAGAATTGCCATCTTTCCTCTAAGAAATCATGATAGTTTTATGAGGAAAAAAAGGTTCTGAAATGAACACATAAAGGGACTAATTTGAAATACATAGACTTCTCATTTATTTAGTTTCTTTAGAGTCATAGTTTACATGCAATGAAACATGTAGCCTGACCTTCATGACTGGACCTGGTCCATCCTGTCTACGTACCTATCTCCAGCCAGGAATGTACGTCAGGCGTTACTTCCTTGCCCACAATGTCCCCCACATCCTGTGTCTCAAGAGAAAAGAAATAGGCTTTCCCACCTCAAGGTCCCAGAGCCATACATAGGAGCTCCTAGCAAACTAGGAAGCAAATGTGAAGTCCATGCTCTAGAGTCACTGACTGCTGCAGGAATTGGATGTCAGAAGGCATAGAACAATGATGCCTAGCCTTCTTCCCCTACCTGGAAGAACATGAGATATTAAAGCCATCTTCTGGAAGTTTGATATACAGGTGAAATTTGACCCTTCTTTGTAAGTGAAAAGTCTTACAATGACTGGAAACCACTTTTCTGGGGACTGAATCACTCTAAAGCAGCTCAAAAATATATCACTCCCAGTTCATGCAGTCTACGGTGCAAAAAAAAAAAATGGAAATAGTTAAATGGCTTCTGAATTAGCAGTTAGTACTTGCCTGGAAAAGTGTCAGAAGAAAGCAAGCTATCACCTGTGTCCTCACCCCTAAGAAAAAAAAGTTGAAGGTGAGAAATTGCATGATTACCTCCTCGATAAGGAGGCAGGTTATGCTAGGAAGGAAAAGAAAGTGTTTAGTAATATGGCATCATCACACCCCAGAAGAGTTAGAGAGTTACCATCTTTCCTCTACGGAAAACATGTGACTTGTTAAAATGCCCATAACAGAGTATCCTGGGATATGGTTATGGAAAAATACTCTATAGTCATCATTTCTGCCTAACACTTAACATATTGTAAGGTGTCAGCAAACTTGGCAGTTTCCCAAACATTTACCAATTAAATTTATCTCAATTATTATAACACTTGCAATATATGACAGTAGAAAAGCACTATCATTCAGTAGTTATGGAGAAAAAGTCGCATGCCCAAAGCCCTTGAATAATTGGGCACACTGTCAAGATGGCTGTGACTAGTTCCACGTGGACAGCAAGTGTCAGCATGATTGCACTGTGAGGTTTTCATTGCAGCAAAAATGCCCTGTTTTTATAGTTTTCATGCAGGCAAATTCAGAATTCTATCCTCATATCTCTTTTCTACTTTTATAATACTGTGTTGACCTGTAGAAGTAAAAATTAGGTGTTGCTTTGTTGTTATTTTAAATAGGAGAGTCTTCATTTCCCTTGATTATTTAATTATCTGATTATGCTTATCAATAATTTCCAAATTTTAAATCCTGCCCAATAAGCCTATTTTCCTCTCCCTTATATTTTGTGTAGATCATTAAGCCCCATTTTATTAGAAGTTTAGAGATGCTCATGCCCTCCTTAGTACAATGAAAAACATTATATTTCTACCCATTTCCTACTAGATTGTGTGTGGACATCCTCTGGCTCTAATAACTTTAAAGGAAATATCCTTTCTGTCACCTAAAATGGACTGTACCCTTGAAGACTATTTGTCTTCCATGACAAGATGTCAGCCCCTTCAAAATCCACCTATGAACTCTACTTTCTCACACAAATATTAACATAATTTAGAAGATTATGTAAACTCTTCCCTCCTTCCAGGCGAAGTGTCACTTATTAGATGATGTTGCTTTATGTTGCTTTGCAACCATATCAATTTAATACCAGGATGATCTTGTAAGATAATTTCAAATGGATATGTTGTGTATCTAAAAATGTTTATTATACAATACAGAGAGAACTGGACGTCCCACTCGCTCGTTCACACCTAAATATGATATTAACAAAAGATACTACGGCAGTATTTCTAATAGGAGAGTCAATGGATGTGAAATGGCCTCGGGTCATTTCTATAAACTCTCCCTTCCTGGTAACCGTGAGTAGACACAAAGATGCATGCAAGAAGGAGAAAAAAATTAGGAAAAGGAGATAGAGGCGGGCAAGCAATCAAAATGTCACAAGACTGTTACATATCAATAGATCGCAGCATGGAAAGAGGCGTCTAGGAAAGATTTAAAGTAATATATAAATCCTTGACTTCAAGAAACATTTCCTAAAATTCCACAGGTCCTTTATAAAGCTGAAGTTCCAGTTTCAGCAGCCATGTAGATGCATGTTTCCCCGCACACTAATACCTGATGTGTTTTCCTCCTCGAAGGAACCCCAAATGAGTTTTTTCAGGATGTGTTATCAACTGGGCATAATCAATATCCTCTTGAAAAGTGGCCTCTTGAAAAGCGGACTGCAAGTGAAGGACGGTTCAGCCTAAGCTATTTCCACAAGGGAATGAGCTCAGCATGTTCCCCTGCAGACTGAGGTGCTGAGAGAAATATCAGGGCAAACATCGTGGTTAAGTTCAGTTCAGTCAGCCCACTGGTGGAGCCCCTTGCATGGTGGGTTGTGGCTGTGCACACAACAGAATGCACAGCCTCATCTAGATGCTGAAAGTTTCTGCCTGCTCATACCTGTGTTGGCCCAGAGAAAGACGTTCTGGACTGTGTATGCTGTATCTTGAGGCAACGCCAGGACTACAACCTATGTGCAGGGGTTAGAGAGACGGACAGTGACACACGGCATCTGCTCTCAGGGTGATCACTGGCTCCCTCACTAACCTTGGGAAATAATGTCATGTCCTTCAAGCTAAATATCTCTATAAATAAAAGGAGGATATTAACATGAGTTTCTCTGTGCATCTACATGTTGCTGTGAGGGAATTCAAATCATATTCACAGTAAAAATATGAGTATTTAAACACTGAGTTAACAATACAGTCAGGAGCTCCTGGTGACCATGATGATATCATAGGGGACACTCACAGAAGCCTCACCAGGTGTCAAGCTCTACTCTGAGGACATAACTTATATAAACCTATTTTATTCTCTCCACGGTGAAACAAGGCGTGTCCCCATTCTCATCAGCACAGATGAGGACATTAAGGCAGAGAGAAGAGAAGTAACATCCCCAAAGAGACTTTAGTGACACAGCCAGATTTTGAGCCTAGGTAAACTTGTGTTATTTGTGGCAACATGATTGTTTACATAAGTTCAATAAGAATCTGTTTTCTTTTGTAACAGGATTTGATTGATGATTCTGGTTATTTTACCAAAGCTTTGGCTGGAATAACATTTCAGAGCAGATTGCTTTGAGAAATTGAGATGTAGAAAAAGCTGACCTGTCTTTGCAGGGCTCCCGAACTGTAGGGGATAAAGAATGTCCTTCCCAATAGCTCAGGAACCCTAAATTATTTAGAACGTCTAGGAGAAAAATTCATCCAATTCATACAGGTGTTTATTTGCAGGCAGATCTTTGGCTAGGCTCAGAGGCTCTAAAAGGTCTTATCTAAGATTCCTTGTGGAAAGAGTTCCAACAAAGCCAATTTTAAAAAGAGTGGCAAATAATGATTCTTGCTGCACTTTATGCAAATAATAAAACTATTTTTTGCAAAGAAAAAAACTTGGTCCTACTATGATATGTCTTTAGTAAAAATAGAGAACTAGAGACAGAAAATTCCATTTCAGAGGAAACTATAGTACACCCATTTTTAAATTCTCTTGTTCATTATTCTAAGTTTATATTATTTTCTACAACTTAGCCTGCATCCTGAATTCTTTCCCAGCTACGTGTGTCCAGACTAACATTTCACATTTTTCTTCAGATTTTCTGACTTGGCTGATGTGTGGACTTCAAAGAGAGTTCACCTGAATGCCTGGTACAATTCAAAAGAATCTGTCAGATTGCCACTGCAACCCAAGGATGCATCAGAAACTCTTTCAAAGAGAGTTCACCTGAATGCCTGGTACAAACTACAATCCAAAAGAATCTGTCAGATTGCCACTGCAACCTGAGGACGCATCAGAAACTCTAGAAGCTAATTTATAAACAAATCCAGACATTAACCTTTCTTTTTCTTCTGTCTCCATAGAAATGTCTCTTATTAAAGATCTGCTTGTCTACATCATCTATAGAAAGCCAGCCCACCTACAATACCACCTTCAAAAATGAGACATAACTGTTTAATGGGACTGGCACAAGTGGAATACTTTTCGTTTGTTATCCTTTGCTACTCAGCTTTTAACTCAGTTTCTCTCTTTCACAGTCACTAACTTAACTTTTCTTTTTCTTTAACTTTTAAATTTTTTATTTTAAAATTGTGGGGTACAATTCAGGGTTAGGTATACAAATACTCATTATGCAGGTACACTTGTTGATGAGGTATGCCTCCCGCCAGGCAAATTCTAACTACTGCCAATCCTCCCTCCCTGCCCCTCCCCCACCTCCCAGTTTCCCACTACTGTCAATCCTTTTCTTATAGTATTACGATAGTTGTTCAAGGTTCACTAATGAGTGAGAACATGTGATACTCAGTTTTTTGTTTCTGTGAAAGATCACTCAGTATTATAGACTCTAAGTTCATCCAGGTTGCTGAGAAGTTAATGACTTTGTTCTTCTTTATGGCTGCGTAATATTCCATTGTGTAACTTAGCTTTTAATATGTGAAACTTCTAGGGACTTGCTGCACTTATATAAATGTTACTGGAAAAGTTGGAAAAGATTTAAAGAAAATTTATAAGACTAGGTGACTCCATAGTTTTGGAAAAGGAGCTCTGTTACAAATTCTGTTTGGGACACCATTAAGAAATCTATGCCTTCTTTTGCTTGGGCTATTGCTTTTATTTCACCTATTGTGATGATCATATTGCTGTTGATTTTTGGTTCATGTCTTTTTAACTGCATGGTTAAATTATCTTCTTCAAGAATCAGACAATTTCATGTTTATGTGATGATCATGCAAGGATTCCAACCAGTGCCTGCAATCAATGCCACCATTAAGACCAACCCGAACACATTAGATCAGATAGGGGGAGATTTTCCAACCCTGAAGAAGTTACAGAAGATGAACTTTCCTCCCTCAGATCTCCATATGATTATGGGATCAAAATCTCTGAGAGGGGGTTGTTGAGGCAGACACAGCAAGCATAGTTTAAATATAGATAGATGAGTTTTTTGTAGGCAGGCATGGCTTGGATAGTTAGGGAACCAGATGGTCAGTATCCAGGTGCCTTCTTATCAGAACACAACTCTCTTGAAAAACACCCACACTGACCAAGCCCATCAAACCCAACCTTGGCGTGTGGAGCGGTTGGCACCGTCAGTCACAAAGACAATAAACAAAGGCAATAGGGAGCTTACCAGAGGCACTGAGGCACAACACTCTAAAAGAAAAGCTAATTAAACAATTACTTTCCTCATTATCTCAAGAATTTTTTGTGACATGAGCAAACTTAGAAGTTAAACAATAAGAATGGAAACTTGTGATCAATAGCTTGTAGGCCACAAATCTTAGCTTGGCAAATAGGTTGCTTACTCATCATTTTAACACAATATATAAAGTAATTAACAAAGTATAGTATCTCCATAAAGTGGTAAACTATGACAAAATAAAAGACAACTACAGATACAAGGTAAAATGTAGACAAATATCAAAAATATACTGAATGAAAGAAGCTTTACACACACTGAAAAGACCAATTGTTATGAATCTCCAGAAGAGATAAATCTAATCTACAGTTAGACAAAGGAGGTCACAGATTGCCAGGACTGGGGAAGTTGACTAAAACAACACACATAACTTTCTGGAATAACGTAAATGTTTTATCCCTTCATAAAGAGGTGATTATATGGTGAATACATTTGACCAAATTTATGTGAATCTACCCTTACTGTGGTTGCATTCTGTTGTTTGTAATTACGCTTCAGTAAAATTGACTAAAAATATAAGCAACTTAACATTTTCAAATATTTATATGCTTTAAAAAAATTAAGCTTTAGAAAAGAGTTTAACAGGTTAAAAAGCATTTTACAGTAATGATTTTATTGTTCTTCACAAGCACATAAGATAGTGTTTATTTTTTTAATTCTACTTTACTGAGAAGCTAACTCTCAAAGATTAAGGGGTCTGCCCATGGCTTATGATGAACAATCAGGTCACATCTATGCCTTTGAATTTCAAAATTCCTTCCACTAAGCAATACTGTTCATTAACCTATTGCCTGCTACTTCCCCCATAATTCCAGATTGTTATACAAATTACAATTAATCTTACTTTAAAATATATCTATTATATATTAAAAATAACTACAAAGGCATACAGAGTGTATAACATTTTATTTCCCTAAAGTTGGTTAATTTCTATAAAACTGGCATACTTTTGGCAGAATGACTTTTCTAGAATTACAAGATTTCTTTTCAGTTCTTCCACACATTAAAATCACCAAAAGGGAGCATGAGAAGTAATCAAGAGTAGAAATTCAAAACTTGTATATAACAAATAAGTTAGCTGGAGTCCATATATTGGATAATGCTTGTCGATGATCAAAAGGTCAGTACAGATCAGGATACATAATCTGAAAATCTGAAATGCTTCAAAATCTGAAACTTTTTGAGCACTGACATGAGATAGTAACACCTTTGCTTTTCTGCACGCAAACTCTGTTTCATGTGTAAAATTCTTTAAAATATTGCATAAAAGCCGGGCTCGGTGGCTCAGCCTGTAATCCCGCGCCTTTGGGAGGCTGAGGTGAGTGGATTGCCTGAGTCCGAGGGGTTCGAGACCCGCCTGGGCAGCGAGACCTCATCTCTACAATAAATCAAAAAATCAGCCGGGCGTGGTAGCACATGCCTGTAATTCCGGCTACTCGGAAGGCTGAGGCGGAAGGATTGCCGGAGCCCAGCAGGTCGAGGCTGCAGTGGCCGGAAGCGGCCACTGCACTCCAGTCTGCGTGACAGAGTGAGACTCAAACTCAAAAAAAAAAAAAAATGAAACATAAATGAATTTTGAGTTTAGACTTGGGTCACATCCCTCAACTCTCTCATTATACATAAGCAAATATTCCAAAATCCAAAAAAAATCTGAAATTCAAAACACTTCTGGCCAGGCTCAGTGGCTCAGCCTGTAATCCCAGCACTTTGGGAGGCCAAGGCAAGTAGATTGCCTGGCCCACCGGTTCAAGACCAGCCCAGGCAACTTGGCGAGACCTCATCTCTACAAATAAACCAAAAGTTAGCCAGGCACGGTAGTACGCGCCTGTAGTTCTGGCTACTTGGAAGGTTGAGGTGGAAGACTCGCCTGAACCCAGCAGGTGGACACTGGGATGGCCGTGAGCGTGCCACCGCACTCCAGCCTGAGAGACAGAGTGAGACTTCAACTCAAAAAAAAAAAAAAAATTCTTCTGGTCCAAGCATCTTGGATAAGGGACTCAACCCATATATTATAACAACATAGAAAAATATGCATATATCATGGATGCTTTGCCCATTAAAGTCTTTGTGTCCTTGTTTGGAAGTTGGTATATTATTTAGAAATTCCTTGAGAATGAAAGTATAAGTAGATAATTTATCAATTTGCCTGATTTTATATATATATATATATATATATTTTTTTTTTTTTTGAGTTGGAGTCTCACTCTGTCGCCCAGACTAGAGTGCTGTGGCCACTCCTGGCCACCGCAGCCTCAACCTGCTGGGCTCTGGCGATCCTTCTGCCTCAGCCTTCCAAGTAGCTGGAACTACAGGCGCGCGCTACCACACCCGGCTAGTTTTTTATTTACTGTAGAGATAAGGTCTCGCCAAGTTGCCCAGGTGGGTCTCAAACCCGCGGGCTCAGGCAATCCACTCACCTCAGCCTCCTAAAGGCGCAGGATTACAGGCTGAGCCACCGAGTCCAGCTCCAATTTGCCTGATTTTAAAACCAGAAACTATTCATTCTTCAGTGGTGGTAACTAGTCACAGATTAACTTGATTAGTATGTTGTAAACAAAACTATAAGAACAACTTTATTTTCCTATTTTTGTACTAATCTTTGAACAAAATCTTCCAATTTACTATTGTACAAAAGACAATAATGAGCAACTATATCTGATTCATTTCATCTTTTTTTCTTCTGTGACACTTAGTTTCTCTTATCAGAAAGGTCAATAACAAAAACTACTGATTCTTGAAGTATTACTGCAAGTTTATAAGCAATAATCTCCAGTACATTGAAAAGACAAAATTGAAACATCACGTTAGCAAAAGGTCTGGTTACTGGTCCATATCCAAGTGTATTGAGTAGATTACATCTCAAAAAAATAACAAATATTTGGAAGTGGAGATGGTGACATTTGAAATTTGGAGAGCAGGTTTAAAATGGAAGACTCTAGGACACATATCTGTGTATGCTTATTGTCCTAGGAAGGTTTTTTTTTTTTAATCATCTCCAAGTCCTCAAACTTTACAAGCAAAATCATATAGAATACTCTAGGTCATTATGCCAGTTTATATGGTTTCACTCAAATCACAGAGAAGCCACATTTCAGAGTTGCACAAGGCTGAACTTTAACCAGAAATGACTATTCCATAAGCTGCTGAGAGAGAAGAGCTCCCCCTAGCCTGATTTCTGCATCATCTTCATTGCTGGAAGAGGAGGAGGAAACTTGAGGGTTTTAGTGTGGAAGCACAAGTTCATAGTCATGCTCCTGGGTGGAGGAAGGAGGCCTGGTAACAGAAGTCCTGAGAAGGGCATATTCAGTTTCTTCTCTAAACTGTCTCACTCTCCTTGTGGTGGAGTCAATGTTCTCATAACCATTATCGTTGGAGTTCAGGGAGGGCCCCCGATGGGGGATGTAATTAATGACAGTGTAGCACACTTCTTCAGAGCCACTGCCATTCTCAGTTTCCTGCCAAGCACAAAGAGAAAAGAATCGAGGACCAGAATCATCATCCAATGGATCTCAATGCCCAACCCTCCTTTCTTGTTTCTGCACACCTGATGGGGCTCCTACAGCTCAAGTATCCAAAGCCCTTGTTCCAAGCCCTGGTGTCTTAGAAACCTCATTTTAGCCACATAAACTGTGCTTCAAGCCACTACTCATTCCGATTTCATTTCATTTTGAATGATAAAAGAGAAAAGAAGCATTTTACTATCCCTAGATAAAAGTATCTAGAGAAAAGCAGTTGTATACCCTCAGGTCACACATATTGAGACAAAATGCATGCAACAATCAATCCTCAAAAAGTAATGAATTAAGCCATACAATGACAAAATTTTATAAGAGAAAATAAAATACTAATAAGAAAATTGAGTTTAAGCACATTTTCAGTTGCATAGACTGCAAAGGAAAGAAAAAATCAGAATGTTAATATACACTAATAAAGTCAATAAAATTCTTGTGATGCAATATTAAAAGGAATAAACATTTTTTCCACATTTTTTTATTTCCATCAGGTTTTTAAACATAAATGTTAATTTCTGGACATAAGGATTGGAAAGGAATGTGGAAAGCTAAAATAATTAATGCTTTGTGGTGACCTGTAAGTATACATTTATTTGATTTCATCTAGTTTTTGTTATAATAGCTTTGAAAGTTAAAATAATAGACTTCAGCAGAACTGAAGCCAAAACAGTAAGAACTTGCTAATCATCTAAATTAGTTAAAACACTTTTTAACTTTTTATTTCATTCCATTTCTGCATTAAAATTACCAACTAAATTATTTAGAATATAAAAGATTCATGTAAATACGTTCAGTAGTTGCAAATAAAGGAAGATGAATGCTCCTCAAATAAAATCATCTGCATCTTGACATTTATCAGACAAATGTAATGAAAGTTTATTCGATTTTTTTATTTTATTTTTCAGTTACCTGATTAAAAATAGATGATACTTCTTGACCTGGAGGATAAAAAATAAATAAAAGGAAAGCAAAGTGAGATTTTTGGACTGTCACAGGTTGGAGGGAGAAATGAAAAGGATAGAATTAATAATAAAACTGCAAAGAGGCTCATTATCTACACATCTGACATTATTCCATTGTATAATGGAGGTTCTCAAGACTGAATGAGAAGATCAAGGAAGAACATATGTTCTCAGGCAGCATATTACTGGTTAGATGAATAATGTCAAGTCTAGTGAATAATGGGGATTTTGGAACTGGGTAATAAAATATTGTTCTAAACATGCTATGTCAATGAAATTTGGCAAATACAAAGAAAGAATTATCACAGCTGCAAATTTAAGAGATAAATTTCATGAGTATCACAAAAATTATAGAATTCTTAAAAAAAGATCAATCACTATACAAATAGGTACATAAATAACAACAGCAATTAATTATTTCAAATTTCTTACAAATATAGATATGCAAGTTGATTTTATCTGCAATACTGAAGCAATTTATATATGTTGTATATATGTCTATATACATCATTTATATATAAACAAGCTAGAATTAAGGAGGTCGCAGAATGTTAAATATGACAACTATCCTCTATAAGAAGAAAATTTATTGTGAAATCTGCAATCTAATAAGCTTGATAGTAATTCTTAGTAAGATCTTAAACTATATTAAACAAATTAAATAATTTCTGTAAAACTAAATAAAAATTATTTATTTTATTAATCAATATTTTTTATTTTGGTATTGTGGGGTACAGTTAAGAGTTAGGTACACAAATATGTTTCATTCAGGCACCCTTGTTGATAAGGGGTGTCTCCCCATCCCCAGACAGATATTTACTACCGTTAATCCCACCTCCCTTTCCCTCCCTCCCCCCCCATAGTTTCCCACCACTGTCAATTATTTTCTTATAGTATTATGATAGATGTTCAAGGTCCACTATATGAGTGAGAACATGTGATACTCAGATCTTTGTTTCTGTGAGCGGTCACTCAGTATTGTAGACTCTAGTTCCATCCAGGTTGCTGCGAAATTCATGATTTTGTTCTTTTTTATGGCTGCGTAGTATTCCATCGTGTATATGTACCACATTTTTTAATCCAGTCCTCTTTTCATGGACAGCATGATTGCTTCCAGGTTCTTGCTATTGTGAACAATGCTGCGATAAACATACGTATGCAGGTATCTTTTTCATAGAGTGATTTGAGTTCTTCAAGGTATATTCCCAGTAGGGAGATTGCAGGGTCATATGGGAGGTCGATATTTAGAGCTTTTGGGAATCGCCACACTGTTTTCCACAGAGGTTGCACTAGTTTGCACTCCCACCAACAGTGTACAAGTGTTCTCTTTTCACCACACCCTCTCCAGCAACTGTTATTTTTTGAGTTATTGATAATTGC
Source organism: Cephalopachus bancanus (assembly GCA_027257055.1). Classification (NCBI taxonomy): domain Eukaryota; kingdom Metazoa; phylum Chordata; class Mammalia; order Primates; family Tarsiidae; genus Cephalopachus; species Cephalopachus bancanus. The sequence goes on from JAPVLO010000364.1 coordinate 1,355,267, forward strand.
CATTCTGACTGGAGTTAGGTGGTATCTCAGTGTGGTCTTGATTTGCATCTCCTTGATAATAATTTCTAATAGCTAACCATTCTTCACAAAAAAAAATCATACTCAATACATTGACTTCAAATATGGAATGCTACATACATCCATACTATTATGGTTTGGATGTTGCTCCTCCAAATCTCAGGTTGAAATGTGATCCCCATTGTTGAAGTGGGGCCTCGTGGGAGGTGTTTGGGTCATGGAAGTGGATCTATCATGAATGTCTTGGTGCCATCCTCATAAGAATGAGTGGGTTATTTCTCTATTAGTTCATGTGAGAGTTGGTTGTTTAAGAGTCTGGTGCCTCCCTTCTCTCTCTTGCTTCTGCTCTCATCATGAGACATGCCACCTGGTGGAATTTTTCTCAGCTCTCTGACATTTTCTCCTCTTTGTCCCTCTTCCACCTTTTAAGAACTCTTGTAATTACATTGTGCTCGTGTGGAAAATCCAGGACTCTCTCCCCACCTCAGTACCCTTAACTTAATTACACAGGCAAAGTCCCTTTTGTTACATAATTCGCTCACAGGCTCTGGAAATTCAAATTTGGATATCTTTGGGGGCTTTAATCTGTCTACCACACTTGTATTCCTTGTTTTTTAAAAAAAACCAGAAAAACATCTAAATATATAGGAATATTCAAATATTAAAGTGACTATGTTAATATAGTTTGCTAAAATGGCGAAGGAGACTCTTTTCTCCAAGTCCATGAAATACACATTAGTGATCATTAAATTGTTTTCTGTAAAACAAATGTACCTTTTTTTAAATATAAAATTTGGCAACTCTACTATAATTTGAAAAACATTAGTAGCCTGTAATTTTTTTCCTGCAATTTAGCCCAGTAATTGTGGCTGAACTGTAACAGCTGATTCCAGGAATGAATAAATGCAATAAATTCCCAAAGAGATGAGAGTCTGGTTTGGTTTAGAAGTTGAGCAGATACCATTGACATTTTAAAATGTGCCACAATTGGTTCACAACTCACATGAAAGGTTTTTAAAGTTTACCTGTGGTCACCTGAATTGAAGAGCTCAGCCCGAATCACTGCTCCAACAGACCATTAAGGAAAAGGTAAAGAATATGAAGTCCAAGCCAGGCTCAGTGGCTCAGCCTGTAATCCGCACCTTTGGGAGACTGAGGTGAGTGGATTTCCTGAGCCCGCGGGTTCGAGACCCACCTGGGCAGCGAGACCTCATCTCTACAATAAATCAAAAAATCAGCTGGGCATGGTAGCGTATGCCTGTAATTCTGGCTACTTGGAAGGCTGAGGCAGAAGGATCACCAGAGCCCAGCCGGTCGAGGCTGCGGTGGCCGGGAGCGGCCACTGCACTCCAGTCTGGGCAACAGAGTGAGACTCCAACTCAAAAAAAAAAAAAAAGAATATAAAGTCTGAGTTATGATCTAGTTGCTTCCAGAACATATAAACAAAGGACATGATGCAATCATGACTTTAAATTTGTGGTCCAAGAGCCAACCAAGGAAATTACCCAGAAAAAAATCTCCTTTGTATCTTAACTCACTAATCAGCATACAGGGACAAATAGTTTGTCCTATGTCTGATTCATAGTGGATTGAACAGGTGTGTAAAAGCCTGTGATTTTCACCAGGACTTGAAAGCATGGGTAAAATGGATATGTTGACCAACTTTCAGCATCATCATAGTGATTCTTCTAACTTACTCTATTGGCATAGTCCAAATAGAGTCAAACAAACTGTCTAGAAGTAATGCAGCTTTCCTACAGAAATCAGAAAATTATTTATTTGAATATTGAGAAGATGCTAAAGCGGTGATTTGTATTACATCCCCATGTAATTTCTCTTTTTGGCCTGTGTAAAGAATGGCAGGTCTAAGACATGTTCACAAATTTAATAAGATGATAACTTCAATAGCATCTACTGTTGCCACTGAGGTCTTTTGACTGAACTAAAGCAGCACAATGGCCATCATCAAATACACATTTACTTTCATGTGGAGGGAGGAACACCAGCACTACTGCACTGGTATATCTCAGATCTTCCTCGATTTCTATCTTTTGGTCAAATTCTACTTGGCAGGAAAACTGATCATGTTTTATATCCACAGAACATAATAATGGTCTACTGGGTCGGCATGGTGGTTTATACCTATTATCCCAGCTCTTTGGAAGGTAGAGGCAAGAGATTGCCTGAGCCCACGGCTTTGAGACCAACTTGGGCAATACCTCATCTCTACAATAAATCAGAAACTTAGCCAGGCATAGTGGTGCACACTTGTAGTTCCAGCTACTTGGAAGGCCAGAGCAGAAGGATCGCCTGAGCCCAGTAGGTCAGAGTTGTGGTAGCTGTGAGTGTGTCACTGTACTCCAGCCTGGGTGACTGAGACTCCAATTTAATAATAATAATAATAATAATAGTCTTACTGCATGGAGGACATAAGGCTGATAGATCCTGGTAAACAGGAAGGAGGCAGTACCCCAGGTGACTTTAAACCCATAGGTATGCCAAAAGAAAATTAAGGAGACTGCACCTCCATGAGGAGTTTAAAAGTCTGAATTATTTCAAGATAACCCCATCAAATCAATTCCCATCTCTTCTCTCTACAAAAGCAGCACATCTCTTGGTGGATCTCTTAGAATTTGAGTAAGCCCTACCACTTGAGGTTGGGCCCAGAGTGAGAAACTAGCTTGTAAAAAGATTAACAAAATCTGATTACATTTTAAAAATAAATAAAATGAATGAACTATAGTACAATTGACTAATAAAATAATAGGCGGAAAGTACAAGTATAAGTAAGTACACATGCATGCACATACAGAAACAGAGTTAGCAGTGAGCAAGGGTGCATCACAACAGATCCTGAAACATTAAACACTTATGAGAATATGGTGAATAATTTTAGGACTTTGAAATTTTAATTGAAAAGACAAACTTTATGAGAAATGCAACTTGCAAAGATGACAAAATAAAATAGTCTATAACTACAGAGGCATTTGCATCTATATGTAACAACTGTTATTCATAATAAATGTCATTCTTCCAAGCGGTTTTGCAAAAAACAGTCTACCAAAGTTTGGAAGAAAAAAGATCAATCACATATGAACACTTCAAAAGAGTAGGAAAATTCCAAGAATGGATCCCTAAGGTGCACCATTATTTTATATTATACCCAAGAAAGTGTAGTGTCAGAGAGAAGCAGATAGGTGGCCAGTGACTGAGGATCCAAAGGGCAGAATGTGGTGACAAACAAATCAAGAAAGCAAAATTTTCAGGAGGGTTTGGTTAACTGCTTCCCACAGAAGTTTATTAAGTGTTGCTCAAAATAAATCATACACAAATATTACTTTAATACAAAGAATAATATAATCAGTTTATGACAGTTTAATGACTCTAAACAGTACCTTTTCTTTTTGTCTATTAAAAATAATGTCAAGAGAATGTCTTATCACTTGGAGGTTTACATTTATACCTCCCTTGTATTATGGAAATATTATGAAGTACTGACTTACTTTTCTTATCTTGACTTTGATTATTTCTTTCCAATGCAGTCACTTCCTGCCTGCAAGGAGAGAGATAGTAATATGAGATACTCCAGGTTCTCTGAAGCAGAAAATACACTTCAAGGAAACATTTGACTGCCCTTCTCCTAAAGTCATTGTCAGATTCATGAAGTAAATGCCAAATACAGTTAAAAGCCTGCTTACTCTTGCTTTTCCTGAAAAACCACAAAAATATAGGAAGACAATGATAAGTGGAGAATAAAGTTCCAGACTTCATGAAGTTAAGTAATTACTAGATTATCAGAACATGTATATTGTCACATGTGTGGGAAACATATGCATAATACGTGGAATTTAGAACAATTTGAGGTAGAAGATTGAAAGTCTTACATTTTATTTTTATGCTGTTCTTGATGAAGCATATAAATCCTTAAAGGTAAATAGGATTTTACACATTCTACCTACAAATATACAGTAACAGACATCAATAGGTATGAGCCAGTGATGAGAAAAACAGAGATGATCTCTAGCTATAAATCCACACCACAACAGACAGGGTTAAAGGAGTGATGGGGTTGCCAACACATCACCTTTTATTTCTCTGTTTACTGGTCTTCTAAATTTAATGGTAAACATGCAGATGTCAGCCGGGCTCGGTGGCTCAGCCTGTAATCCCGCGCCTTTGGGAGGCTGAGGTGAGTGGATTGCCTGAGCCCGCGGGTTCGAGACCCGCCTGGGCAGCGAGACCTCATCTCTACAATAAATCAAAAAAATCAGCCAGGCGTGGTGGCGCATGCCTGTAATCCCGGCTACTCGGAAGGCTGAGGCGGAAGGATCGCCGGAGCCCAGCAGGTCGAGGCTGCAGTGGCCAGAAGCAGCCACTGCACTCCAGTCTGGGCGACAGAGTGAGACTCCAACTCAAAACAAAAAACAAAAAAAAAACATGCAGATGTCAAAGGATACAACCTGTAATGACCAGCCCAATATACCAACACTCACAGAACAGACACATCAGTACACATACACACGGAACAGAGAAGTGTCCAGGCAGAAGGAAGAAAATGTTTGGCAAGGAGATAGTCTAAAACAACATAGTAAAATCAAAGTCTGGATCTTAGCTTATTTCTCTTCTCCCTCCTTAATCAAACACACAAACACACACACACACGTGCATGCACATACACACACTATTTTATCTCACAACAAAGTTGCAAAGATAAACTACACACAAAAATACAAAAGAAGCAGAAACAAAATTTCAAAAGCAGAGAATATCTGTTCATTACTATTAATAATGATTGTTAATAATTTATAGACCACTCTTGACAAATGTGACTTCATCTGAGATAAAGACTCCATCTAACATTTCAAAAGACATTATATCAATAGGCTCCAGATGTTCCCCTAATCAACAGGACCAACACCCAACCAAATAAGAGCTTAACCCTCTATTATTGGTCTTCAACAGAGGACTCAAGGGCCATCAAAAGAACAGAATATCACCGGCTAGACCCTGTTTTGCTGTCACTTGTGATCAGTACTGAAGGCTCAGCCCACATCAAGGACTCCTTCTTGCAAAACGCTCCCATCTGTCCACATCATCCCAGGACACTCTACTTGTTCATATCACTCTCCTGGGACTGGTTTGCTAACCCCTTTTCCTACCTCTTTTTCTCTTGATGTTAAATGTTACCCTGTTTAATATGGAAATTTTAATCAACAACACTTACATATTGCTTAAGTATACTACTATGGGTAGCCTGTTTTGTGGACTGACTCATGGAGGAACTTGAGCCTGTGTGCCCACAGCTCTGACTATCGAATAAACAGGTACTAAGTGCTAAGGAAAATCACCTCCTTGGGGACTCCATGCAGCTCATGGCTTTCTTGATTGAAATAGCATCAGTAAAATCTGACCTGTGGAAAGTTCTAAATGTTCATGGGCCTGGTTTTGTCTGACCCTGCACCACTCACCACAATAATAACAGTAAATGAAGAAAGAAAGTGGGCTGCCCTAAATCAGGAAAACAACTGAAGAGAATAATGAAGTATTTAGATAAATTAAAACAACATTAAAGGAGGAAGAGGGAATAAAAAGAAGTTTAACGGGCACAAAAATACAGTTAGCTAGAAGGAATAAGTTCTAGTACTGGATAGTACAGTAGGGAAATTATAGTTAATAATTTATTGTGTATTTCAAAATAGCTAGAAGAGAAGAATTTTAATCATCCCAACACAAAAAGAGATAAATATTTGAAGTGATGGAAAGCCTAATTATCCTGATTTAATCATTGCACATTATATACATGTATCAAAATATCAAATGTATCCCTATATGTACAAGTATGACATAGAAATTAAAAAATTAAAAGCATCAATAAGTAAAATCAATTTTTCTAAAAACAGTTGTGGTATATAAAGCATGCTTGAAGAGAAAATTAAATGGCAAAAAATTAGGGGGGAGAATAATTAGAAAAAGGATGATGATTATTAAAAATGAAGGCCTAACACACACATACTTACTACACCTAGAAATGAGAACCAAACAAATGAAACAAAGATGTAATGAGAGAATAAAGACCTGAACTTGAAAATTGATTTTACAGGGGAAAAAACAAATCATGGCAGCTGTGTGAGGTGATAGATATATAATTATTCAAGTGCTTAATTGTGGTAATCACTTCAAAATGGATATATCTATCAAAACATCACACTGTATACTTTAAATATATACAATTTTTATTTGTCAATCATATCTCAAGAAAACTGGAGAAAAGTTTTAAAAGACATATGTGTAGAAGACAAAAATTACATAATTCTAGAGGAGAAAAAAGAATACATAATGAGTCTGTGAATCCATGATAAAAATACACATGAAACCAAGTCATCAGTGAAGGGGCCCAAAGTGGCCCCAAATCCACAGCTGGAATGGAGACATGTTCACAAAGTTGTGAGGAGAAAAGTATAATCGAGAATTACATTACTCTCCAAAGACAGGAAATATATTGCCCAAAATTTTAGTACAAAGAGAATATAAAACCTATGAGCTCTTTAAGAAAAAACAAAACAGGGTAGGCACAGTGGCTCATGCTTGTAATCCCAGCACATTGGGAGACCAATGTGAAATGACTGCTTGAGCACAGAAGTTCAAGACCAGCCTTGGCAACTTATCAAGACCTCATCTCTACAGAAAGTCAAAAACTAGCAAGGCATAGTGGCATATGCCTTTGAAGTGATGGAAAGCCAAGTCTCAGCTACTTGGGAGGCTGAAGCAGGAGAATCACCTGAGCCCAGGAGGTCAAGACTGCAGTGAGACATAATCATGCCAGTGCACTCCAGCCTGGGTGAGTTAGACCTTGACTCAAAAATAAAGATAAAAAAACAAAACAAACATTACTGCACAACCACATTTGAACATTGTAAAATGCAAGGTCATTTCACAAAGAAGTTGGTGACTGAAGAATTCAGCTGCTCTGTTGTTCTGAGCGTTAATGACCAAACTCTGACCTTTTTTCTGTATCTTGCCAAATTCCAAGCTAAGGGTTCTGGAGAGACAGGCTTTTTTTTTTTAACCATTTAATGTAGCTTACTTTCCAATTTGACTCTGGCATAACATCACATAACAAATAAAGAAGAAAAATCAAATGTTTTATGATACCGTAAAACTGCCTTTTGAAGACTTGAGCACCTTTTAAGACACTTACTGGCCCTCTCTGAAGACTGCCACCATGCATAAAGCTTCATCTACATATCAAGAATCTTGGCTCCCTTATCATTCCTTAAGCTACACATTTTCTTTACTACTTTCAAAATTCCTTAGCTGTCCAGCCTTCCTGGACCAAACTAATGTAAATCTCACATGTATTGATTTATGATTTCTTGTAACTTCTGTCCTCCCAAATTGTATATAACCAAGCTACAATTCAACAACGGTGGGCGCACATTCTCATTACCTCCTGAGGACAGCATCACAGGCCTAAAGCTGCTCACATTTGGCTCAGAGTAACGTTTTACAGTGTTTGGCATCTTCCATAAACAGGGTATAGCCACAAAATCCAAACCTGTCTAAGTTCAGGCTGTGAATTATTGGCACCTACAGCTGGTTGTCCACTGTGACTTAAATACAGTAGAACAACCAGCATCCTGTAGCCAGTGGTAACCTCCAGACAGTCGTAGTAATTCCATAATTTCTAGGAACCTCCTTGGATTTTCTTGACCTGTGGTATAGACTAAATTGTGTTCCCCTCAAACACAATGAAGTGGACCTCAGGATGTGACTGTATTTGGAGATAGGATATTTACAGAGGTAATAAAATTAGCATAAGGTCATATGAGTGGGAGGCTTTAACCCAATATAACTAATGAAAATTGGAGCCGACTATACTAAAGAAACAGGAATTCATTCTATCCTCCTCGTCTGAGAGGGAGTTGCCTGCTACCTTCCCAAGTGCCTTTGATCTCCCACCACAGGGACTTCCTCACGCTTGGGAAAATATATTTTAACACACCACCCTCCACTTATTTCAGAAGAGGAGCTGGCCAGGAGGTGGCATGATAAAGATTAAAACCCACAAACACCTACTAACACTGTCATGAATGGTGACACATCAAAAAAACTAGAATCAATACTGTAAACCAAAAATAAAGTCCTAAGCTCCCCACTGACTGAATGAACCCCCTCATGGACAAGTAAACCCCAGAGAAACCTGAAAAATTGAGTTCCCAGAAACAACAAGAAAGGAGGTCGAACACATCTCCCTTTCGGATTTTAGACACAACAACTGACCATCTTGAAGGTTAAAATATAGATCATAAGACTGACAGGAGAGATTCTGTGACAATAAGATACCAGATTACAAATAGGAGCTAAGTCCATGCCAGACAAGGATTAAGGCACACCCTATAAACCATAAAATCTTGTTAAACTTTATTAACCTGGTATAATGTGGCTTGATTTCCACACTGACTCTGGTATAGTCTCACATGACAAACAGATCCTGAAGGCAATAAAAATGTTTTACACCAAAATATATGTATTTGACATATTTTGAAATGGTCCTGCAAAGCTGTCTTTTGGGGGGGGCAGTGGGAGGGGGAATTTGCTTCCATAGAGAATATTCATCAATGCAGCCAAGCGTAGGTGAGATTAACTGAGAGTGGGAACTTAACTCTTAACGTCTAAGTAAGAGACATTTGCAGTCTATTCTCTCTGAAGGTTGCCATCTATGAGGCTTCATTCACATAACAAGGGCCTTGGCCCCTACAACACTTTGTCCTAACTCATGCATTCATTTCTATTGACTTCAAGTCTTTAGGCAATGGCTTAACTCTCTCCACCGACTGTCAACTAAAGAATCCCTAAAACCCACCTATAACTTGTAAGTTCCCACTTTAAGATGCCCCACCATTCTGTGCCTAACAAATGTATACTTTCCAAGTATACTGATTTATGATTTTATCTGCAGTTCCTGTTCTCCTGAAATGTATCAAACCGAACTGTAATCCCACTGCCTTGGGACGACTGATGCAACGCTTCTTGGGCTTGTGTTTTCTCCAGACCACAGTCATTCATATTGCCTCAGAATAGACTCTTTAAAATATTTTGCAGTTTGGTTTTTTCATTAAAAATATGAAGCAAAGAAAACATGAAAAGCAACTCAAACCAAATAGAGTAATTTATCTCAGTTGATAAAAAGTAGTAAAAATAAGAACAGAGAATATCTGAAATACACAACTAATAACATTTCTCTAACAGATAAATTTCAGAATTATGACCATTGAACAAAAGGTTACATTATATATTTTCAAAATTTGTGAGTATAATAAACACAATGCTAGCTGATATTTATTGGTGAAAATATGCTTAAACTCAATTTTGTTATTAGGATTTTATTTTATCTTATAAAAATTTGTCATTATATGGCTTAATTGATTACTTATTGAAGTTTGATGTTGCATGCATTTTGTCTCAATATGTGTGCTAATTTAACAGGTATTGATTTTTTCCACAACTACAACCTAAATTTGTAGTATTTTGAGACTATTTTACATATTTGAAAAACCAAAATTTTGAAAATGTGAGTAACTTGCCTCAAAGTTGATATATATGACAAAAAAAGACTCCAATAAAATTCACAAAGCAGAAAACACAGATCACACATATACTGATAACAATGAAATAAAATTAAAATTGTTCCTTAGAATACATAAAGCAATATTTGGAATTAAAAACTCAAATTCAAAAGAAATTAAAAGCAAAGTTGCAAAATATTGTACAATAATAGCAGTCCCTTAATGATATATAGGATACAGATAGAATGTTATTTAGAGGAAAGTTTATATTCTTATCTGCTCCCACTTCTATATAAGAACAAATGAGACAAAAATTACGTTTTGAACTCTTCTTTTAATGGCACATAGGATATAGATAAAATATTATTTAGAAGGAGGTTTATATTTTTATATGCTCCCATTTCTAAACAAAAAAAAATTTTGAGAAAAACAATTAAGTTTTGAACTCAAAACAATTAGAATAGCAACAATTAAAGAAAACTAAGAAAAGCAAAAATAAGAATTTAATAAAGATAAAAGCAAGACACTATGACATCCTGGAAAAAAAGTAAAACAGCAATCAGACCAGCAATTGCCAGGGGTTGAAAGGGATGGGAGGGGAAATGGAAATACTCCATATCTTGATTGTGGTGGTTCCATGACCATGCATGTTTTTTCTAAGCTTATCAAACTATATATATATATAAAGGGTGAATTTTACCATATTATACCCCTATAAGTCTAAATTTTAAAAGATAAGTGACTTGAAAGAGCTCATACTGTCCTTTCTATAAATATGCTTAAAGTTATGAATTACATAAATAATATTCTGGGAAAATATAATAACCAAAATTGATTCAGGAAGATGTAGAAAATCCAACTTTATTAAAAAGGCATTATCCTGTAAAATTAGCCCATGTAAAACATATATATTTGACTACAATTGACCAGAAGAGTCAGACAGTTCAGACTTTCCTCATCATGCTAACTGATTGAAATTCATGAGTCTTGCACATAAAACTTCCTTGTATAGGAACACCCTAAAGACATTATTTCCTTCATTTAGTTATTGCTTCCTTGTAATAAAGACTTGCTAGTGTTTAACACCTCAGTTCCTTTAACAGAAAAATGTTAGAGACTAACATCTAGTACAGATCTCATTTTAGACATGAAGAAACAAAAGCCTAGTTTAAATGCCTCATTTTTGCCTAAATTGATGCCCGAATTAAAAGTCCATCTTAAATGGCACTATACAGAACTGATTTGTGACAGCCAGAAAGAGAACCTTGGCTCAATAGCGTCACCAGAATTTTGCTGTCTCCTCTCCGGCTCTAGACCATAAAAGGGGGTGGCAGAGTTACAGGACAGGCAAAGTCACTCCACTGTCCCTGAGGGACACACCAAATCAACTCTTTCCTTTTGCAGAGAAAGTGCCAGTGAAACATTTGGGAGATGGCTGACACCTGCAAATATGATATCATATCACTAACAAACACCTGGGCCTTCCCTTCAATCCTCCACCCCTTTACACTAGCTAAAAAGGGACCATCTTAGAGACAGAAACCAAGCCCTTGAGATGAAATGATTAGAAAAGAGGTTGCATGCAAAGATATGACAAGCCCATGGTTAACAAACAAGGCAGGGCGTTTCTGCTCATCTAAACTGTGGTAAGATATCAGTATCTAGAGATCTGCTGTTATTCCACTCTTTTTTTTCTTTTTTTCCATTGAGTGTCTTGTAAAAGTTGGGCAACAGATGTACACTAGCAAGCCAAGCAGACATGGAGTGCCTAGAAAAACATGTGGTCTACAAAGAGAGATGGACTATCAAAAGCTAAGATAACACCTAGAGCTACAAGTTGAGATAAAGTCTCCAGCAAATAAAAGTAGGGTATAGAACCAGAAACCTGTGGGGTCCACAAGCCAGGTTCCTCTACAGTCCTGTCAGGCAGGTCTTTCAGAGGAGGGCATGAGAGTCAGCATCTCCAGTAGGAGGGGCAGTCAATCAGTTTAAACATGGAAAAGATTGTGCAGTGGAAGAGTATCACAAACCAATGCCAGGCAGTGAAGACTGAGCTTGGTGGCTTGGAGACCATGAAATTAAAGCAGAATGCCTGGAAGGTAGTGGGTGAAGGCAGAGAGTGAGAAATGAAAAGAGGTATGCAGGAGTCAGCCCTTACAGGATTGTAGGCCCTGTTGGAGAGCTTGGATTTTATTCTGGATGCAGTGGAGAACCACTGGACAGTTTCCAGCAAGGAAAAGGCATGATGAGCCTTATGTTTTCCAAAGACTTGTTCTGGTTGCTCATGAGGAACAGTCTGGAAGTGTCACCATTGCAAATAGACAACCGAAAATGAACATCCTTTAACTCTATGTTCCTACACTTGCTTTGCTTTGCATATCCAATAAAAAACAAAACATAACAAGGGTACCTGTATAATAAACATTTGTATACCTAACCCTGAATTGCACCCACATCTTTAAAATACTTTTTTAAAAAAGAAACAAAACATGTGCACTAATACCAGTCTCTCTGATTTAGATAGAGTCACCATGTAGCCGGCTGCCAAGTCAGAAGTAATCACCAAAGAACTCGATGACGGTGACTTCTCATGGGACAGAGAGTCTGGAAATAAATCTAGAGGAAAACTGCTCTGTTCTTACCATTTTCTGTCTGCATCAGGATTTACCTTCCTGAGTTTCTTTTGATTATCTCCCAGGCAACTATATGGAAACACATAGAAAAAAGAGAGATTGTTACTGCCCATATATGGAAACACATAGAAAAAAGAAAGATTGTTACTGCCCTCCAAATTCTTCCACCTCCTCCAACTTTCTCAGTCAATAAAACCAAACCTTCTTTCCTTCAGCACTGACCGACAGTCACAAATACAAAAGGTACTTCAGAAATTAACCTCAGAGACCAGGCTTATGTGAGACAAAATGCCTCTAGTCTGACCTCTGATTCTCTCGGTCTTGTATCCAATACTCAGGAAGCCTCCAGGACTGGAGTTATCATGATCAGGCATGCAAATTTCCTGAATCTTTACTCAGCAGCTTGTACATATCCCTGGAAAGTATGAGGACTGTCAGTCTTGGCCTTCTGAGCTGTGGTCATCTATGCACAGATAGGGAGTTGCCGTCTTTACCCACATTCAGGAAAGTTTATCTTTTGCATACTACTTTTGGTGTTTGCCCATCAATTGTCATCATCCTAATGATAATCAGCCAAACACTAAATGATAAAGTTAAGTCAGAGAAATCAGGTGATTTGCATGACTAACACAATGGTTAGCAACACACCAAAGCCTGTCACTCAGTTCATCAAAACTTCTGCTCCACCAGTTGTCCAAACACAGTGTTTCTTTGAATGGTCTCTTCCCTCTGTTATCACATACCCAACACCAGTCTATCTTTCTGCTTCTATATAAGTTTATGTGTAAAATAGTTCAGACCGTGAGCTTCACTTCTGCTTACTGACAATATTTAGGGAAGTATTTGGAGCCAACACTGGGGAAATACCTTCCCTGAATCTTGCAGGTACGTATATGAGCAAGAAACATCATTAGATATTGAGATGTAGGGCCACTAAGCAAAGAATAGAATTTGTTAAAGTAGATTTACAGAAGAGGGAGCCCTTTCTTTTTATAGGATGAGTTTTGATGTGGAGATGCTTGTATAATAGTCACAATCATGGTCAAATCTAAATGTAATTATTGTAGTGTAGATTATAAATCAGTTAAAATGTAATTTAAATGTCCCTTGTCTTCTTTTTCTGTTTCCCTGAAGTCCAATTTTCTCATTATTACATTCTCCTAAACTGATCAATAAGGAAATAATCTGGTAAAAACCTTCTTGAGGTTATCAGTAATTTACTGACATACCCATCCAAAGGATGTTTATATTTTAAACTAATCTTACAAAATTCAACACCCCAACACTAGCAGGCTAGAAAAAAATGTAGTTCATAAATGTACTGCTATCGCATATGGCATCTAGAAATCAACTTAACAAAGAATGCCAGAAAACAAAACAAAAAATCAAAACTAGTAGAGTACATTAAAGAAAATTTGAATAAATACAATTATAAATAATTGTTCTGATTGGATGGTGTATCTGCATAAAAGTAGTGCTTAGCCCTCAAATTAATCTATATATTCATAGTATTCTCTTAAGCAAAAATCAAGCTGGAATTTTTAAAAATAAAATCCACACATTCAACTTTAAATTTATATGGGAGGACAAAGCCCTCAAAGAGCTCAATCAATTTTGAAATAAGAACCAAAGCTGGCATGAGCTGCATACTGTGGTGGGCAATGTCAGTATCTATACTATCCCATATCTAGTTAAAGCGGCTAGAAAGCTGACAACCTGTCTCTGACTCATCTGCAGCCCATAAACAGGCTACAAATCAGCTGCTCCCCAGGTGTCAAGAGGTCTTTGCTCTTTCTCCAACAAGCAGAGCCAGAGCAACAGGAATTCTCTCTGTGTCAATGTCCTAGTGTCCATTCTCCAGCCTCCTCTCATACCGCACTTGCCATCTAAATGACTAACAAGCACCAAAATAACTCCTGGAGGATACATTTACTTCCACTAAATTTCTTTTCATTTTGATCTCTTCCTGGTAAATTTCAGCTCTTGACCATCTCATTTGATAGTCTAAGAGTTTCTTAACTTTATCTGTCTCCATCAGTCCTGAGGTGTGGCATCTCTCCCTAAAAGAAAGGCCCTATTATACCTTTCACCAGTTCACAAATGTGCATTGCTCCACCCTTTGAGTTGAAAAGTCTTTTCCTGATTGCCTGATCCCACGAGCTCGAGACCCACCTGGGCAGGCGAGACCTCATCTCTACAATAAATCAAAAAATTAGCTGGGTGTAGTAGCGCGCACCTGTAATTCCTGCTACTTGGAAGACTGAGGCGGAAGGATCGCCGGAGCACAGCAGGTCGAGGCTGCGGTGGCTGGGAGCGGTCACTGCACTCCAGACTGGGCAACAGAGTGAGACTCCAACTCAAAAAAAAAAGAAAGAAAGAAAAGTCTTCTCCTACTTTGGTAAGTCTGCAACATTTACCACACAATTCAAATGGCAATTCCTCAAATATGTCCTCCCTTCCTGTCATCCCAAATCAGAACTCCAATACTTCCTTCCTCTTGTTCCTGCAGTGCATTGTTTGTGCTTCCGCCTGGAACATGCTATTAGTGTCTGCCTTATCTAAAAAAGAGGGCATGTTGACACAGTGCAAATGACAGATGACAACATCATATGTTACATGTTAGTTTCATCATTTTATAGCACAGTGATTTTGACAAGTTTTCAACTTCTCCCAGCTTTAAGAATCTTAGCTATATAATCTCTATCTTTTTAATTCTTATTTATTTATTTAATGTGTCTAAGTCTGTCACTCTGTCACCCAGGCTGGAGTGCAGTGGCAAGCTCACAGCCACTGCAGTCACAACCTGCTAGTCTCGGGCAATCCTTCTTCTTCAGCCTTCCAAGTAGCTGGAACCACAGGCATGCGCCACCACGCCCAGCTAATTTGTTTTTTAATTTATTGTAGAGATGAGGTGTCACCAAGTTGCCCAGGCTGGTCTAGAACCTCTGGGCTCAGGCAGTCTTTTCGTCTTTGCCTCACAAGGTGCTGGGATTATAGGTGAAGTCACCGCACCAGCCATAATCCCTGTTTTTGTTTTTGTTTTTTTTAAACTACAGCTGAGTGATTAAGTACAATGTTCTTTAAAGGGGCCTATCAATTTAAAAAATCTGCCTCCATATTTATTTTTATTTGATGTGTAATTTTTTTTCTTGAGGTAAAGACTATTGTTTCATGTAGGCTTTTCAAAATATTTATTAACCCTATTTATTTATTTGTTTGTTTGTTTATTTGTTTTATTTATTATTTATTTTTAGTTGGAGTCTCACTTCATCGCCCAGACTGGAGTGCAGTGGCACACTCCCAGCTACCACAGCCTCGCCCTCCTGGGCTCCAGCGATCCTTCCGCTTCAGCCTTCCAAGTAGCTGGAACTACAGGCGTGCACTACCACACCCGGCTAATTTTTTGATTTATTATAGAGATGAGGTCTCGCCAAGTTGCCCAGGTGGGTCACAAACCAGGCTGAGGTGAGGCAATTCACTCACCTCAGCCTCCCAAAGCGTGGGATTACAGGCTGAGCCACCGAACCCTGCCTATTTATTAACTTTAAAAGGAGGCAAACATTTTTCATGAGGGCACACATTCAACTCTGAGCACAATTGTATCATTTTTTTCTCCATTGACTGTCCACAAACCTGAACCCTCCTCATCCTAAACTTTGATGGCCCTTCTCCACCTATGGACCCTTAAGCTCTTTAAGAAACAGGAATTTAATAAAAGACTAAATGGAGAAGTCAAGGGACAGTAAGATGGCCTGAACAATCAGGAGTAGAGAAGACAATCTGCCATCTCATAAAGAGACTTCTTTGCCAAATTTGGATGATCAGCAATGCAGAGAGAAATGGCTTAAAGGGCCAAGTGATTTTAGGCAGTGAGAGAAGTACAAAGATTAAAGTGGAAAGGGCTCAGGACAACCAGCTGTAGGATGCAGAGTGGTCACCTGGTGACCCAGCCCCTCTCCTTGAGCTCTTGTCCCCCCACCTTCCCCGTCCCACTACACACCATTCTCAGACCTCACTCGGAGCTTTACCTATGGTCCCTATGCATAGACGCTAATCCCACAGACCTTTGCCAAACCTATTCATTCTCATTATTCAGGTCTTTCCTCAGAGGTCAGATCTCCATGGCATCAGACACACATACCTGCAGCCACACTCCAAGCCCTCCCTCTGCTATGTTTTATGGATAGTACTCGTCACAATCGGAATTGTATAATTTATATAATTGTTTGTTTACACCTTCTCCCTATTAGAATAAGCTCTATGAGGTAGAATCCTTCCATCTTGTCCTCAATTGTATCTGTGGTACATTTGAATGAAGTTCCTAATAAGCCAAATAATTCTATGTGTGGTTCATTGAAACGAAATATGCTATTCCTTGAGAATCTGAAAACAAAGTCAGCCTCAGAGAACTGAACTAGTTAAATAATAGTTGTCATTAGTAAATCACCTACTGTGTTTCTGCTGACATTTATGCATTATTTCACTTAATCTTCACAACTAAACCTAGGATCTAGCAATATTCTTATTCTCACTGTAGGCACAGGATATTGAGCCAGGGAGACAAAGTAACTTGTCCAGGATTACAAGTACAAGACCAGGACCAAACACACATAATGTGGTTCTGAAGACCAAGTCCTTAACTACTGTTCTAGATGCTGTCGCAGGCAACATCATATGAAGTTTGGAACCATCCTTAGACCTATACGCCCCTGCTTCAGGAAGACCACACTGCAGCAAGAGAAAACCTGGGTGAACAGGCAGGACTTAGTCTCTGGCATAGATGTCCCAAAAGCTGGCACCTGATGGTACACATGCAGCACTGTCCTAGGAGCAGAATTGCTAAACACATGGAGATGCTAAAGGAAGTCAGGCCACTGGTTAGTCAGTGAATGCTGAGTTGGTCCCTCAGCTGTCTCTGTGTTGAAGATGCTGTGTCTAAAACATTTTGCAATCTTGTCTGCATGGAGGTTTTCTTCTAACAGAAGGAGACATACATTAAAGCATACACAATTAATAAATGCAAGTGGATACGCTTATAGAAGAATGGTAATGAGATAGTTGCAGTTTTGCTGGACTAGAAATAATTAATCTGGCTTCACGATCTCTTAGGTGAACTATTCATCAGAACAAATCTCAAGTGTTCTCACCACACACACACAAAATGACAACTACATGAGGTGATGGGTATGCTAATCAGCTTGATTGTGGGACTTATTTCACAACGTATACAGTATCAGCACATCATGCTATACTCCCTAAATATATACAAGTTTTGTCAATCATACCTCAATAAAGCTGGAAAAAAGTATCTAATTTTTTTAAGAACACCATCTCCCTCCTTTTCCTCTGACTGATCGCTAAGCAATGCTGCCAACCAGCCTTCCCAACTTTGCTAAAACATGTAGTGCTGCAGACAGAAATCAATCATATTTTACTTGCTGAGAATAATTTATCTTCCATGACCAAATAATAAATGTAGCCAAGTATATGGTCTACTTAATACTTACTGTTGTTTTTGTTTGTTTGTTTGTTTTTTAGTTGGAGTCTCACTCTGTCACCTAGGGTGGAGTGCAGGGGCATGATCATGGCTACCGCAGCCTCAACCTACTGGTGGCAATCCTTCCACCTCAGCTTCCCAAGTAGCTGGAACTACCATAGGCATGTACCACATACCAGCTAATTTTTTGATTTATTGTAGAGACAAGGTCTTGCTATGTTTCCCAGGCTGGTCTTGAACTCCTGGGCTCAGGCAGTCCTCTTGCCTCTTTCTCCCAAAGTGCTGGGATTATGCTGCACCAGGCCTAGGATCCTGTGAATTCCTTAACACTGCCCCCGGCAGGGAGAAGACCTGAGATTATTTTCAGCTACTGTCACTGGGGCAAGTCGCATACTTTGCTGAGCCCTGAGAATTCCTGTGTCTTACTGGCCCTGGCTGCCTTGAGGTGTGTGGACACGAAGAATGGAGAAAAGATCCTGGGCTGTGGAGTCTTTCTGGGTCTCATTTTCTTCATTTACAACACAGTTGAAGTGAGTCTTCATCCTCTTGCTGCTTCAACTTTTATAAGGTAGAGCAATTCATGGTTGTTCCCAATGTGACTGACAACCCTATCGAAATGTGGTCACAGATATAAGTGAGGATGTTTAAGAATCAACGAAGAACGATTTGTATTCCTCCAGGTATATTCCTAGAAGGGGAATTGCCAGATCATATGGAAGATCAACTTCTAGTTCCTTTAGATATTGCCACACTATTTTCCATAGAGTTTGGACTAGTTTGCACTCCCACCAACAGTGTAGAAGTGTCCCCTTTTCTCCACATCCATACCAACATCTATCATTTTTTAATTTATTAATGATGGCCGTCCTTACTGGGATAAGGTGGTATCTCAGTGTGGTTTTGATTTGCATTTCTCTGATGATTAGTGAGGCTGAGGATTTTTTCATGTATCTGTTGGCTGCTCATATGTCTTCTTTTGAGATGTGTCTATTCATGTCATCTGCCCATTTTTTAATAGGGCTATTTGTTTTTTTTCCTTTTGACTCATTCGAGTTTTTTGTAGATACTGCATATTAGGTCTTTATCATATACACAATTAGAAAATATTTTTTCCATTCTGTGGATTGCCCCACTATTAACAATAGCAAAGACATGGAACCAATATTCATGTCCAGAAGCAGATTGGATAAAGAAAATGTGGTACATATACATGATAGAATATTACATAGCCATAAAGAAGGGCAATATCATGGACTTAGCAAGTTGGATGGAATTGGAGACGATCATTCTTAGCAATCTATCATAGAAACAAAGAACCAAATACTCATAAGTGGGACCAGAACATTAATTACAAAAGCACAAGGGAGGGATGGGTAGTCACAGGACACTGCCAGGAAAGAGAGGAAGGGAGGAAACATAACAACACAAAGAGTACCTGAACCTAAACAAGGGACAGTGAGGACCAGTTAGTTGGAGGACCAAACTTCACCTCCACATTCATTACTTGAGTACCTAATCCTGACTTGTACCCCACATCATTATAATGCAATAAAGTAAAAAAAAATCAATGCGGAGGGAGAGAGCTAAAAATTGAAAGCTCCTTTAAGTTTTAGTACCCAAAGCCTTAAGTTTTATCCTCTGCTTTCCCAGATTTCTGTGAGAATTACATGTGCTCCTTTCAAGTCAGTCAAGAAACATTTCTCAAAAGACTTCTGCCAACCAGGCTCGGTGGCTCAGCCTGTAATCCCAGCACTGTGGGAGGCTGAGAGGAGTGAATTGCCTGAGCCCACAGGTTCAAGACCCACCCAGGCAACTTGGAGAGACCTCGTCCAATAAATCAAAAAATTAGCCGGGTGTGGTAACACGTGCCTGTAGTTCCGGCTACTTGGAAGGCTGAGGTGGAAGGATCACCGGAACCCAGCAGGTTGAGACTGCGGTGGCCAGGAGTGTGCCATTGCACTCCAGTCTGGGTGACAGACTAGGCTCCAGTCTGGGCTCCCTCAAAAAAAAAGCCTTCTGTCTGCAGAGCATTAGCAAGGATTTCAGGGATTTCAAAGAATATAAAATGCAGTGTTTTGTGGCCAGAGAATCCCTAATATGAAATATTTATGCACATGACACTCATGAACAGAGTCATGAAACTAAGTAGACAATGTTTAGGATCATTAATGTGGATGAACCATTTACAATTCATAGAATACTGAAAAACTGATTTCTGACAGCAGTTGGGAAGATGTAGCATTTGACCAGGACATTGCACAGTGAATATTGTGACAAGTGAATGCGGTTGGAAATGAACTTCGGAGCAAGAGGTATGTTAGCCAAGGCACACAGTCTTGAAGTTAGAATATTAGTTGTGGTCAGATTGATGATGGTATAAAGACCATACCACATAATTATGGCAGATAGGTCAGAAAAGTTTATTAAATTAAACTAAGTATACATTTATGCTAAGCTCTAGAGGCACAGGTGCCTTTGAGAGACTCACTATTAGGTGTTGGAGACACGAATAGATGCTGGGTGCTAAGCAAGGTAGTGGAGGCCACCTCCAAAGTGATAAGAGAACAATAAGAAAGTAATTAAGGCAGAATAGGTAGAACTTTATGGGCCAAAATGAGTCAACTGCACTTCAGATGTTAGCTAGCAGGGAATGAATGTATCCACTAGAGCATGGGAGTGATGATGGATGAGAATTTTTCCTTGGGCAGATCAGTCTCATCATGTTATGTTTAAGATCTTCTGTGAGGAACTTGGGAGTGTGCACAGGGGAGTGCCATGCTGGAGAACAAGTTATCTGAGATTAAGCAGGATGTGAGAATAATATCTGCTATCTGTATCTGTTCTACAACATACAAAGCATTTGAAAAGTGTGAGGCTAAAAATCACCCCAAACAGACACAACTAAAATTAAAAGCATTTGAGTGTATATTCTGCATCCATAATTTTCAAGAACCTGACTGTTCATTCTCATACCAACCCATAAAGCTGATGAATTGGAAGCTGAGCCCCACACCCAGATGAGGAAAAAAAGAAGCAGAAAGACTCATGTAACAGTAGTCTAGGGCTACCAGATAAAACACAGGATATACAGTTAAGTTTCAAATAAACAATGAATAACTTTTTGGTATAAGTATGAACCATACAATAATGCCCAAAAAGATTGCATGAGGCATACTTATCCTAAAAAAAGGATTTGTTTATCTGAAATTCAGATTTGACTTGATATCTAGTCATTTCATTTTCAATCACAGTTCCAAAGTCAGGCAGGAGAAGGAGTAAGCTGGGAGTCATGTGCTCTTAAAGGGTGCTGTCCTCAGGTTCCACCACCTCAAAGTACAATCTGCCTCCCGAGAGAAATACACACACCCAGCCTCCTTGTCCCTGTTCTCTTTCTCCCGAGATAAACAGCACCCACAGTAAGGACTCACCTGAGTTTTCTCAGGAGGTAATTCCCCATCCTCTCACGGCGACTCAGTTTCTCAGCTTCTGAGTCTCAGTCGACTTGGGGAAGTCCTGACCAAAGCACCAGCAGACAAGTGCACAAGGCAGGACGTTGCATCTGACCACTGGCTTGTGCTCCTGCCAACCACGAGCTGCCAGGGAACTGGGCATGACAGAAAAGGCTGGAAGAGTTCTGACTGGAAGGGAAAATGAAAGGTGTGAGAATGTGTGTGTGCATGCGCACACGTGTGTTTAGCGTAGAAAAAAATCAGGCTGAAATGCGAGACAGTAAATCTAATACTTCAGGTTCACTTTGCTTTCAAGGAAGTTCCAGTGTTGCAAGACTAGACAGGGTAGGGCCTACCCTATTCCTCAAAAATCTGGTATCTCAAGACCCCCAATATGCTGTCTTCTTCCAAACACACATAGAGAACTCTTCTTTTTTATATATATTTCTTTACAGTGGTTTTTTTAATTTTTAATTTTAAAGATGTGGGGTACAATTCAGGGTTAGGCATATAAATATTCATATCAGGAATCCTTGTTGATGAGTGTGCCCCCCACCCCTGCAGTTTCCAACTACTGCCAATCCCACCACCCTCCCTTCCCTGGCAGTTTTCCACTACTGCCAATCCCTTTATAGTATCACGATGATTGGAGAACTCTTCTTAAAAGAAGAAAAAAACAGGGCTGAGCATGATGGCTCACATCTGTAATTCCAGCACTTTGGAAGGCCAAGTCGAGAATTGCTTGAGCCCAGAAGTTCAAGACCAGCCTGGGCAACATAGCGAGACCTCATCTCTATTAAAAAAAAGAAATTAGTCAAGTGTGGTGGTGCACACCTGTAGTCCCAGCTACTTTGGAGGCTGAGAAGGAAGGACGGCCAAGCCCAGGAGGTCGAGGCTGTGGTGAGCTGTGACTGTACCACTGCAATCCAGTCTGGCAACAGAGTGAGAACCCCCAACTGAAAAAAAAAAAAGAGAGAGAGAGAGAGGGAGAAAAGAAAAAAACTAAGCTAGAAATACAAATTCTCTTTATGATTCTGGCCGTGATAACCAAATCAAATATCAATGTCCTTTTTTTAGAGATCTGAAATTTCTAGAAAAGATGAGAAAAGAAAGAAAAAATGTATAAGAACAGAAGGTTACTGAAATTATTTGAGGTAGGTTAAGAAGCAGTTGTTCTGGTTGTCAACTGAAAGGCCAACATGACAATGGGGAAGGATGCAGGACCCGACAGACCCACTCGGCCATCTAGTCCCCACTTCCTCCCCTCCACCGCCTAGGAGAGCCACAAAGCACAAGCTGCTTCTAGTGATAATTTCAAGGCCACAGTAACAACGGTAAGAGATTAGCTAGCAGCTGACTCTGAGCTGTTGTTGTCAAGAGAGTGAAGTCGCTTATTCACTGTGTTTCCTGCCTGAGGATGTGTGCCAAAGGTGGTCGTTTCTTTTCAGTTTTCAACCGACGTGAAATCTGTTTGCTGGATAGATATGTTCATCTATTTCAACTCTTTTTCCCCCCCAAGGAAATCAAGACTGAAGAATTTTAAGTGACTGCTGGCCAGCAGCAGAACTCAGGGGTCTGAAGTACTTTATAAGCATTTCTAAGTTTTGTACTATTTATTTATCAGTGATAACCATAGGAAAAATATATTGGAAGCAGGAGTGTTACCTGCACCCCTTCAGGTTTATGATTTACTTACTTCATATTTGACAACCTGTGTACAAAGCACTGCTGCCCAAACTTTCACATGTGTGTGAGGATTCTGCTAAAATTCAGATCTTGATTCCATGGAACTGGGGCAATATTCCACTTTTCTAGCAAGCTCCCAGGTGAGTAGCAAGGCGTTAAGCCAGGTGTTCTGCAATTGTGGTCCCTGACCAGCAGTGGGGGTGTCACTGAGAACTTGCTAGAAATGCAAATTTTCAAGCCCCCGCCCCCCACACCTGCTGAATCAGAAACTCTGGGGAGTGGAGCCTTTCTGTTGCTGCTAAAATGTGAGCGCTACTGAAATAAACCCTTCTCTTATTCTGAAAACTCACAAATAAACTCATCAATCCTCAAATGCTTAACTAAGCAGGTCTGTGTTGGTGTCCCAGGCAGTGAATAACAGAGATGTGGCAACACAATAGTCTCTGACTCGTTCAGCATCTCTACTCCTCTCGTGTCCCACACTAGCATAAACTGATCTGGAGAAGAATAAGACTCTAATTGATGGCTAATTTCAGAATCAATGAGTCTCCTGGACACACAGTCTTCATCTGTAGAATGGAGAGGATATAAGTGAAAGTGAGTTTTAGTAAACTGTGATGTATCCTGTTGTGAGAGTGGCTCTGTCGACTGAGCACAACATACATGCACAACATTCAACTCCATTTGACTCTCAGTACCGTGTAGGAGAGCGAGACTCTTGTCCTTGCAGACGTAATGCCCAGCTCATCCACCTGATGCAGTCATTTCTAACCTCTACATGAATCTTTTCCACTGACACTCCCTATTTGTCTGCCCTTCTGTTTGGTCTCTTCACTTGACTTCCTGCCTACCAACAAGTAAAAGTTTCTGTATGAAAAAGACACAAAATACTTTTTACTTTCCCTGATAACCAAGAACTATGATCTCACTTTGTACTATTAGTGTCAGACTTTTAATGATATGTGTTTTTCTGCTTATTAAATTATTATAGGCCTGGCATAAAACTCCAGAAAGTACAAATATGAAAAAATAAAAACATTTTTAAAACCCAGAATCTTACTACCCAAAGGCACCCTCTTGTGCATTTAGATTCACACTTTTGCAGTCTTTCTTTGTGAACATTGACATGTACCCAACGGTTTAAAATTTTCCAAAATTAGGGTCATCCTTTACATAAATGTCTTTCCATGTCATTAAATACATTTGCAAATACCATTTTTTCTTCTTTTCCAGCTTTATTGTGGTACAATTGATATACTAAAAACACAATATAATTAAAGTATACAATTTGGTGAGTATGCATATATTTGTGTTAGCATCACCATAATTGAAGTAATAAATATATTTATCCTCTCCACTTCCAACAGTTTTTTGTAGCTGTTTTTTGGGTTTTTTTGTTTTTGTTTTTGTTTTTGCATTGTGTGGTAAGAACACTTAAAATGAGCTCTAGCTCTTAACAGATTGTTAAGTACACAATACTTTGTTATTAACTATAGGCACTATATTATAACAATTAAGAGTGAAAAGAAAACCTATGGTATGGGAAAAAATATTTGCAAACCATATATCTAAAAAGACATTAATTTCCAAAAAAATTTTAAGAAACTCAATAACTAAAATAAATAAATTAAATAACTCATTTTTTTTAAAATAGGCAGATAACTTGAATAGATATTTCTCCAGAGAAGGTAGGTATAATGACCAACAAGTATATGAAAAGATGCTCACTATCACTAATTGTTAGGGAAATGCAAATCAAAACAACAATGAGATACCACCTCATTTCTGTTAGAATGGCTATTTTTAAATGCATTTTCTTAACATCATTACTAGTGTATGCAAAGTACTCCCATTGTATAATCATATAATGATTATTTTCAGTCAGTTTGTGTTATTTCCAGTTTTTCTATTATAATAATTCTGCAATTAATATTCTTATAAATAAATCTTGGCTTGGCATTGTTGGTAGTGTTTACAATATTTAATATTAACTGGCAAATTTGTTCCTTTGAAACATTGTAGATATTACAATTAAATATAAGTTGTAGATATTAAAATTTAAATTTTAGATATTAAATGCAAACATTAAACCTGCTCCAGCAGTTCATTACCCACCAGAGGTATAGGAGATCTGATCTCAGTCATTCCTACAGGCTCAGAGCCCCACCAAGCATGGGATGTGAAACAGTTTCCATCTGTTGGCAGCCAGTCCCTGCTCATAGGCAGATAATATGGACCCCAAACCAGCTCCTTACCTAAGCACAGGGTAGAGAAACAGACTCTCAAATCTGATTCAATTATTTCATTTTTCAGGAATGACCAATAAGACGGGAATTAACCATTAGAAAGACTAACATTCCAACAAAGTGGATATTTATGCTTCATAGTTTTTCAAATCATTGCTTGACTAAATTAAAATTTTGTTATATATATTATATGAGAGAAAGAATTTACCTCAAATTTGATAAAAGGCAAAATGATGATTGCTTAGTTGTTTAACATTATCATTATTTCATGCGAGATAATTTTCTAATTAGTCTATTTGATCCTCATCTGGAACTTGTGAAATGTACCTTTCTGGTCACAACATATTTGTAAACGTGAAAGGAAAACGTTCCTTTATGACACCACTTTCCTGAATATATCACAACTGAGAGCTGTGTTTCCCTCTAGTGCTGCTGCCCAGCAGAAGATGTCACATGACCAGAAACTGAAGGACACAAAAGTCAAAGCTAACAGTGCTGAAGAACTTGGGGGAAGGTCTTAGATATTATCCCTGTAGTCAGGACCTAACTGAAAAGGTTTCCCTGACTGATTAATGGTACCATCTAGTTTAACTGACCATCTGCTTCTCTAGAAGCTGTAAGTTATTGACAATAACTTACCAATTTCTGTAGGGTAACCTCTAATCTTACATCAACAACAGAAGCTTTAAAAGTTGCTAATTCTTGGTGTCAAAGAATTAATAATGAGAGTATTAGAGCATTGAAAAACAGGCTGAGTTGATGAATTCATAAGCAAGAAATCATACACCAGGGGAAAAATGCCCCAAGCAGGTTGCTGAGGGGAAAAGCTCACATGAGGTTATAGAGAGTGCTCACAATGAGTGTGCTGATGAAAGGTCAAAAAATATGCATTCTGAAAGAGTAGAATTTCTGTTCTTTAAGCCACTCTCTCTGTGGTATTCTGCTAAGGCAACCGAAGCAAATTAGTTCACACCATTTTCATTAGTTTGCCACACACAATCCCAAACAGATAAAATGAAAAATAAAAAGTTAATTCTATGACCGGCAGAGGGGAGTAGACAGAAAAAAATAGGTACCTCCTGGTCACTTAAGTTGTGACTTTCAGAGTAATAGTTGGCTCACATCTGTGGGCAGGAGGATTGAGCTTACAGGCAGAGAAGGAGACCCTCCAATTCTCTATCTTCTCCCAGTTCTAATGCAACTCAATACTAATACTAATATTAATACCAAAAATTTCAGGTTTGCATAAATCAAAAACCTAGAAAGTAATTCACTCTTCTGTTTGAGGGGTTGGGGACTCAAAGTACAAATGATTTTAAAAATGCAGAATCAGCCGAATCAACCCTAGCGATCGATGGGGTGACAGATGTCGCAGCCAGATCGCCCTCGCTACTGTACCCCACAACATCATAATAAAAAATATTGATTATAAAAAAAAATGCAGAATCTAGAACAAAATATGCCTACAAGAACTGAATGATCTGGACAGACAAGTCTCAAAAGAAGACATGCAAAGAGGCCAACAAACATATGAAAAAATGCTCCACATCACTAATCATCAGAGAAATGCGAATAAAAACCACACTGAATACCATCTCACGGCAATCAAATTGGCTATTATTAAAAAATCAAAATGTGAGCCTTGGCCCCCTCCCTGTCTTGGGGAGGTGAAACTTCTCTTTCTCTTTCTTTCTCTCTCTCTCTCTCTCTCTCTCTCTCTCTCTCTCTCTCTCTCTCATTTACTTTCTAAATAAACTTGCTTGAAAACGTTTTATAAAAAGGCAAAATGCAAGAGTTCTTGGCGAGGTTTCAGAGAAAAGGGAATGCTCATACACTGATAGGGGGAATGTAAACTAGTTCAGCCCTTGTGGAAAGCAGTTTAGAGGTTTCTCAAAGAACTAAAAATGGAATTACCGCTCTCTCAGCAATCCTGTTACTGGGTATATACCCAAAGGAGCATAAATCATTCTACCAAAAAGATACCACTACTTGCGCGTTTATCACAGCACTAGTCACAATAGCAAACACATGGAAAAATATCTAGATGATGGCCATCAACGGTGTGTTAGATAAAGAAAATGTGAGATATATATACATACACAGACACACACACATACATGTGGAATACTACTCCGTCATAAAAAAGAATGAAATCGTGTCCTTTACAGGAACGTGGATACAGCTAGACACCATTTTTCCAAGTGAATTAACACAGAAACAGAAAACCAAATACTGCATGTTCTCACTTGTAAGTGGAAGCTAAACACTGGGTACACACGGACATAAAAATGAGAACAATAGACATTGCAAACTCCTTAAAGAGGAAGGGAGGGAGGGAGACAAGGGTTGGAAAAACTACCCATTGGGCACCATGTTCACTATTTGGGTGGTCGGTTTAACAGAAGCCCAAACTTCACCATCACACAGTACATCCATATAACAAACCTGCACATGTATCCCTGAATTTAAAATTTTAAAAATAATAATCAATTTTTGAATTTTCTGTACAACTCGTTCCTTCTACTAGGGAAAATATTTAAGCTAAACTTTCCCAAATGCTATTCCCTGGACCACCAGTATTCCACAGTTACTTCACATAGGAAATATACTGGCACACATTTTCTTCCCTTCCCCTTTCCCTTCCATTCTTCTTCCTTCCATTTCCTTTCTTTGTCTTTTTTTGGGAGGGTGGACAGTAACAGGTGTCTCACTATGTTACCTAGGCTGGAATACACTGGCTATTCACAAGTGCAATTAAAGGATATGTTAACTTAAAAAAACACAATTTGGAAAAGAAGAGACTTTATTTTTTACAAAAGGTTACAACCTGCAAGGTGGCCATCCTGGTGGCTGAAAATCACAACCTCCAGCAAAGACTAGAGACAGACACTTCGAAGAAAGAGGGTTTGGGGTAGAAGCTTTATATTGATCAAGTTGGCTAAGCATGCATATTCAACAAGTTATAGGTGGAGCTATAAATATTCATGAAGGTGGTCCAGATGGGTGCATATTGAGTAAACATGCATACAACCCATATTACTTTGGGATGGAGACTTAACATCTAAATACATCACAGATAGGCACTGTACATTCAAAAGTCTTTTCAGGGCATGAAGGCACTCAAGTGCTCAGGCTCTATAAACCAACAGTCTGTGGCCAGTGGTCTTTTATCAGGAGAAAGTTACTGAAATCAGTCTTGTCCAGTGAAAGCTATAGTTATGACTGGTAGAACAGAGGATCAATTAGTCAGGTCTGGTGGAGCTGCAAATTGTTTCAATATTGTTTACCTCAAGGCCAGTATTTGTTAAGCTGCTAGAGAAAAGAAGCTCCTTGTGGCAGCTGGAACATAATTTATTCTTCAAGTGTAGAGTGCCTGGTAGGGCCTTTGGTGCTATAATAATAATAATTTGGAAACTTATTGCCACAGTTTCTGTCCTGTCAATCTTGCAATCTTTATTTTAACATGAATGCTTGTCAGCTATTGTGTCTGAACCACAAGAAAGAGGATTGATAAGGACTGTCTGACCTCCCATTCCATCATGACTGGGAACTCAGTTTCAAGGTTTTTCCCTTTGGCCTCAAGGTGGTTCACTCATTCAGTTGTTAGGGGAGAGGAGTGTCTAAGGATTTTATTTTTTAGTTTACTCATGCTATAGCTGGAACTCCTGGGCCCATGCCATTCTCCTGCCTTAGCCTCCCAAATAGCTAGTACTACAGAATCACTCACTGGGCCAGGGTTGGCATGTGTTTTCTCCTAAAATATTTTAAATAACTTGTAGTATGAATAAAAACCAAGCATACTTAGTAGTCATTCGTTTGTCTATCCATCTTTTCTAAGAGTTCGTCACCATTCTTAAAATAGAAATCCCTATTTTCTCCTCACTTAAGGATTATCTGCTTTAAGAAGCAACCAGCTGGGTTTCAGATCAATACAAATTTGGAGTGTTTGTATATTTTATGGCTTGTGGGACTTGATGTGAACCCACCATTTATTTTCTGTGTGCATGGCATCTTAATGCAGGAGACCTGATTCTTTATTTACTTTCTTCTATCTACCTCAGTTTCAGCCACCTTGAGTGGAGATTGACTACTCCACAAAGTATGTGACTGTGTGTGGTGGGTGATGGGACCACACAGTGATGAGACCATTCCAGACATACCAACACATGATGAAAAGCTGAACTAGTCCTCGACATCTTCCCCTACTTACTATGACCCAAATGACATAGGAGGCCACAACCATCACTTTGTTCAACAATGCACCATAAGAACTTGAATTCTGAGACACTCAATTGATGAAAATTTGCCAAAAGAAATTGTATGCAATAAATTGTTCTAACAAAATGCCTTTTCTTATTGTCTTAATAGTTTTAATGGGAAAAAGAAATAATGAATTGAAGAAGACTTTTGTGAGAAAATAATCACACTATCTTAATTTAAAACATATTATCTTACAGTTTTAATACTCGATAATTCCGCCAGATGTAATAGCTCATACCTATAATCCTAGTGCTTTGGGAGGCTGAGGCAGGAGGATTACTGAAGCCTAACAGTTCAAGACCAGCCTGGGCTCCATAGCAAGATCCTGTCTCTAAAAAAAAAAATGTTTTAATTAGCTGGGAATGGTGGCTACTCAGGAATCTGAGGCAGGAGGATCACTTGAGCCTAGGAGTTCAAAGTTATGAAAAGCCATGATTGCACCACGGCACTCCAGCCTGCGTGACAAAGCAAGACCCTATCTCTTAAAAAAAAAAATTTCAATGACTTCTAAACAGAAATGGAAAGTTTTTAAAGAGGTCATTACAACTTTCTCAAAGGCTCATGATTTTTTTTTCCCGATGGCAGCAGTGTAGGAAATGTGTGAATAGCAAATATTTGGTAGTAGGATGATTGTATAGTGTTCTAGGTAAATTGAAAAGAAAAACAGATTATATATATCACATTTCATTACCCACTGATTGGTTGATGGGCATTTAGTTTGATTCCACATCTTTGTAATTGTGAGTTGTTCTGCAATGAACGTGTGGATGGAGGTGTTTTTTTTTACATAACAATCCCTGTTCTTTTGAGTAGATACCTAGTAGTGAGATTGCTGGATCAAATGGTAGATCTACTTTTAGTTGTATGGAGTACTGTTCAGCTACCAAAAAGAATGAAACAATGTTTTTGCAGAAGCTTGGGTGGAACTGTAGAACATCATCCTAAGGGAACTAACTCAGGAACAGAAAACCAAGTACCATGTATTCCCACTTATAAGTGGGAACTAAACTAAGGATATGCCAAAACATAGAGAATCATATAATGGTCACTGGAGACTCAGAAGGGAGAGGAAGGCAAGGGGTGGAGGAACCAAAAAAATCACCTATCGGGTACAATGTACACAAGTGGAGATGGTGGGTACACTTGAAGCCTAGACCAAGCTATTTGTATCCTCCAACAGTACTGAAATAAATAGATTGATTATATGATTTTTCCTATTGTGAATAGAGCTGCAGTGAATATATAAGTACAGATATCTTTCTTATATAGTGATTTATCTTCCTTTAACACATGTGTATTGAGCAGAGCCTATGTGCCCATTATCTGGGAACTGGGGCTGCAGAAGGAACAAAGTAGACATCAACTTCATGAGCTTATATTCGGACAGAACAAGAAACATATGTAAAAATAAGGAAATACGCTTATAGGATGCTTATTTAGGTGGTGAAAAGTGTTCTGGAGAGAAACAGAGCAGCAACAGAGAAAGGGTGAGTTTTACAATTTAAGTATCACAGCCATGGGAAATGCCCCTGGGGTGAAGGTGGAGCACAGATGTGAGGCATTTGCCTGAGAGCAAGCAGAGTTGGGAGGTGGCAACCACTCTGGACAGAGTCACCAGCAGAAACATAGATGGCTCACTTACCCTGCAGTCAAGGGAGGATGGGAGGAGTGGGAAGTGGCATCCAAGAGGCAATGGAGGTGACAAGGTGAAGACACAGCAGGCACAGGGCTTCGGAAACCACTATAACAACCCAGGGTATCTTCAGGTTTAGGTTGAAGACAGTGAGGTATTTTTTTTTAATTTAAAGATGTGGGGTACAATTCAGGATTAGGCATGCAAGTGGTCACTGAACAGGTAAAATTTGGACCTCCCTTGGGTCCCTACTTCACATGGTTTGAGATCAGGTACGCTTATTGATATTGTGTGCCCCCTTCCCTCCCCTCGCAATGTCCAACTCCTGCCAATACCTTTCTTGTAGGATTATGGTAAATGTGCAGGGTCCACTTATGAGTGAGAATATATGGTACTTAGATCATTGTTCCTATGATAGATCACTGAGTATTATAGACTCTAAATCCATCCAAGTTGCAGCAAATTCCATATGTTTCTCCTTCTTTATGGCTGCATAATATTCCATCATGTATATATACCACATTTTTTTTATCCAGTCCAGTTTCAATGGACAGCACAGTTGGTTCCATGTTTTTGCTATTGTGAATAGTGCTGCAATAAACATGTGTGTACGGGTATCTTTTTTGTAGAATTATTTTAGTTCTTCTGGGTATATTCTCAGTAGGAGAATTGCTGGATCAAATGGAAGGTCAATTTCTAGTTCTTTTAGAAATCACCACACTGTTTCCCATAGAGGTTGAACTAGTTTGCTTTCCCACCTGCAGTGTAAAAGTGATCTTTTTTCTCCACATCCTCTCCAGCATCTACCGTTTTTTAAGTTATTGATGATGGCCATTCTTACCAGAGTTAGGTAGTCATTTTCAAGTAAGATGATTGTAACTTGACTTATATTTTAAAACAATAAATCTAACTGGGACAGGACGATTATTTTGTTGTGAAATTGATTGTTAACTGGATATCTTTAGAAGTAAGTCAAAAAGATTTGCTGAAGGATTATACATGAGGAACAGGACTTGGAAATGAAAGAGAGAGGTCAACATGTGAAACCGAGGGACTGTCTGATCAGGCCCGCCGATCTTAACTTGCCTCACTTGCTTTTAGTGGCTGGCTATTAGTTTATTTTAAAACCTATGTAGCTAAAAATAATATAGCTAAGCAATATATAATGAACCTCCCACTAGCTTCCACAGATAATACCTCTGACATGTAGGTTACCATAGTGACTGCTTAAGTTGTTTTTCAAAGGTTGACTCTTGTCCAGATCAAGCCAGACGAGGCCACTGACGCTCCACCTGGGCCTGCATGAATGTCTGAAGGGTGACCTTTTGTTATCACAGGGCCAAAATCTCCATCCTCGGATCATGCTAATGATGTCATTTTGTGAACGTGTGTCCTATGAAGCTTGACCAGGTTTGGACAGATCACCGAATGCCTCACTTTTCCCTACCCCTCACCATGTTTCTGCACACCTTGGACTGCCTTGCTTCTCTATCCCATCAGTATAACTAAAACCCCATCTTAGGGGAGAAGGATTTAAGACCTGTTCTCTCAGCTTCTCATTTGGCTGCCTCATAAATAAACCTTTTCTCTGCTCTAAAATTCATCATCTCAGTGATTAGCATACTGTGCAATGAGTAGAATGGGCCTAGTTTGGTATCACCTCTACTCCAAAGTTTCTAGCCTAAGCAACTGAAGAAATAGAGCTGCCATCAGTTAAGACGACTACTACTTGAGTAGGCCTGGCCTGGCAGGGTGCAGTTTCTAAAGTGTTAAATCTGAAATTTGTATCAGCCATCTGTACTAGCCAACTCAGGCTACCAAAGCAAAATATCAAAAGCTGAGTGGCAAACAACAGAAATTTATTTTCTCGCAGTTCTAGAGGCTAGAAGATCAAGGTGCCATTAGGGTTGGTTCCTGGTGAGGTCCCTCTTCCTGGCTTATAGCCATCTGCTTCCTTGCTGTGTCCTCAGCTGGCGTTTCCTCTGTGCATTTGTAAAAAGAAAGAGAGACTGAGAGATTGGTAAGGGTGGGGATGGGGGTGGGGGAGGGGATAATATCTAGTATTTCTTCCTCTTTTCATAAAGATTCCAGTCTTATGAGATTAGACTGCCACTCTTGTAAACTTGTTTAATCATAATTACCTCCTTAAAGACCTTGTCTCCAAATACAGTCACATTGGGGGCTAGGACTTCACCATATGAATTTGAGGACACAGTTCAGTTCATAACACCATCTAAATGAAGATGCAGTATAGCCAACTAGAGATATGAATCTAAAGTTTGACATGGAGGCACTGACCATGGATATAATTCAGAGTCTTTAGAATATAGTAACCATTTGAACTCATTGGACTAGATAACACCATTAAGGGAATGTGTTAGATAGGAAATAAATATTACTTAAGAGTACAGACATCTGTGTGACCCTTGCTCCACAACTTAATCTTCATCTGAACTTGTGCATGTCACTTGCCTGTTTAAAGCCTCAGTAGACTCGTCTGTAAAGTGAGGTTAATAATAGCTCTTTACAGAGTTAAATTAGGAGTAACTTGAAAATTCAGGGAAGACTCAAAGAATACATAAAAGTACTTCATTGTACTTCACTGTAAAATGAAATGTGGGTTTGTAGGCAGTAGACTGTCAATTACATATTTTAATGCCTATTTTATTTGACTATATACTCTGATTAATAGACTAGATCCAGAATCATTCATTGATTGACTTATAATAATTATTATAAATAATAGTTATTAGATGCTGTCAGAATGCCAGGTATCAAGTAACTGCTGGAACAACAGGAAATGTAATGGTTACAAGGACAGACACAGACCTTGTCTTCACAGAACTTAAGAATTAGAATCACATTTGCAAACCCTTTGATATACCAATCCAAAAACTGAAGACAAGTAAATTTAAGAGACTCGGTTGACTTCTAGAACAAGTTAGTGGTAGTGCAACCCAGACCTGACTGATTTTAAAGGCCAAATTTTTAGCAATTATGCCAGCCCAGGATCTTTCTATAATACTATACAAAGCTAAGAGTAAATTTACCATGGTACAACTAGGAGCAATTTCTGGAAGAATAAAACATACCACTTGGTGAAGTAGTACTTATCTCATAGTATACCAAAAAAAAAGTGTAGCAGTCAAAGACATCAAAAAAACCACAGACAATATACTTTATAAATATAGATAGAAAAATCCTCAGCAAAACACTAACAAACAAAATCCATCAAGAAACTAAATCTTGTCTAAATAATTAAAGGTTTATACACTGATCAACATGTGTACAGTTATCTTTTTCATAGAGTGATTTGAGATCCTCCAGTTATATTCCCTTAGGATGTCTACTTTTAGTTTTTGTTCTTATAGTAACTAGTATTTTTCTCTTTCCAATATGAAAGAGTAACCCGCATTGAGATATTTGAGGAGAAATAGCAGCAGGGAGAAAGAATTATTTATTTTTCTATAAGTTGAGACATTTGGATTTAGCTTTTTAAAAATTCTGTTTTATTTTCCAAATCATCCTACCACTACTGAAATTTTTTTTTCACAATTTGAAATTCCACATATATCATAAATGACCTTCACATTTGTATTTGTTAGCTTTCAAATTTCACACCAGTTATCTCTGTCTCTAACTCCATCTCCATCTCTATCTAATTCATTGATAAATCAGTCATATTTTTAAAAATTATTATAGCTACACAATATGATTTAATATTTTATGGCTCTATTGTTTTACTGAAGGCTCCTGAATATTATTAGATTTTTAATTTTTTACAGAGTTCATTTAAAAGCAACTTTCTCAGTCCCAAAATCCCCTTATCTTCAGCTATCTATAACTAAATAGATATTCAGGTATAGTTATAGATATCTTGGAAGGAGTCATGTAAGAGACTTCTGTATGTTACCTAATTCAATATGAAATCTTTAGAGTGTAATAAATCTTTCTAAATCTGTGACTCTCACTTGTAGTCATGATTTCAAGAGTACATAGTAGATTCTATTATTTAGCTAACACTGAGTAGAAAGACTTTTACATATTATATTTAAAAACAATTTTATGTCTCCCTAGAGGCATAAACATGGAAATGATAGAATTTATCAAGATCTTGAAATCAAGCTCTGTGTTTTATTACTCATTTAAATTCAGTGAAAAAATCCAAATAAAATCATTTGATGAAGAAAAAAACACAGCTAACATTATACATTATTTGTAAAGGACTAAATGCTCCCCACTAAAATTAGGAACAAGACAAGGATACCCACTTTCACCACATTTAGTCAGTGATGTAATGGAAATTCTAGTCAAAGCAATTAGGTGACCAGAATAAGTAAAAGGCCTCTAACTCAGAAAGGAAGAAGTAAGACCAACATTATTCCCAGATGACATGAGTTTATATTCCTGAAGAAGCCAGACACACACACACATACACACACACACACTAATTCCACAAAATCCTAAGGGCTATATTTTGCAAAACTGAAAAAAACAATTTTCAAATTCATACAGAACTGCAAGTTGCCCTAAATAGCCAAAATAATCTTGAAAAATAAAAGTTGAAAGACTCATATTTCCTAATCTTTCCAAAGATACAGTAATAAAAAGTATGATGCTGACATAAGAATAGACATGTGGATCAATGAATAACAATTGGAAGTACAGAAACAAACCCATACATCTATCTCAATTAATTTTGGACAAGGATGTGAATAAGGAAAGTATAATTTCTTCAACGTATAGTGCTCTGACAGCTGGATATGTACCTGCTAAAGTATGAAATTGGATCCTAATGATATAGATTTTCCAGGTCAACCTGGGCTTGGAGAGTATCAGCTCAATGGGTTGGCCAGCAGAGTCCCAGAAAGGGTAGGCCTGAGGGGCTAGTAAGCCTAGTCTCAGGAGTATCAGTCTAATGCGCTGGAAAGCCAAACCCTAAGAATGTTGCTGATTCAGCGGGCTGACAAGCCTAGCCTCCAGAGTGTCTCAGCTTCCAAGTCTCGCCTTCTTCCAGCAGCTCTCCCAGTTCAGCCAGCTCCATTGGCTAGGAAGCCAGTCTCTGGGTTACACGGCTCTTCAGCTCTGACAATCTTCTGCAGCTCTGGTTGGGGTTCTTGTCTCATGCCCAGGAAGAATGAGGGACATGGACAACTAGAAAGTGAGAGAGCAGGATTTACTGAGAGGACACAAAAGTTCTCTGGGAGGGGACCCAAGGGAGTTGCCGATTTGAAGCTGAAACCTGGTGCTTATACAGTCCTAAGACTGAGCCAATTGGCTAGCACTAGCTGTGAGAAGATCATTTTTCTATCCCAGCAGTGAGCACTTGAGCTCTAGCTTGAGAGGTTTGTTTACCAACGTGAGTGTATCAGCCTGAGTGGCCTGCCAGAAGTTTGCTACATTGCTACTTGTCTGCCTAGCCTTTCTCTATCTCCTGTCTCACTGCCTTATACCACATATAAATGTAACTCAAAATAGAGCAAAGGCCTAGAGGAAAGAGCTAAAAACTATAAAACTCTTAGAAAAAATCATAGGAGCAAATTTTCATGACCTTGAAATTAGCACTGCTTTCTTAAATATGACACCAAAACCAAAAGAAAAAGATAAACTGGACTTCATCTAAATAAAAAACTTTTGTCTATCAGAGTATACTGTCAAGAGTGAAAAGACAGCACACAGAATGAGAGAGAACATTGCAAATCATGTATCTCATAAAGGGTTAGTATTCAGAATATATAATGAACACTTACATCTCAACAACAAAAAGATAATCCAGTCAAAAAATGGACAAAGGACATGAGTAGACATTTATCCAAAGAAGATTAGGAAATAATCAACAAACACATTTTTAAAATGAACAACATAGGCCGTTACTTTCTTAAACTCTGGTCTCTCTACGTGGTTCTTTAAGCTATAGCCACCAGGTTTTGTTAGCTTTGACTCCCTCCCCTACGTTGGGGAGGTGACTAACTCTCTCTCTCTCTAACTTACTTTCTAAATAAACTTTACTTGAAAACTTTTAAAATATAAAATAAATAAAATGCACAACATAATTAGTCATTAGGGAAATGCAAATCAAAACCACAATGAGATACCACTTCACACCCAGTAGGATGGCCATAAAAGAAAAAAAAGTGAAAAATAGCAAGTGCTGATGATGATGTGAAGAAATTTGAACAAACATTGCTTGCATAAATAAAAATGGTTTAGCTGCCTCGGAAAAAGTTGCTGGTTCCAAAACAAGTTAATCATATAATTACTATAAGACCTAGCAATTTCACTTTCAAGTGTATACTTAAAAGAATTGAAAACAGATGTTCACACAAAAACTTGCATGTGAATGTTCATAGTGGCTCTATTCACAATAACCAAAAGGTGGAACAACACAATTGTGCATCAACAAATGAACCCAAATGCCCATCGTCAGATAAATAAATAAAAGATGACAGAGTCATAGGATGGAATATTACTCAGCTATAAAAGAGAATGGGCTGGGCATGGTGGCTCATGCCTCCCAGCACTTTGAGAGGATTTGGGAGACAGGAGGATTTCTTGAGGCTAGGAGTTCAAGATCAGCCTGGGCAACATAGGGAGACCTCGTCTCTACAAAAAATCAAAACATTGGCTAGGCATGGTAACACATACCTGTAATCCCAGCTACTTGGGAGGTTAAGGCAGAAGGATCACCTGAGGTCAGGAGGTCAAGGCTGTGGTAACTATGATCACGTCACTGCACTCCAACCTGGGCAGCAGAGTGAAACCTTGACTCAAAAAATAAATAAATAGAAAGAGAGAGAGAATGTAGTATTGACCCATGTTACAACATAGGTGAATATAGGAAATATGCTGAATAAAAGAAACCAGACACAAAAGCCACATATTATATTCAATTCCACTGACATTCACACCTTTAAAAAGTTACAATAATAGGCTTATATGTTATGTGTATTTTATCCCAACAAACTTATCATATTAAGAAAAATGTAAGCTTATCACTGAAGTGATTGAATTTTTTAAGGGTCTGTAGAAGCTGGTGCCAAAATTAGTATAATGAGCAAATATTTCAGACTTTTTTCCCTACTACAGGATGAATCTTTGAGTAGAGAGACTAGATCCTCAGGCTCTCTGAGCAATGATTGGCAGCATACAAACCTAAAATAATGTTCCATTCATAAAAAGAAACAACACTGCATGTGCATTACAATGAAATTGTACTTATCCAATGGGAAATAAAAACCCCAAAGACTTCTTTATCTCCAATTTTAGTCCCCAGATATACACCATCACTCTCTCTAGTCCTGAATGCTCCAGGGGATACCATAAATGTATTATTATTATAAGGATTTATGTAACACTGTCCTTTGCAGGTTATATTTCTCATTCTGGAAACACCATGAGTCAACCTTTAATCTTTTGACTATGATTTTCTTAGGAAACATGAAATGTTTTTTCCTAGTCTAACTTATTCTACTTTAAAGACTTAAGAATGTGTCCTTTAGAATGTTTTTGAGCAGAATCTAGCATATCTGTGGCCACTGACTTGGAGATTTCCACTATGGGAAGGCTTTAAACTCTTGGCTGATCTCCTGTTTTTTAATGCCATGTGCACTAAAAGCATGAATGTTATCAATCCTGGAGATAAGCTGTTGCCCATTTTACATTTCCATCTGCATAAAGGGAGAAGATGCAACTAGCTCACCATTAGTAAGTGACATTCTTGGGACTGTTTGTTTGTTTGTTTGTTTGTTTTTCTTGGTATTTAAGAAAACTGGGACCTCAGACTTCTTGGTAATTCCAGTTAAGGTCGATGAGTACTGATCATTTAAATTCTACTGATTTT
Source organism: Cephalopachus bancanus (assembly GCA_027257055.1). Lineage (NCBI taxonomy): Eukaryota > Metazoa > Chordata > Mammalia > Primates > Tarsiidae > Cephalopachus > Cephalopachus bancanus. The sequence continues at coordinate 1,394,095 of JAPVLO010000364.1, forward strand.
CTCTTCCTGTGGTCTTTGGTGTTTTATCAGGTTGCCTACACTCTGGTGTACATTTATGACTGCATAGTTAATTCAGGCAAAATTTGAACTCAAGACATTTCCATAACTTTAACTATATTATCATTCTTTGTTTTAATGGCTCAGTATTTAAGACGGGGGTCACATTTTGAAGAGGGAAGTTTTTTAAAACTTTTTAGATTCAGGGATACAATGCATGTCTATTACATGGCACATTATGCACTGGTGAGATTGGGCTTCAGGCATCCCCATCCCCCAAAGAGTGAACGTTGTGCCCAGGAGGGAGCTTCTGAACCTTTGCCTTCCTCCCTAGAAAAGTGAGTTTTTATTGTGACAGTTTTGGTAAATCTCTGTGGGTGAGCAAACCTCTCTCCCTTTATGGAAATGCTCTTTTAGTGCTGAGAATTCAGGTATTTGGGGTTCAGTTCCAGCACTACTAAGCAGCTCTGGGATATTGGATAAGCCTCTGAATGTGTCTAGAAATAGATCAGATTATCAAAAAGATCTCTTTTTCCTCAAAAATTCTACTAAACTATTACCTCTTGAGTGGCCTTGTGGCCCTCATCTCTTGGCACCATTTATACGTTTTCTGAATAATATCAACTGTGAATCAAAAAAGTTTTTATCTGTCCACAGAAGGGATAACACTTATTCCTGTGGGTGTCAATACAGTTGTTAGTTTCACCTTTCATGTTTCAGTTCATCTATGGTGCCTCTCCATAGAAGACCATCACTCTAATTGTGTCATGACTTGGTTTATCATGATTATCCCAGTTCACCTCTCCTCTTCCACACGCACATTATGAAACCCCCACATTCTCACAGTCTCAGCCACCTCACTGATTTGGAGGACATTGGAGTGTATTCTCCTGATGCTTCCTCCCAGGGTATTCACACTCCCCTGGCCTTCTGTGTGTAATTCAGACCAAGGTCTCAGTGAAGTTCACACCATGTGTGAATTCTAGCAAGTACCTGAAGTTCTCTGAGCCCCATTTCCATATATGTGCAATGGAAGACCACATGCATTTTCCTTTTTTGCTTTTTTTAAAAACAGCTTTATTAACGTATAATTCACATACCATACAATTCACCCATTTCAAATGTGCAGTTCCATGGTTTTTAGTATATTCACAGTTTCTGCAGCCATCATCATTCTCATCACCCCAAAACAATGTGTCAATCACATCCCACTCTTGAGAATATTATTTGCAGTAGTTAGAGTTTTTAATTACAGTGAAATCCAGTTATCAATTTTTTTCCTTTTGTGGCTTGTGCTTTTGTCTTTCTACTTCTATTTCACCCAGAAAACACACAAACACACACACACACACACACACACACACACGCTACGTACATTTTTGCAAAAGATTCTAAGTCATATTTGTGCAACTTCTTTATATACATATTTCCATTTTTTCTGTAGAATATACCTAGAAGTGAAATTGCCAGCTTAAATATAGACATTTTAAACATTAATAAAGTTCCAGGCTGACATTCAAAATGCCCATACAAATTTGCTTTTTACTAGCTGAATGCATATACCCATTTTCCTATATCCTTGACATGATAAATATTATAAAACTGGTACTGTTTTGTCAATTTGCAAGGTGAAAAATGTTAATTCTAAAATTTTTATTTATTTGTTTGTTTGTTTTTAAGATAGGGTCTCACTCTGTCGCCCATGTGTGTTCATTTTAAAATAGCCAGGAATCTGACTCCTATGTTGTCAGTGTCAGTTAGCAGTAGAACATGAGAATCCTAACATGTTTTTCTGCCCTTTAGCCACTACATGCATTTTAAAATATTGTGGACACACATGTTTAGTTTGTTCAATCAACTTCCAGTGATAGGGATAGATAAGCTGCACAGTCTGGGATATTAAGTCTAACAGTTGAGTTTATAGTTGTTCTGTTCCCCAAACTTGATGAATGAACTATGATGGTAATAAACTAATTCTTCTTTATAAAAATACAAGCTAGAATAAATTAATGTTTTTGCATAGAAAGGCCCCAGAGATTTTCAGGGCATCTGAAGCACACCAAGGTAGTCCAGCATCCCCTGGATGCCCCTACATGGACTTCTGGTACATTCTACCCACTGTCCCCACTAAGTCATAGCTTATTTATTCCCTCTGTATATGAGCAGGGGTATTCTGGTCCCCTCCACATACCTCTGGCAGTTCCAATAGTTCTTTCCCAACAACACTATTGAGAGGATATGGTGAGCATCCTCCAACTAAGCCTTTCTCTTACCCCAGACCTCCCTCTATCATGACCATGTGTTGTGCTGGACTCCTAAGGACCCCCAAAAGGAAAGGCACTGTGTCCAAGAGACGGACACAGGCCAAAATGACCCAGAAACTACTGTCAAGACACAAGCTTTATTCAAGAACTTAGGCCTAAGGAAGAGGGCCCAGGAGTTGCTGGCTGGACAGGAAACATCACCCCTGAGTGTGAAAAGTGCACAAGTTACACTTCTTCCACAAGGCAGAGTGGGGTTAGGTGCGAAGTGGGGGTGGCTAGTGTGCAGATGCAGTGTGAGAACACGCTTATATGTGCATGATGTGTACACAGAATGGCTATGATTTCTCTCTAGGGTGGGATTTTAGTATTGTAACAAGCTGCAGGTGAACCAAACGTAACCAGGTTACAGATATTGGTCCAGGAAGCCCGATCTGGTCTGAACCAGCCAGGAGGCGACTGCTTCAAGGAAAGTCACAAGAACATTCACTATGCAGGGCTGCAAAGAGTGGTCAGCAGGCAGAGGACACTTTAACCACAGCTTCAGCATAACCTGTATGCTCTGGCATGAAGCCACCCCCAGGACCCCTGCTTGGGGTCCATGTCTGGGACATGCTTGTGTTGTCTCTAAATGTGCGTCACCCTACACATGTGCCCTTCAGACATCCTGTTTCACAGTGAGATCATTATGACACATCCGTGAACAGTGATTAAGGGACTTACGTATGTCAGACACCGGGTTAGACACTGGCAACTTGGAAGTAAACAAAGCATAAAACTGCGGTGCCATGGAATTTATAATCTAGTAGTAGGGAACACATAGCAAATATAATAAATAGGAGTTGTGTATTTGTTATAAGTATTGTGTATAAGCATAATTCAGGAAAGAGAGGAGGGAGCTGCCAGGGTTTCTAATATTATATAACACAGCAAGAGAAGAACTCTGCTGGAAAGTGACTTTGAAAAATAACCCAAAGGAGCCGAGAAAGTGGGCGTGTGATGTCTTGGGGAAGGCACCGCAGGGATGAGAAGCAGCAAGCGTCATCCCTGTGCCAAGACAACAGGGGTGTTGGGCAGCAGAGCAGATGATCATATTACATCTTGATGTTACCCTCTGCCTGCTTTTGTAGGGTCGAGGGAAAATACCCTTCACCCTGTGAAGGTTTGTGGAAAGTAAACTTGACAAAAGGCAGATTCGTAGGAGAAAAGGAACACAAATTTATTATGTCACAGTGTTATGTGATACAAGAGTCCCAGAGTGAAGACCCAAAGATACTGGGAAATTGTTTTTATGCTTAGGTTCAACAAAGTATGGACAGCCGTGCCAAAATGTGACTGGACAAGAAGGATGTGATTTAGCACGCATAGATGGGGAAACCCGGCAAGGCTTGTCTCTAGATTCCTCTTCGTCTCTGAGCAGAATTCCTTCCTTTTGGGTGTGGGGCATTCCCTTTCTGGAATGAAGCCTTATGACCAACAGTCAGACGAGTTATATCAGAGCATTTCTTTATAGCCATTTTTACACAGAAAGGCAGGGGAAAGTTAGAGTGATATTTTTAGGCTTTATGGTAGGCTTTGGAAGTAGGAATTCTGATTTCTGTGACCCTCCTTGGGGAAGAGGAATTCTAGTTTCTATGATTGGCCTGGGGTAGACTGAGGGGTCAGAGACAGGAAGGCAAGAGAAGGCCAGAGAGAACATTTTGCTTCTGAAGCCTTCCTTTTGTCATCATCTGTGCCTCAACACTTTGTGGGAAACACTTGGAAAAGGGGAAGGGAAAGCATGGAGACAGTCAGGATATTTGATCAAAGTTCGGTTACAGATTGTAGCTACATGGTCTAGAGTGGTAGTGGCAGAGGTGACGAGAAGTGAAGAGCATCTGCATGTACTTAATGTCAAAGCACAGATGACAATGACCATGGGATTTCAGAAGGTACAATTCTAACATCGGCACAGTGGTTCATTACAGGAACCACCACCCTCCACCTGACCAGCAGACCACCATCGTTAAACATTCAGGTTGAATGGAGATGCTGCAATTATAGGTAACATTTCCATTAAAAAGAAAACAAGGGTCGGGCACAGTGGCTCATGCCTATAATCCCAGCACATTGGGCAAGAAGATTGCCTGAGCTCAAGGATTCAAGAGCAGCCTGGGCAGCATGACGAGACCTCGTCTCGACAGTAAATCAAAAAATAAGCCCAAAGTGGTGGCGAGTGCCTATAATTCCAGCTACTTGGAAGGCTGAGGTGGAAGGATTGCCTAAGCCCAGTAGGTCGAGGCTGCAGGGGCCATGAGCCTGCCACTGCACTCCAGCCTGGGTGACAGAGTGAGACTCCGACTCAAAAAAAAATAGAAAGAAAGAAAAGGAAACAGTGCTAAGAACTTTTCATGAATGTCCGTTTTTTATCATACATTTCAAATTATGATGCAATCTTTTATCATACATTTCAAATTGCAATGTCATCCACAGAGCAGTTGTGTGAATGCCTTTGAGGACAATGGGTATAAAATGTATTTTTAGCCAGGTGTGGTGGCACATGCCTATAGTCTCACCTACTAGATAGGCTGAGGCAGAAGGATCATCTAAGCTCAAGAGGTTAAGGACAGCCTGGGAAACATAGTGAGTAAGACCCTGTCTCTAAAATAAATAAAATAAGATCAAGATACAATTATTTTTACTTTGCTAGCTGATAGTGTGGCTTTCTGTCTCATTCCCTGTGACCCCCGTAGGTGGCCTTCTTGCCCTACCCCCAGTTGCATAAGATGGTGGGAACAGCCAATGGTAGTTCTCCAGAAGTCTTTGTGCTCCTGGGCTTCTCTGCACAGCCCTCGCTGGAGCCTGTCCTCTTCACAGTTGTCTTGGCCTTTTATGTGGTGTCTGTCCTGGGCAACAGCATCATCATCTTGGTCTCCTGTATGGATGTGCACCTCCACACACCCATGTACTTCTTTCTTGCCAACCTCTCCTTTTTGGACATCAGCTTCACCACGAGCATCGTCCCACAACTCCTGGTCAACCTCCAGGGACCACAGAAAACCATAAGTTATGGTGGGTGTGTGGTCCAGTTCTACGTCTCCCACTGGCTGGGGGCCACTGAGTGTGTCCTGCTGGCTGTCATGTCTTATGACCACTACGCTGCCATCTGCAGGCCACTCCACTACACGGTCCTGATGCATCCGCAGCTCTGCTTCAGGCTGGCCGTGGCCTCGTGGCTGGGGGGTCTGACCACCAGCATGATGGGCTCCACACTCACCATGCTCCTCCCGCTGTGTGGGAACAACCGTGTCGACCACTTCTTTTGTGAGATGCCCCTCATCTTGCAGCTGGCTTGTGTGGATACCACCCTCAATGAGGTAGAGATGTACCTGGCCAGCTTTGTCTTTGTTGTCCTGCCTCTGGGGCTCATCCTGGCCTCATATGGCCACATTGCCAGGGCTGTGCTGAAGATCAGGTCGTCAGAAGGGCGGAAAAAGGCGTTCAGCACGTGCTCCTCCCACATGGCTGTTGTGTCCCTATCTATGGGAGCATCATTTTCATGTATCTCCAGCCAGCCAAGAGCAGCTCGCATGAGCAGGGCAAGGTCGTAGCTCTCTTCTACACTGTGGTCACCCCGATGCTGAACCCGCTCATCTACACACTGAGGAACCAGGACATGAAGGATGCCCTCAGGCACATTGTGCTCAGGGGCTGCTGGGCTCTACAGGTGAATGGGAACATACCTAAAAGCTCCAGTTGTTAAGGAGCAGAGCATGTGATTTTGAAGAGCAGGATATTCGGAACATCATTTTTGTTCTAATATCATTTGAGCTCAAGGTAGGTTGATAGCTGAAGTGAGCACACTGTTACACTATTTTCAGACCAAGATGAGGAGAAAATATGTTCTGCTTTTATTTTTTTATGTATGGTAATTAAACAATGCTTTCGTTGTTTGTTATATGTGTTTTATATATGTGTATCTATATGAAATACTCAAAAAACATTTATTTATACAAAATTGTGTATTTATTCTTACATGCTGAAACTTTAGTCACCCTCAAAGTACTCTGTTTAATACAATGCACCTATCAAGACGCTTTTTCCACTACCAAAACAGTTTTTGAATTCATCAATTTTGATGCTTTTTAGTGCTTCCACCATTTTTGTTTTACCTCTTCTACTGAGAGAACTGTAATAGAGTATACCATAAACTTAGGTTAAGAGCATGCTATAACCCAATAAATATGTAATCGGCTTGTGAACAATAGCACAGCCATTTTAGTTTTCTGCTTTAAAGCATAACCTGTAGCTGTTTAAAGTTTCAGTTATGGGAAAAACTGCAAAGCTCCAGTTCAAGCTTCAACCCCTTCCCTTGACCCACTTTCCCCTTAGCAACAACCAATGAGGTGCCAGGGGAAAATCACCTAAAGTTTCTAAATGTCTCTGCAACTTCACCAGCTAGTGGGCCAAGGTCAGCCCGAGTCAAGCTAGCCAATCCTCCACAATTGAACTGACAACCAGAGGTTACTACCCAATTAAATGGTAACAAGACTGGAAAGTCCCCCCCAAACTCCTCCTCCCTTTGTGTAAAAGCATAAAAGGCATCTGCTTAAGGAAGTCAGGGCCTCTGGGTGTACTCCGCTGCATCAGTTGTCGACAGAGGTCCAGGCTCGAGCTTGCAAATAAAGACCCTCTTGAACTTTCATCAGAATTGGCTCTTGGTGGTCTCTCAGATTGAACTTTCAGCCACTACACTACATTGGCAAAATGCTTCCCTTTAAGTGCTTTTTTCATCTGAAGAAACAAAAAATAAGTTGCTCAGGGAGAGATCAGGTAAATAAGGAGGGTGGGGCATAGGAGTCATGCTGTTTTTCGTCAAAACCTACTGAACATTCAATGCAGTATGGGGAGGTGGGTTATCATGGTGGAAGAACCAGACATCTGCTTGCCTTTTCTTTTGCAAATCATGATGCAACTTTCTCAAAGCAAAACTTTGGTTGACCATTTGATCCAGAGGAACAAATTCCTAAGTTTACTACAAAGGGTCCACCCTCCAAAAGATAATTCTGGTGTTTTTTGGGTCCCCTTCATTCGTGTGTGTGTGTGTGTGTGTGTGTGTGTGTGGTCATCTTGTTTTATTGTTTATATTGTAGAATTTGAAGAGGATTGATTCCAAGACCCCTTGTGGATAGTAAAATTGGGTGATGCTGAAGTTCCTTATAGAAAATGGTGCAATATTTGCATATAACCTATGCACATCCTCCCATGTACTTTAAATCAGGGATCCCCAACCCCAGGCCGTGGACCAGTACTGATCCACCGCCTGTTAGAAACCTGGCCATACAGCAGGAAGTAAGCAGTGAGCGAGCAAAGCGTCATGTGTATTTACAACCATTCCCCATCACTCACATTACCGTCTGAGTTCTGCCTTCTGTAAGATCAGCAGCAGTATTAGATTCTCATAGGCGCACAAACACTATTGTAAACTGTACATATGAGAGATCTAGGTTTCATACTCCTTATAAGAATCTAATGTCTGATGACCTGAAGTCGAACTGAGGCAGTGATGCTAGCACTAGGAAGCAGCAGCAAAAGCAGATTTAACATTAGCAGTGAGGTTTGACTGCACATCTCCCTCTACCACAGTCTGTGGAAAAATTGTCTTCTACGAAACTGGTCCTTGATGTCAAAAAGGTTGGGGACTGCTGCTTTAAATTATCTCTAGATTATTTATAATACTGCATACAATGAAAATGCTATGTTAATACTTATTATGCTATATTTTTATTTGTGTTATTTTTCATTCTGTTTTGTTTTTAATTTTCTCTAACATTCTCAATCCACAGTTAGTTGAATCTATGGATGCAGACCTCTCTGATTCAGAGGAATGACTATGTACTTATTTGTAATACAAATATGTTAATTGTCATATTTCTTTGTTAATTGCTTATCATAATATCTGCTGTTGAGAGTGCCTAATCTGTGTGAAGTCCTTTACATGTTTTCAATGTTTATAATGACTCAGTGAGGTAGATACTATTGACTCATAAAAGTCAGGTAATTACAGAGCAGTTAAGAGTTTAAGCTGAAGTTTAAATCTAGATCTATCTGTCCATAAAGGTGTTTATCATTTACTTATAACCCCTTGTGACATAACAATAAATATGTATTTGATCTTTGTCCCAGGTTTCTAGCACAGAATTCTGAAACCTCTTGCAATTTCCTGAGCAATACAGATAATACGAACAACTTTTGTTACTCATAACAAGCCCCTTTCAACCATACCTGAGTTTATGCTAATACAGTGACCCTCGTGGAGAGTTTGGGAGTGCGGGACTTATTGTCAGAGGAACCGATAACATGGATAAAGGGTTGGAATTTCAGGAGGGAGGCTGGAGACTGAGCTTAGTCACCAATGGCCAGTGATTTAACCAATCATGCCTACATAATGGAAACTTCATAAAACCCCCTAAGTGATGGGGCTCAGGGAGGTTGCATCTAAGCTCTGCCATGTGGCCTCAGTTTCTGCATTGTTGGATATATCCAAGAGAGTGGTGCACCACAAACTCTACAAGAACAAAATCTCCCATGCTCAGAGTCCTTTAAACTAAGTCCTCTGACAGGAAGTGTTGATTTATAGCTTGTTGGTCAGAAGTTGACAACCTGGGACTTGTGACAGCCATCTGAACTGAGGACAGTCTTCCTGACCAAGACCCTTCCCCAGGGTGCAAGGCACGAGGACAGTGGAAATGGCCAGGAAGAAGGCCTGACCTTCAGCCTGGCTGGTGGTAGATATGGCCCTGACTTGATTATTACACAGTATATGCCTATATCAACACCATACTGCACCCCATAAACATGTGCAGTTTTTATTATACATACATTAAAAGCAAACTAAAACAAAAAATTACTCAATTTTTCAGGGCTTTGAAATGGGGAAAAGGGAAGTAAAGAAGTAGGTGGCAGGTACCCTGGGAGTCAGAAATGTTAGTGTAACATTAACAGTCAGAATGCAGGAAATGGAGTTAACTGGCTTTTTTTTTAACTGAGCATTCTCTTTTTTACCCAGCATCCTCTTGATCTCAAGACCGGGTGTCATCAGGACAGGAGTGCAGGTCCTCATCAGATTGTCCAGGGATAGGTGACAAATCAGGTCCCCCCAGAAGCAGGATCACAGCACTGGCCCTGCCCCTACCATCCAGCACCCCCTGCCTAGCACAGAGGAAAATGATGAACACTACTCAATTTTCCTCCACTGTCTTAAACACCCAGGAAGAATGGTCATCTGCTAACCCAACTAAATCCTTAACAGAAAATGAATATGTTGTCTCCAGAACCCAAGGAAAAATAGTTGAAACGGGATTCCTGCCTATGATCCTTCCCCAGGGCACCCTTCATGCCCCTGTTTCTCAGCATGTAGATGAAAGGATGCAGAATAGGGGTCACAGGGCAGTAGAAGAGGATGAGGAACTTGCCCTGGCCCTAGCTTGTCACGTCCCTAGGCTGCATGTACCTTTAGATGATGGTGCTATAGAAAAGGGACATTCACACTATGACTGTGTGAGAGGGACAGGTGTTAAAGGCCTTGGACCACCTGGTTTCAGACTGGATTTGTAGCACCAGGCCACAACACAGCCATAGAGGACCAGGATCAGGGTGCAAGGCATGAGGACAGTGCAGATGGAAGAAGGCCAGACCTTCAACCCGGCTGGTATCCATGAAGGAGCCGTGGAAAATGACCAACATCATGCACATGAAGCAGTTGATGCAGTGGTGGCCAGACTGTCCCAGAGACAAGATCGGAGTGACATCAGAATACAATTGGCTATGCTGCTGAGCCAGGTGAGGGCAGCTGCATGATGGTCATGTAGTGAAACTCTGCAGATGACCACAGAGTGGTGAGAGGCAATGACCCTGAGGAGGATGCACTCAATGCCCTCCATGGACAGGAAGACAAAGAGTCAGATGATATAGCCTATGTAGGTGATTGTTTTGCATGGGTCCCAGAGGTTGACCAGCTGCTGGGGGTGCCCCTGGTTGTGCAGCAGAGGTCTAGGAGGGACAGTTTGCTGAGGAAGAAGTATATAACTGTGTGCAAGCGGGGTACATCAGGAAGAGGAAGATGATGGCAAAAAAAACCATGCTGACAATGAACAGGACCATCTTCAGCTTTGCTGGTTGGAGATCTCAGCAGAATGAAGTCTCCTCTAGAGCTCTCTCTGGTCCTCTCTATCGTCCTCAGCCCAGTGCAATTATTGGAGGATTTACCTAGTGCTGTTATTAGGAAATAGTGCATGTTGTTTTTTTCCCCAAACTGGGGAGAACTCATTCACCACCCACATTTGCTAACTAGTCCATCTTGCCTGCTGATTATCTGGAATTGTAGGGCAAAGTGTTAAGGAAAGATATTTGTCTGCAAAGGGATGGACGCTGTAACTTTTTCCTCAGTAGCATGCTGATTTAGTCAAGTGAGTTCACTGAACAGATATTTTAAAAATGAAAATGCATTTTAAAAGTTTATCTGTTATTTTCAAAAATAAAATAAGTAATATTTTAAAAAAGAACTTTTGTAAGAATCTACTAACATTAAGTCTATTTCTCTGCTCTCTGATAAATCCTAAAATTTGTGGAAAATATACCTAGTAACTTCAGTCAGTATGATCAGTCCTCACATTTCCACACTTCATGTTTCTACATTCCAATGATTATAAATCCACTGCAGAAAGAATACTGTCATATGCTCTTGTGCTGAACTAGCACTGTGAGCTGTAGGTTTAGGCAGGGATGAGACCACCACTCTATTTACAAGTTCCTCGCAATATTCGTAAGTTTTCAGGAAACTGGGCACCTTTGAAAATGAGAGCCCCCAATTCACTTCCTTTGACTGCTAATAATCCAGTCCAACCTCATGACTCAATGATTATAGTGACATTATCTGAGAGACCCAAAGCAGCTTTGATGGTCCAGAGTTGAGTGGATTTTCTTCCCCACATGTACATTGGTAAAATGAGCAGAAAAGCAAGGAATGTTCTTGTGTGCATTTCAGGTTGATAGAACACTGTCTCTAGAAGTAAATTGAACAGAATCAGAATAATTGTCCTGGATTATTTTTGCAGTAGGTATGTTTTCTGACCTTCATTAATTAGTTCAGTGATAGTGAACCAAATATTTATATTATTAAATAAACACCAAATACACGGGTTGGGAACATGGAACTTACCTATGATTCAGAAATTAACAGGAAAAAAAAAGTATTTTCTACCACGTCAACAATTAACTACTTGGATATAAATTCCTACTACCAACTTCTTCTGATTTGCCAAGGACCAACCTCCTCCCACGCTGAAAAGATTAGGATGTGATGTAAACAGAGGCTCTGGACACGCCTGCCTGTGGTTTTTTGTAGCTCTGATGCCCAGGTGCAGGATATGTCCGCTCATGTCTAATCAGGAAGAGTCATAGACCCTCAACTCAGAAGATGGATACTTCAGATAGAGAGCCATATATAAAGGACAATTAAATCTGGAGTTTTAAAAAAAAAAACGAATCTTATAGACAAACCAGTTAAAGGAACAACTTAGAAACTGAGTCTGTTCTGAGTGTGGTGTGTCTGCAGATCTCATTAGGAATATGTACCTAGAGCTAAACTAGATCAATGGGGATTGGAGCCTGGAAATTGTAACATGGATACAGGAGTTAATTTGTTTAAGTCGTTCAGTGCTTATCCTTGCATTCAGTGACTGTTCTGTCCCAGGCCTGGGCCTGGTTATATCCAAGACAAAATCCATGAACTCAACACAGTCATAGTAATTGTCTGCATGAAATTTAGAAAAGGGGAATTGGGAGATTAAGAATCTCCACGTGTATTTTCAGAAACATGCGAAGAAGTGGTCCTGTCTCCCTGATGTGGATATAATTGCTGCAGGTGGCCAACACATCATGTTCTATAGGCTGCAGGGCTTCCATAAACCCGACACTCGTCACACCACCCTACCCTCCTCTGCCGCTGTTGAATTCCAGCTAAAGGCTTGAACATCATTCCCTAAATGACAATATTCGATCCTCCTTTGGGTGTCTTATTCCCTCAACTAAAGTAGATAGCGTTCAGTCTCATCATCCAACTGTGTGTGGGTCCAAGTAGTGTAAGGTACTGCCTGAGTTTGATCACCTCTGGGTTTACTGGAGACTAACATGAAGAGTTACTGGACCTATAGGGATCTCATAAGGTACAGAATCCTTATGTAGTTACCATTCTATCTACATAACCAATGTTTTAAAAGTGTGTTCTTAAATCCACACTTTCAATTTAAACATTAGAATTACTCTTGCGGTGCAAGAGTATCTCAGCTACAAACTTCACATAGGGGAAAATCCTGTTTGTTTAATTCCCTTGTCAACAGTTTAAGAGGTTTTTCATCCATTTCCTGTGTCATCATTATTCACCTCATAGTCTGGCTGCCTTGTCAAGTGGCTCTTTTCCTCCTTCTAGTTCATAGTCCACATTCCTGTTCTGTGACACTCAAATGGTAGCATTGTTAAAGTAGTGACAATGGTGTAGAAAATGGGGCAGGAGAACGGCTGGAGAATTAAGTGGGGACAAGGTCTTCTGTGACATCAGCATGTGGAGGGGAGAAGATCTGCATGCACATTTCCCCTAGCATGTTGGTTAAGGAGCCAACAACAGCAGCCCAAGGAGTCCCCAGAATTGCCAGGCCTTTCTTATAACGAATGGACCACTGGAAATGGAGCTAGCACCGCAGGGACCTCCGGCAAGGTCTGTAACTCAGAGATCACACATGCTTAAGGACGGCTCCTTGAATGAATTTGCTCTCCACATCTCCATTTCCTCCCCCACAGCACAGGGTTAATAATGCCAGATTTGCTCTCTGCTTTTTGGACACCATTTTAGTTTGCTCTGGTTATTCTGAACGCTCTTGTGCTTTTCAGAATTTATATTCAAACAGAGACTACTAAATTGTGGGGGAAAGTGTGTAGAAACTGAAAAAACAGCATGCATCTAAAAAATTCTTTGTCTAATGATGGACTACTCTATCTGTTGTGATGAAGGGTCTGTTAGTCAGATCTTTCAGACTACAATGGAGTGCAAAGTCTTTTATTCTAGTATCTGAAACATAGATCCACAGATCTCATGGACCTGAGTATAATCATGAGAATCAGTTTCATCTGACAAGGGACTATTAATGACTATACCACAAGATTTTTCAGAGACTTACACAAAATACTTTCATTTTTAATTTAAAAAAATGTTAGAGGTAGGTTCTCACTATTGAGTATCACATGTTCTCACTCATAAGTGGACCTTGAACAATTATCATAATACTATAAGAAAAGGATTGGCAGTAGTAGGAAACTGCCCGGAGGTGGGGTGATTGGCAATAGTGGGAATCTGCCAGGGCAGTGAGGGCACACCTCACCAATAAGGGTACCCGCATAATGAACATTTGTATGCCTAACCCTGAATTGGACTCCACATCTTTAAAAGAAAAAAGTTTAAATATAAAAAAGAAAAGTAAATAAAATAAAATAAAAAATTTAAATTTTTTTTTTTTTTTTTTTTTTTGAGTTGGAGTCTCACTCTGTCGCCCAGACTGGAGTGCAGTGGCCGCTCCCGGCCACCGCAGCCTCGACCTGCTGGGCTCCGGCGATCCTTCCGCCTCAGCCTTCCGAGTAGCCGGAATTACAGGCATGCGCTACCACGCCCAGCTGATTTTTTGATTTACTGTAGAGATGAGGTCTCGCTGCCCAGGCGGGTCTCAAACCCGCGGGCTCAGGCAATCCACTCACTTCAACCTCCCAAAGGTGCGGGATTACAGGCTGAGCCATAGACAAGTTCTTGCTATGTTGCCCAGGCTGGACTAGAACTTCCTGGCTCAAGAGATTATCTTGCCTCAGCCTCCTGAGTAGCTGGATACTGCTGTACTCAGCAAATACTTGCATTTAAAGGCAGTCAGATGTAGGCTTCGGCAGTGTCTCCATTCATAAATATAATTTACTGCAAAGAAGCTAAAAGAAAAAGAATCATTCTTCTGCATTAATCAGAAAAAGTGGTTATTAATATTTGTGCCAATTGGTCTAGTTTGTTCTAAATATTTAGAAATATGATATTTGTATATATTCCTGTTTTTCAGGCCTCTTATTTTTGCTTAAAATTTATGGTTAACTTTTTTCTCTTAGAAAGCACTGATAGGCCATTTTGTCTGGGCAGTGGTGATCACAACTCTATCATGTTGTTTGTGGTGTGGAAGGGAGTGGAGTCCTTAACAGGTAGATTTGTTTAGTGCTGCACCCATCCACCATGCCCTCCAGGACATTACCTAGTCCTAATTGGGGAAGTCGCAGAGCTGTCAAGAAGGTCAGTCGGAGGCTACAGTTGTCCAGTTGACTGGGGAGGATGGCGCAGCTCTAGCGGCACTGGCACTGGAAGCAAAGGGGTCGCAGACTGCCTTGGCAAATTGTGCTAAAGAAAACAGGACATCTCAGTGACAGATATCCCCAAGTATTACTGAGAATAAGAATGATATTGTGGGAACATGAAGCAAATGTTCCAGTTTTAGAAGACCTGGATCCGCAGTCTGTGTTGAAAACTGTTTTTGTGGGGAAAATGGTTTGGTCTGATGAAGCAGAGTTTATGAAAAGCAGACAATGGTCTTATCAGAAGTTCTTTTATAGCTTAAGTAGCAGATGTGCCCAAAAAATGCATCCACATTTTAAGTGATATTATCTACGTATTACTCTTCAAAGTTGAATTACATTCACTCAAAAGATGGTGTTAATCAGATAAATGCTAGGGTCACTGTGCGACAGGCAGGACAAATCAAATGACAGAAGCACAGTTGTCATTTGAGGAACGCAAGGTTATTTTGAAGTGGTATTTGAAATTTGAGAACACTGTGAAAATACAATGACAATGGAGGCGTAAATATGCAACAGAACCTCCAACACACCTAACAACTGAACGTATTCATGATAAGTTTGAGATACATGGTACTGTGTGTGATATGCACAAGGGAAGATCCGAGAGGCCTCACACAGCAACAAGCCCTACTCTTCTACTATGGTGTTGAAACAGCTTACATGCTCACCACAGAAGTCTACCAAACAATGTGTATGTGAGACAGGAATTAGCAGAACAAGCAAACCACGCATTCTTAAAACAGCAAAAGGTAAAGTTTTTATCCCAAGATTATTACATGCACTGAATGAAGACGACCCTAATCAAAGGGTGCAGTATTGTGAGTGGTTCTAAAACATGTTACAAGATGATGAGTAGTTTGTGGGGAAAATGGTTTGGTCTGATGAAGCAGAGTTTAAATTGAATGGAACAGTGAACTGACATAATTGTGTATATTGGGCTCCAGAAAATCCATACATTAATGTGGAAAAAAAACTCAATTTACCAGGCCTCAATGTCTGGTGTGGGCTGTCATTAAAGGGAATAATTGGACAGTTCTTTTTTGAAGGTACCATTACTAGGTCAAGTATATCTAGACATGTTACACACATCCATTTTACCTATAATTTGTACACTTTTTGAGAAAGATTTTACTTCCAACAAGATGGCACCCCACTGCACTTCCACCAAGACGTGAGAGTTTAACTCGAGAATTTGCCAGGAAAATGAATAGGACGAAGAGGTACCATTGAGTATCTCCCACATTCTCCTGACTTAACACCCCTTGACTCTATCTATGGGGGAACTTAAAGGATGTGGTGTACTGTAGAAAACCAGCTACACTGGTGGTACTTCAGGAAGAAATTGAAACAGCATGTGTGGTGAAACAAGTGGACTCATTGGTCAGCATTTCTCAGGCTGTAGTTTGCCATAATCAGAAATGTTGAATGCTGACTGTAACCACTTTGAGCACCCCTTGTAATTGAAGAAGTTTTTTTGTTATCGGTATATACTGAGTATTATAATTTTAGTACAGTTTTTTCCTTTCTTAAAATGTGTATACATTTTTTTGCAATCGCTAAACCAAAACTTTATTCTTTAAATTTTTTTTTCTTTTAGGTATCAGTATCAAGGTGATTTACAGTAATGTTACTCAGTCTTTTTAAAAATAAATTTTGTATGAATGTCAAAGTAAAAAAAAAGCACTGATATTTTGCCCTTCTTTTATCATATGTGGTTTCATACTGTTTACTCCCTCATTGCTCTCTAAAAGTATCTGGAAACAGAGATGACTTAAGGGATACAATGTACATTATTTGAGTGATGCATTGGACTTCATCAGTATGCAATCTATGCGTGTAACAAAATTACACGTGTACCTCATAAATTTACACAAATAAAAATAACAATTAAAAAGAAAATAATAAAAATTTTATGTATGTATGTAAGTACATACACACACACATAGATTTAAAACTTTCAACAAAACAGTAGCATAAAGAATTCAACAAGCCAGGCTCGGTGGCTCAGCCTGTACTCCCGTGACTTTGGGAGGCTGAGGTGAGTGGATTGCCTGAGCCCGCGGGTTCGAGACCCGCCTGGGCAGGCGAGACCTCATCTCTACAATAAATCAAAAAATCAGCCAGGCGTGGTAGCACATGCCTGTAATTCCAACTACTTGGAGGGCTGAGGCGGAAGGATCGCGGAGCCCAGCGGGTCGAGGCTGCGGTGGCCGGGAGCAGCCACTGCACTCCAGTCTGGGCGACCGAGTGAGACTCCAATACAAAAAAAAAAAAAAAAGAATTCAGCAACTCAGTGATCTATCACAGAAACAAAGAACAGAGTACCATATGTTCTCACTCGTAAGCGGACGTTGGACAATTATATTAATACTACAGGAAAGGGATTGGCAGTAGTGGGAAACTGTCAGGGGAGGGGATGGGATTGGCAGCTGAGGGAAACTACTAAGGGAGTAGGGGCATACCTCATCAACAAGGGTACCTGCATAATCAACATTTGTATACCTAACCCCGAATTGTAACCCCACATCTTTATAATAAAATAAAATTTTAAAAGAGAAAAAAAAAAGAATTGAGCAACATATAAGAAGGTTTACAAATTATTACCAAGTGAAATTTATCTCAGGATAGCAAAGTTAGTTTAACATCTTAAAGCCAATCAACATATATACCATATTATGAAGATAAAAAACAAAAATGATATGATCATCTCAATAGACACAGAAAAAACATTTGACTAAGTCAACACCCTTTAATGATACAAACATTCAACAAACTAGGGATAGAAAAAACTTTCCCACCCTGATAAAACAACATCTTTGGAAAACCAACAGCTGACATCATACATACTTAATACTGAATGGCTTCTCCTTAAGATCAGGAATGAGGAAAGGAAGTCTATCTTATCACTCCAATTCAACACCTAACCGGAAGCTATAGTCAGGGAAATCAAGCAAGAAAAAGGAATAAATGGCATATGACTTAAAAAGGAAAAAAAAACTAAGCCTATTTACCAGCAACGTGATTACCTACATAGAAAATCCCAAATAATCTACCAAAAAAAAATCAGAGTATTGTTGAGTTTATCAAGGCAAAAAGATGCAAAATCAATACATATAAATCAATCATATTTCTACATGTTAGAAATCAAAATTTTAAAAATACCATTAATAGTAGCCAAAATATAAAATATTTGCATATACATTTAATAAAAAATACAAAGGATCTGTATGCTGAAAGGTAAAAAAGCTGATGAAGGAAATAAAAGATGATAAATAATATGAAGTCTTACCATGTTCATAAATTGAAAGACTCACAGCAAAATGGTCTATTGTTTAATGCAATTGCAATCAAAATCCCAGCAAGACTTTTGGAGATATAGACAAGTTAATTTTGATTTATGTGGTAAGAGAAAGGAAACTTTTGGACAAATTTTTAAAATAAGATTAAAGTTGAAGAAGTTACAGTACCTGAGTTTAAAAATTACTATCAAACTAACACAATCAGTACTGGTTAAGGAATAGATACACTGTTCAATGGAACAGAATAGAAGCCCAGAAATGGACCCACAGAATTATGGCCAATTTATTTTTGAGAAAGGTGTGAAAGTTATTCAATATACATGTTCAACAATTTGTTGGAAAAACTGGACACTCAGTAAAAAGAAATACTCCACCTAAACTTTACACCTTCTCAAAAATTAACTCAAAATGGATCATAGGTCTAAATGTAACATGTAATGTTATAAGACTATTTGTGGGAAACAAAAGAAACTATCTTCTTGGTCTGTGATTTGATAAAGAGCTCTTAGACAGAAAACCAAAAGTCCAACATATAAGAGAAAAAATGACAAATTGGACCTAATCCAAAATTTTAAACTTTTGCTGAAAGACATTGCTAAGAGAATGAAAATCCATGTTAGAAACTTAGCTAGAGTATTTGCAAATTACATATTCATCAAATGACTCTTTTCAATAATTGTTAAAGAACACTCAAAACTCTTCAAAAAGAAAAGAAACAACCTAACTATTAAAATGGGCAAAAACTTGCGCAGACACTTTAAACAAAAGAGTATGTTGATAACAAATAAATACAAGAAAGGATGTGCAACATCATTAAATACTTAGAAAAATTAAAGCCAAGATGAGATGCTACCATATACCTGTTAGAAAAGCTAAAGTCAAATACTGATACTAGCAAGTGCTGATGAAGCTGCAGAGCAACTGGAATGCTCATGCATCGCTTGTGGGAATGCAAAATGGCCCATCAATCTGAAAAATGGTTTGTCACTTTCTTATAAACATACACTATGTTATGAGCCTGTAATCCCACTCCTGAGTATGCACCCTAGAGAAATGAAACCTTATATTCCCATGAAAACATGTATTTACATGATTATAGGAGCTCTATCTATAATTGCTCCAAACTAAGCAACCCAAATATTCTTCAACCAGTGACCAGATAATCAAACTGGGTCACCCATGCAATGGAATTCTCCTCAACAAAAAGAAAGAATAAGCTACTGATATAACAATTTGGTGAATCTCAAACACACTCTGCTTATCAAAAAAAGATAATTTCAAAATCAACCACATTGAGGAAGAAAGGGTCAATAAATAGATAGGACCAGCGAGTTTTAGGGGATAATGGAACCATTTTACATCCTGATCTTAGTGGTAATTACATACAAATATATACATACATAAAATTCATAAAATTGTTCACCCCCAAAATTTTCGGTTTTTCTTTATGATAAATTAAAAAACAAAACTTAAAACAATCTGAAGAAGCCAGGTGTGGTGGCTCAGGCTTTTGAAGCCTGAGGCAGGAGGATCACTTAAGGCCAGGAGTTCAAGACCAGTCTGGACAATATAAGGAGATCCTGTCTCTATATTTTTTTTAATTAGCTTAGTATATTGGTGTGTACCTGTAGTTCTAGCTACTCAGGAGGCCAAGGCAAAATAATCAAATTTGAAATTCATTTCTTTTTCTGGAAAATAGTATTTCCAAGCCTATCAGGATGTGCAAGGCAGATACAATGATCTAGAAGATTCAAGGCTGAATATTCCAGAGAAACATTTATTAACCTAAATTGTTTCAATACTTCCTTTATTTTACCTGAGTAGGGCTGGTGGAAACAGTGCTTTGATTGTTAGTATAATTTTATCATCAACGACAAAAGTAAAGGACTGGCATGATCAGTTCAGTCAAATAACCTGAGTAGGCTGGGTTCAGTGGCTCAGCCTGTAGTCCCAGCACTTCAGGAGGTCGAAGCAAGTGGATTGCATGAGCTTGGGGGTTCAAGACCAGCCCTGGCAACTTGGCAAGACCCCGTCTCTACAATAAATAAAAAAAAAATTTTAAACCTGAGTAATAAAAATAATTTAAATTGGACCATTTCCTGAGTTAATTCATCAGTTACTGAACTTTTAAGCAATTTTATGATTTGATCCACAGCAGATTTACTGCTTAGAACCAGAATTAAGTCAGACAAATGATTGAAGTCCCAAGGGATGAAACTGTGTCTTTGCACAGGGCAATGAGATTTCAGACACATTGACTTGTTATACAGACCTCTCGCTGGAGTTGTCATCATCCACCTAGGCCACAGAGCTCATTATAGTAGGGACAACAAAAACCACCCCTGAGAAACTATCACCTCAGAGGCTCAAGACACAAGCACACCAAACTTTTTAATGGCTGAATTCCACTGCTTGGAGCCTGTTCATGAAAGTTTAATGAGTCCTTCTGTACCAGGGGAATCTCGTCTCAGAAGACACGATGAATCTGACTGAGATCATTATTTTCGAGGGATTTGTTCCTTTCATCTTAAAATAATGATTCTTGAGATACTTCTTCTAATTTGAGAGAAAACTTTGTTAATTACTAACTCATGTAAAATTAAACTCCAGCCACCCTCCAGCATGTTCCTTCTAAATCCAGAAAAGCAGATCAGACCCCAGGGATTAAGTCAAGTTTATTCTGCCTTACTCATTTCTCACTTCCAATCAAATCCCAAAACCTGATGATTTGGTGCCTCTGATGTCTCCAGACTTTAATTTCTATTCTTCTTCCACACTTTGGATTTCATAATTAAGGTCTAACTCTCTTGAGTTATTGAAATGCTTTTCTCCTTCCATTTTCCAAGACATATTTTAAATTGCAGCAAGTGATCTAACACACACCCTAATGATGCCTCTCTCATCCCTAAATACATTAATTTGCTCTCCATATTAGCCAAAATAAAATCCAGCTTCCTCAGCTTAGTGTTAGGGAGGGTGTCTTGCCTGTGCCTCCTTTATCTACCCGTGACAATTCCTCATAAGAACCCGACAGCCAAACACATCAAGCTACTGAGCTCAGATGCTTTCTGTCACCTCCTTACCTAGTACAGGCTTTTTGAACTTTACTTGCAGCACCTTCTCCTCATTCATTATGTTTCTAACTTATTCATTCTTCAAACTTCAAAACAGACCTCATCTCCCATAAAAAATCCAAACTTCATTCATCCCACAGCACATGTTAAGCATCAGGTTGCTTGGTATTTTTTTTAAGTCTTTCACTTTTTTTTAATTTTAAAGATGTGGGGTACAATTCAGGATTAGGTATACAAGTGATCATTGTACAGATAAAGTTTGGGTCTCCCTTTGGTCCCCAGTTTGCCTGGTTTGAGATCAGGTACCCTTATTAATGTTAAGTCTTTTACATTTTTTCTCCAGTGTCTAGCATGGTATACTTACTGACTGAAGATGGAAAAAAAAACAGTAAAATGACAAATGACTAAATATGTGAACAATTAATTATTAATCATAATTAATAATTGGCAGTAAAGAGAAATTGCCAGGGGAGGGGAGCACATCTCATCAACAAGGGTACCTGCATAATGAACATTTGTATACCTAATCCTGAATTGTACTTCACATATTTTAAAAAAAAGAAAGAAAATCGATTTTTAAAATCATAATTAATATCTCCAATTTTCTCAAAACCAGACTCTTGGGACATTAGATATGTTGTCATTTATAAATATGTGTAACAAATAGCAATGTAGTATTATAAAATTATAAATTACAGCAAAGCTTGAGCCTTATTTTTCACTTTTTACTCTTGTTGTAAGATCAACATATTTTGCAAAAATCTATTATGCATCTGTCACTGTGCCAAGATTTCCACAAGAATTCTTTTATCTCCTCTCATACTCTGCAACTGGCCTCCATAAACCAGAAGAGAATAGTGCTGCCTCGCCCAGCAGAAATAGACAATAACCTTCATGATATCATTGCGCCTGCATTCGGTTTTCTTATGCTTGGCTGCAAGGATTTTGTCAGAAGTTTTCTTAATTGAATGATTTAAGAAATTGAATAAATTAAGAATTTAAACATAATACTACTAGAGGAAAACAGAGGAGAAGAGCTTCACACCATTGGCCTGGGCAATAATTTTTTGGGTATGACTGCAAAAGCACAGGCAACAAAAGTGAAAATAGAGACACAGAATTACATCAAACTAAAAAGCTTCAGCACAGCCGATGAAATAATCAACAGAGTAGAAAGACAACCTACAGAATGGGAGAAAAAATTTGTAAACCATAGATATGATAAGGGGTTAGTACCCAAAAATATAAGAAAATCAAGTAACTCAATAGCAAAAACAACCTTATTTCTAAATGGGCAAAAGACATGAGTCTTTTCAACAAAAAGACATGAGTCTTCTCAAACAAAGACATATAAATGGCCAACCGGTATATAAAGAATTCCTCAAAATCAATAGTAATCAGAGAAATGCAAATTAAAGCCACAATGAGGCATCACTTCACACTTGTTAGAAAGGTTATTATCAAAAAGATGAAAACTAACAAGTACTGGAAAGGATGTGGGGAAAAGGGAAACTTTGTATACTGTTTTGGGGAATGTTAATGGATACAGCCATTATGGAAGACAATATGGTGCTTCCTCAAAAAATTAAAAATAGAACAACCATATGACGCAGCAATGTCACACTGGATATATACTGAAAGGAAATGAAATCAGTATGTCAAAGAGGTATCTGTGCTTCCATGTATATTTCAGCATTATTTACGATAGCCAAGGTATGGAATCAACCTAAGTGTCCATCAGTAGATGAATGAATAAAGAAAATGTAGTGTATATATATATAATGGAATACTACTCGGTCTTTTAAGAAGAAGGAAATGCTGTCATTTGTGGCAACTTGAATGAACCTAGAGAACATTATGTTAAGTAGAATAAACCAGGTACTTGCATGATCTCACTCATATGTGGAATCTAAAAACTCTGAATTCATAGAAGTAGACAGTAGAATGATGGTTCCACCAGGGGCTGTGGTAAGGTGAGGCAGGAGACAGATGTTGGTCAAGTGGTACAAAATTTCAGTTAGATAGGAGGAATAAGCTCAAGTTATCTATTATGCAACATGGCAACTACAGTTATTAACAACATACTGCATACTTGAAAATCACTAAGAGAGTAGATATAAGCTCACCTCAAAAAATGATAAGCCTGTGAAGTAATGCATATGTTTATTAGTTCAACTGAGCTGTTTCATAGTACATATGTATTTCAAAACATTATGTTGTATATGATAAATACATACAATTTTTATTTCTTAATTTAAAGATTTTTAAAGAATGAGGAGAAAAAATAAGGCTACTTGGTTGTTTCAGTCTAACAAGCTAAGAAATGGAGAATTTTATCAATGGGCCCGCTTTGCCTCACTAACTTACTTGTATCCTTCCCACATCTCCCGCTCTTGGACTTCAGTCACTGGGGTCTGATCCAGAATCACTTGATAATGTCAATACCAATGCTGGAAGTCAAAAATTCAGACCCTCTTAGACTCTATTTTCTTATCCGGAGCATAATAACAGTTATTGTAGAGATCTACCAAGATAAAATATGTAAAAGACTTAGTATAGTGCCATATTAAAAGTTCAATAAATTTTACATGTTATTATGACCTTCTTAGATAAAATTTTTCTTAAGCATTCAGAAATGTAGGTGGTGTATAATTTTTATCATAATATGCTAGTAGCATCAATCACCTCAAAAACAAATACAACAGGATGCTTCCATCTTTGTAAAGTCTCTCATAGAAATTTGAAATGAAGCCATCTGGGGATGTATATGAATGTTATTGATGCTGGAAAATGGAGGATTACTCAGCTTCTGACAAGAACACTCCAGTGCCCATTCATCTCCACTTTATTTTATCCAGACCCCATTGCTGCATGCCTGAGGAGTTGGTGTTGGCTCTGTTTGTCATTGTCTGCTGGACCTATTCATATCCTGGATTAAATCACAGCTTCAGTAGAGTAAGAGTTCCTTGTATGTCTCTACACCAAATCGACAATCCCATTCCTCAAGTCACCTTAAAATCTCAGTAACAGATAATCTTGCCTAGAGAATCCTCTCTATTAGCGCTGCATGTTCATGCCAAACCTGAGCATTTTCTTAGAACAAGTGATAGCTGAGGAAAAATGTCTTATGCCTCCCATTAACTCAAGAAAGCAAGAGGCAAAACTGCCCTCTGAATTTTAAACTATGAAAGAATGCATAAGAATGAGCAAAAAATCACCTGAGAGGGACAACTGCCAAAGAAATCTTAACTTGATTGATGTGACTTGAATATCTAAAGAAAGAATTACTGCCTACTGAAGCTCTCTTCAAAGAAGAAAGTTGTTTGATTTTTTCAAATTTAAAGTAATAAATATCAACTCATAGGAAAGTAGATAAATATAACCATAAAAGAGTGACCGCACAGGAATTCAGGGTAGGAATCACAGTCAAACCAGGCATATTTTTAATTTTTATTTTAAAGATGTAGGATACAATTCAGGGTTAGGTATACAAATGTTCATTATGCAGGTACCCTTGATGAGTTATGCTCCCCTTCCCCAGCAGATTCTGACTACTGCCAATCCCCCCCACCCCTTGCCGCCCAGCAGTTTCCCACTACTGCCAATTCTTTTCTTATAGTATTACGATAATTGTTCAAGGTCCACTTATGAGTGAGAACATGTGATACTCAATTCTTTGTTTCTGTGATAGATCACTCAGTATTATAGACTCGAAGTCCATCCATGTTGCTGTGAAGTTCATAATTTTTTCCTTCTTTATGACTGAGTAATCCAGGCCTTTTATGAGAAAAGGAGCTTGAAGAGAAATACACGATCCTTCTCACAAAAGAATCTTGTGTCTTCTTCTTCTCTCCCTACTGGCAGTTTCCTTTCCTTAACCTCCTGACTCACTTACTCATGTGAGTTAATTTACACAATATCCTGTCCAGCCATCCCACCCTAGTCTTTGGTCTCTTTCTGGATCATGACATTTCGACTTCAGTCTTACCTGCTGCTATCTTACTTATTCTCAATTCAAAAATGTATGATAAAGAGATCAGATTGGCCCACTCAACTCATTTTTTTCAAGCCATATCACATCTTTCAGAGGTTGGTGGTCAGGAGTTCATTAGATTAAATCTGGACCATGTCTTTCCTTTGTTCAGTAGCTGTGAGTAGAGCATGGATGCATCCCAGGATCAAAAGCATAGACTCTGAAGCCAAAATCATTGGAATAAAACCCTGGCTCTTAGGAGCTACATGACCTATGGTGAGTCACAAAATGTCTCTGTGCCTTCATTTCTTCTCAAGGTAGTTTTTTCCCCCTTTTTTTATTGTTATATAATAGATGTTCATATTTTGAGTGTTGCATGTGATAATTTGATACATTTCTATTATCAAATGAAGGTAATTGGAATATCTATCATCTTAAATATTTCTTTTCTTTATTTTAGAGACATTTGAATTATTCTCTTCTAGCTATTTTGAAATGTATAATAGATTGTTTACTGTAGTCACCCTACTGATCTATTGAGCACCAGGTCTTATTTCTTCTACCAAATTGTATATTTGTAGCCATTAATCAGTCTCTATTTATCCTTCCTCCCCCACTACCCTTCCCATTTTCTAGTAACCACTAATCTACTCTCTATCTTCATGAGATCGACTTTTTTAGTTCCTGTATATGAGTGAGAACATTCAATATTTGTCTTACTGCGCTTTGTCTATTTTACTCAACACAATGACCTCCAGTTCCATTCATGTTGTCATAAATGACAGGATTTTCTTATTCTTTAAGGCTTTTCATTGTACATGTATACATATACATTCATCCACTGATGGGCACTTAAGTTGATTCCATATTTCAGCTATTGTGAATGGGCTGTAATAAACATGGGAGTGCAGATATGTCTTCTATATTTTGATTTTCTTTATTTTGGATATATCAGGGGTGCGAAAAATTGTATACACATTTTAAGAGATGTTATCTGTGCATTATTTTTCAAAGTTGAATTGAACTATGTGTAGTATGGCATCCACTCAAAAGATTGCATTAATCAAATGAATGCTAGCGTCACCATGCTATAGGCAGGAAAGTCAAAAAAAATGGTGGAAACACAGTTGTCGTTTGAAAAGTGCAAAGCCATTTTGAAGTGATATTTAACTTAACAGGCCTTGACTTCTGCCTATGGGGGACCTTAAAGGTTACAGTGTACCCTAGAAAACCGGCTACACTGGCAGTACTTTGGGAAGAAATTAAAACAACATGCGCAGCGATAAAAGTAGACACTTTGGTCAATGTTGCTCAAGCAATAGCTCGCTGTAATCGGAAGTGTCTGAAAGCTAACACTTTGAGTACCGCTTGTAATTGCAGAAGTCAACCGTGACTTGTATTCATCTTTTGTTATGGGTATATATGGAGTATCACAATTTGAATACAGTTTTTCCTTTCTTAAAATGTGTATAATTTTTTGGCACCCTCTGTATATCCAGTAGTGGAATTGCTGGATCATATGGTAGTTCTATTTTTAGTTTTCTCAAGAACCTCCATATTGTTTTCCATAGTGGCTGTACTAAATTACATTCCCATCAACAGTGTATGAGGGTTCCCCTTTCTCCACATTTCACCAGCATTCTTTATTCCCTATCTCTTGACAAAAGTTATTCTAACTGGGGTGAGACGATCTCATTGTGGTTTTGATTTGCATTTCTCTGATGATTAGTGATGCTGTGCATTTGGATCCAAATGATTAACATAAGGCAAAATGTTTGGAAAAGTGCCCGACACAGTAAACACTAAGCAAATATTAAGCATTGCTTATTAGCAAAAATGAGTGCCACTAAACTTTAATTTTAAATCAAATTTCCAATATTTGTTTTATATGTTGACCAAGCTACTTTCTGATCATTTGCTTCCCCATGTGTCTTCCCCAAAAGGATACAATCTGCTGGTCAGGAGCAAAATAGTTTTTTCTCATCATAAAGTGGTACCTTGCCATTCTCATACCATATACAAGAATCTTACAAAGTTGATTCAGCATCTCTGAGCCTGCTTAACTGTGGGGCACTTCAAAAATCAAAAGGATGATCCTACAAGATGGGATACACATTCCAGTGTAAATTCTAATGTGTGGTGTGTCTACGGGTTCCAGGTGAACATTCCTCAGTGAAATTTTACCTAACTAAGGTTTGGGTTTTTGTTTTTTTCACATGAAACCTTGTCCCCCAAAATTTTTTAATTTTTTATTTTGAAGTTGTAGGATACAATTCAGGGTTAAGTATACAAATGTTCATTATGCAGGTGCCCTTGTTGATGAGGCGTCCCTCATGCCTGGCAGTTTCCCACTACTACCAATCCCACTCCCTCCCGCCCCTGGCAGTTTCCAACTACTGTCAATCCTTTTCTTACAGTATTATGATAATTGTTCGGAGTCCGCTTATGAGTGAGAACATGTGGTACTCAGTTCTTTGTTTCTGTGATAGATTACTCAGTAACTATTATGAACTCTAAGTCCTTCCAAGTTGCTGCAAAGTTCATAATTTTGTTCTTCTTTATGGCTGCATCATAGAATGTTCCCAAGATTTAACACCATTTACAATCAAACTTGCTCTACCCACCTGCGATAAACAAACTTTCTCTTGGGCAAAAATACTTATTTCCATATACCATTATTGTCTCTCTGCTTTTCTTAAGTACTATTTACAGAGCATCAGAATTCCACAATTTCATGTTCTAGCTCAAATCTCTCGTCAAATATATTGTCTCTAGTTCATCTTTTCTCTACTTTACTCTTGGCTATATTATAACGTTCTCCAATTTTATTATAGCAATATTTTATTCTAATTTCTTTCCAACTGATGAAAACTTGGGAGAATATTATTGAGTCAGTTTCCTAAGTCCCTATAGAGAAATCAGATTAACTAAGTTCATCAAACTATGAATAACTCAAATTTAAAGCTATTGGAACTTTAAATTATTTTGAGCCTTGAGAGGCCTGAGTCACAAAATATGCAGCTGCAACTTCTGCTTTTTCCTGTAAGTTATTAGGAAAGACCAAATAGCCCCAGAGATAAGACCCTTTGAGATCATTACCCCTCCTTATGGAATGTTAAAGCAATCTTCCCTGGCATGTAGCAAGCAGTAACTAATCACATCATAGGACATATGTACTGTCCTTATATGAAAAATATTGTAGCCCGGCTCAGTGGCTCAGCCTGTAATCCCGTGCCTTGGGAGGCTGAGGTGAGTGGATTGCCTGAGCCTGCGGGTTCGAGACCCGCCTGGGCAACTTGGCGAGACCTCATCTCTACAATGAATCAAAAAAATTAGCCAGGTGTGGTAGCACGCGCCTGTAGTTCCAGCTACTTGGAAGGCTGAGGCGGAAGAATCGCTGGAGTCCAGCAGGTCGAGGCTGCAGTGGCCGGGAGTGGCCACTGCACTCCAGTCTGGGTGACAGAGTGAGACTCCAACTCAAAAAAGAAAAAAGAAAGATATTGTAACCCTGTTAAACTTTTCTGTCTCTGCCTATGCCTTAACTTCTGCACTTTGACTCTCCGACCTCATTCCTTTTGAGTCTATGTTTCCAGATGGCTAATGTTCAAGTTTTGCCCGCAAATAAACTCTATATTTAATCATATTTCCTCAATCTCACTACTTAAGGTTAACAGAACTAAAGCACAGATGTCACTAGGCAGTTTGTAGGTGAGTTGATCTATCATTCCATTCCCTGAAACTCCCATTCACCACTAACTATATTCAAGATGAAGGGATGGTTAAATCAAAATGTGTTCACTGTTGTAGTGCCAATGCTATGACAAGTGGCAGAGATCTGAGGGGTAGTATACCCTAGGAAATATGAGTGGATAGGCACCCCACAACCATGTCAATTATTTCATATCCTTAGAATCTCCAGAGTATAGTTTCTGTTTAATAAATATATGTTGACTTGATCCACTGGAAATTTGTCACTGAAATAGCACGGATATAGGAGGTTTTGGTAAAAGTATAAAACCACTTGAGAAATGATGTCCACAGGTATGGCTAGTGCCCTATTTCCAATCAGCAGGAAATACACTCATCATATATAGGAGGATGTTTTACTGTGGTTTTCATACCATAGAAATTCAACCAGAGGAATTGGAATAAAGAAAAAGACTGAGATATTTGGGGCAACAGACAAAATTTCTTCAATCTTTTATTTCCAGGATGATGCTCTGTGGATGTTTTTAAAAGAAAATTTAAGTGCTCTTTTTTGTCAAATAGAAAGTAGCATTTGGCTACTAAATAGTCCAAGTTTCAGCTACATAGGACCTACATTTGCAAGCAACAGTTAATAAAATAGAAAACTCAGTGGCAAATATCTAATAGATAATGAGTGCCATCTTAGGTACACATGTGCTGGTAATTTGAACAATTCCCTTCATCCCCCTATGTTTTTGTCACATAATTTGCAGACGGGGTAAAAAAAATTACCTCCCATATATTTTATGATTACTTTTATAATATAGAAAGATGATAGAAACAAAGGGTTTCAAAATGCTTTATTTACTTTTCTTTCTTTCTCTCTATTTTTTTTTTTTTTTTTTTTTGGAGTCTCACTCTGTCATCCAGGCTGGAATGCAGTGGCACAATCATGACCAACTGCAACCTTGATCTCCTGGGCTTAGGCGATCCTTCCACCTCAGCCTCCCGAGAACTGGACTACAGGTACGCAACAGCACACTCGAGTACACTCAGCTAATTCTTTTATATTTTGTAGAGATGAGATCTCGCTATGTTCCCCAGGCTAGTCTTGAACTCCTGCACTCAAGCAATCTCCCTGTCTTGGCCTTCCAAAGGGCTGGGATTACAGGTGTGAGCCACTGCACCCAGTCAAAAGACTTTATTCTTATCATCTCCAAAACATCTGACAAATTATATTGAAATCTGTTTTCATTTCCATCTGAATATTTTGTTATGTTCATATGCTTAGCCTCCATCATTGTCCATGGACTCACTCTGCCCCACAATCCAAAAAGCCTACACTTGGGTTATCTATAAATAATATAAAATCAGCACACTTCCCTGAATCACCACCTCATCCACTCTCAGCCCACATTTATACTAGAGTGCTAAAGTATGCATCAAAATCCTCTGAGAGTTTGTAAGAGAACCTACTTACCTTATGGGAAAGAAGCAAACATAGGTGCTCCTCTCACCTGGGAGGGAACAGTTTGCACCTTGCAGATAATGAGTGGGAAAATACAGAAACATATTTTTTCTAAAATCAAGATTTAAATAATAATGTAAGGCCTCCAAAAGGAATAGATTGCCCAATGCCCATGATTCATGGGGGGGAAGTATTATTGAGACAACACCCACCTCATACTTATATACCTTACCTAATTTAATCTCTTCTACAACACTGAGGTGAGATTAGTGCCCCCATAATACAGATGAAAAATTCTAGGCTTCGAGAGTTAACCAGTGAGAATCGAAATAAGTTCCAAAACAAGATATGGTGATACTGTCTCTCCCATGCCTGATTAATACCCAGAGAAGGTGCTCAGACATTCAGTACACTGTAAGAAGATTCCTGGGTGATGTGAGAAATGGGGTTTTTATTATCTTTGAAACAAAAATTTCCAAATATGTCTATCAGGATCACCTAGAGAGCTTTTTAAAAACAGAGATGCCTGGACCCACACCTGGTATTTTTGATTCAGGAAGTTTAGAGAGTTCTTGGAAATATGTATCATAAGGGTTCTGGTGCACAATCAAGGTTTGGAAATACTGTTCTTAGTAACTTCCAATTCCAAGATGCATTGATTTTCTAAGATTGGCCAGCAAAGATATTTTGGGGTGAGGGATAATTAATCCAAATATAGGACAGTTATCTTTGTAGGAAAATATTTACAGCTGTTCAAAGTAACCTGCTATGGCAGTCGACAGACACTGCCAGGGGAGGGAGGGAGCACATAGCATCACAAAGGGTACCTGGTCCTAAACCAGGGAAGTGAGAGCCAGTTGGAGGTCCAAACTTCACCCGCAAAGAGCCTGCTTGTGTAACCAATCCTGATGTGTACCCCACATATCTATATAAAAATAAATAAAAATGACAATGAAGATGAAAAATTTTTTTTAAAGTAACCAGCTAAAAAGAACAAAATCATTAATTCCATCAGGATGTGTGTCATTTGCTCTGTTTTTTCCAGAAGTTTGCCTTGCTGTCCTAGTCAGCTCTCTTAGAAACACTTTGACTATGAGAAAAGATCAAGACGGTAAAAATGCCTAAGCAAACTCTTCCTTTTCAAAAAGCAATTCAAAGTCTGTGTTAAAATCCTCACCCTTGTTCAACCCCCACTCATGAAGAACCAACTTGCATTCAAGATGGAGTACTACAACTTTACTAACGTTGGCTCATACCTCTTTGAAAAACTACCACAAGTCACAAATAAAGGAGCTTTGAGAAAGAGTCACTCATGTTGTCTCACTTTTTTATTTGACATCCATGACATAGCCGACAGACTGCCCAGGGCCTTTGTGTGATTGAAATAGTTATATAGGTCCCCTACAATTGTGGATAAATCACAAAGATGAGGAAAACGCAAGACACAGCAGAGGTATCCAAAAGCAGACACCTTCAAATAGAAGGAAACCACTTTCCATCCAGAGGGCAGAGGACAGGATCACACTCAAAAGCAAGATGCCCACCTGCATTCACTCTTCTCTTTGATATCAATTCTCACTTGGTACAAAGTCCAAGAGAGTCACCCCAGCAAGTCATCCATGTGACTCTCATGTCACCCTCACTCAGGCTTCCCCAGCCCCTTTCTCCCACCCCAGCAGCTTCTTCATTGCCCCTTTCACATCCTTGTTCCTCAGCGTATAGATGAGGGGGTTGACACTGGGAGTGACGATGGTGTAGAAAAGGGTGAGGAACTTCCCTTGATCCTGGGAGTAGCTGCTGGCCGGTTGCAGGTACATGTAAATGATGGTTCCATAGAAGAGGGAGACCACGGTCAGGTGAGAAGAGCAGGTGTTTAAGGCCTTCTTGCGCCCTGCTGCTGACTTGATCCTTAGAACAGCAGCGGCAATAACGCTGTAGGAGATAAGGATCAGGGAGAGAGGCACCAAGAGGAGGGCGACTCCAAAGGCAAAGGCAAATGCTTCCACCAGCATGGTGTCTTCACAGGACATGGCAATCAAAGCAGGCATCTCACAGAGGAAGTGGTCCACCCTGCGACGCCCACTCCAGGAGAGTTGCATTGTCTGAAGACACATAACAAAGGAGTTTAGGAAACCACAACACCAGGCCATGGTCACCAGCTGCAGGCAGAGACGGGGGTGCATGACCACCATGTAGTGCAGGGGTCGGCAGATGGCCACATAGCCGTCATAAGACATGACAGCCAGGAGGACACACTCGGTAGAACCCAACACCATGTAGATGTAGAGCTGGGCCACACAGCCATGGTAGGTGATAGTCTTCTCTGGACCCCAAAGATTCCACAGCAGCTGGGGGACAATACTTGTTGTAAAGCAGAGGTCCAAGAAAGACAAGTTCCCAAGAAAGAAGTACATGGGTGTGTGGAGTCTGGCATCCATGATGGACAAGAGGAGGATGGCGGTGTTGCCCACCAGAGTCAGGACGTGGAAGACCAAAACAGAAGCAAAGAGAATTCTCTCCAGTCGAGGGCGATCAGAAAAACCCACCAGGATGAATGCCTGTAGGTAGCTGTCATTGTCCCTTCCCATAATCTTCACCAACTGTTAAGGAGAGACAAAAAAAAATTTGGATAAGCAGGAAAATGAAGATTAGCCAGCACTCTCCAAGTCCCCTTTACAGGTGAAGTTAAGAAAGTCATTTGCCCTTTCTTTACTTTTCTAACACTATGCTTATTGATACCTATTTGCATAGATACTGATACCTATGCAAAGCAGTGTGCATGCTGCCCCAGAGGACAGAATATGAATTGACTCTACAGCTCCCTTCCTTGGTGAATAATATATGTAAATATGTAAATAATGGCAAAGAAGGGAGAAAGATTATTTTTTTTAAAGAAGACTTCTGGAAAGTTTGAGTATTATGCAAATTACTCTCAATTGACCAAAGACACCACAGTTCAAAAGTTTGTGTTAAGGGAGACTGCTGGATCTGAGAGTTGGTTTGGCCTGAGTTCCAAATAACAAGTAAGAATTTGACATGTAACAGACCGAGCAAAATATGTTTCAAGTAGAAAGCAGCATGTGCAATGCAGGAAGGACCAAATTCACGGATGATGCTCAGGTAATTTGTGCATATATGTATGTATCAGCAACTCCTTAATGGCATGTATTTTATTAAGACCCTCAGCAAAGCCCTATGAACACAATAATTTTTGACTCTACAAAAAAGGATTGAGATGGAAGACCATCCTGATTCTACCTCTATAAGAGGCAGACGTGCAAATGTGTGACCTGCAATTCAGTTTACAATTTGGCTTTTCCTCATATAAGACAAAAAAGAAACTGGATCCAAGTCCCCACCAGCCCTCACATGTCTACGTGACTTGTGGCATTTGGTGTACGCCCTGAGCACTTCCAGCTTGTCACAATTTCCACAGCCTAAGCCAAGGGCTTTGATGGGGACTCCGCATTACAGTGCCAATGTCCACCAAGACTTGTATCCACTATGATAACAGCAAATTACATCTGGGTAGCATACAAGAAGAAAGCAGCAGGAATGAGGGCACAGAAACATTTTGAAGGATACATTTCTCCATGCAGCTACTGTCACCACCATCAGTCCTGACAGTGGAAGTGTCATGAGCTGCAGGGGAAATTGTTAAGTCCCCATTTATTGGTTCAGGCACCAGACCCTCAGCAAAGCCCTATGAACAGTTATCAGAAGTAGCCAGCCTAGAAACAAAGGATGAAAGACCTTCAGAGTCTGCCTGCATCCTCACAAGAGAGACTTTAATATACACATTTTGCAGATGCTGGTTGTGAAGAACAATGTGTATATCTACATTCACAAACGTATAGCAAGTTTTCACCCAAGTTCAAGATACCCAAGAGTGATAATCACAAGCTGCACAAATTGTTTGTCAAAGTTTGTCACTTAGGGCCTGACTCCTTCACCAAAATCTCAAATTTACCTTGTAGTCATCTATTCAGATTTGTTGTTGTTGTTGTTGTTGTTGTTGTTGTTGTTGTTTTTTGAGTTGGAGTCTCACTCTGTCGCCCAGACTGGAGTGCAGTGGCCGCAGCCTCGACCTGCTGGGCTCTGGCGATCCTTCCACTCAGCCTTCCAAGTAGCCGGAATTACAGGCATGCGCTACCACGCCCAGCTGATTTTTTGATTTATTGTAGCGATGAGGTCTCCCTGCCCAGGCGGGTCTCAACCCGCGGGCTCAGGCAATCCACTCACCTCAGCCTCCCAAAGGCGCGGGATTACAGGCTGAGCCACCGAGCCCGGCTCAGATTTTTTAAATTAGGTTTATTCTATTCATCCAAAATATACCCATGCTCAGCTTTATGACAAACACTCAGAGACTCTTTTCTGTTTCCACAGGGCTGAACCCTGTTTTCTCGGGTATTTTAGCTCATATCTTTAGTTCAGAATCATGAAATTGAAAGGAATAGAGTTTTTGAAAATTGTCTAAACACCCTTAGTAGTTTAGTTGGCACATAACACTATAAACTGTTTGCTAATTCTGAAAGATTTATCCCAAGACTGAAATTGGATTGATTCACCGGCTGAAGGTTATGCCCCAAACTGCATAGAGGAGAATCCTTCTAATAGTTTTCTGTGCTTGTTGAATGGGATTTAACAATACCAAATAATAGAACTATTTTTGTCTGACTCAGGTACATAACACATCTTGAGCAAGCGTCATTCTTTTCATGTTCACATCTACAGTCTCAGGCCTTCACTGCAGCCCTGCAAGGTGAACAGGCCAGGTATTAGAATCTCCATGTTAGACTTGAGCAATCTCAATGACAGAGAACCCAAAGAATAGTTAACCCTTGTTATACAGCCTCATATCTGAGCAAAGCCCGCATTGCAGTCCTAGCCATTCACTCAGAGTTCTATTCACTTGCCTTCCTGCCTTGTTCCTATCCATTTCTTACCCACTCAAGAATATGGTTGTTTAAAGTTGATTATTTACTGCTGCACTCCCATTAACCTGCTTAACAAGCTTAACAATGAAACCATCATTATGTGCAGTTTCCAGAGAAAAGCTTGTGATCATTCTCAAAATCACTTAAGAAGACTTGCAATGCTTGATTTGCCCCTATGCCAAAAGAGAATAACACAGAGATTTTCTGTTCAAATTGGTTATCATCTTGTTTAAGAGATTTAAAAGTTTGGTTTATTGTGTGAGCATCTAGGCTCAGGAGATGCCCTTGGATTGACTCAGCTAAGAATGGGGAAACAGGT
Source organism: Cephalopachus bancanus (assembly GCA_027257055.1). Classification (NCBI taxonomy): domain Eukaryota; kingdom Metazoa; phylum Chordata; class Mammalia; order Primates; family Tarsiidae; genus Cephalopachus; species Cephalopachus bancanus. The sequence goes on from JAPVLO010000364.1 coordinate 1,429,524, forward strand.
GAAATTCCTAATCTATCTTAGATTCACATTGTTAGAGTTTATTGCATTTGATTGTTTCTAAATGGGATGCAGTAACTCTATTCCAAAATGGAGTTCCAAATTGTGAGTTAGCATTGGGAAACCCCTCATTCTGGTGTCCTAACAGATATAAACTCTAATAGAAACTATCACAAAGATAATTATATATCCACATATAAAGGATTAAAGATGCAGATATAAGACAACAAAACTGTGTTAAAATCTTTACCCTTGTTCTTTCCAGAAAGTAGAAGATCTTAGATTCTGTCAGCCCTCCTTACTTCAATTCCAGAGATCAACGGGGAGTTTTCTCAGGGTTAAGGCAGCTAATTCTGGTTTCTCTTTGTTTCTGGATTTTCCAAAGGAAATTCCATTGAAAACTCTGATAGGAGACCGAGCACCAAAATAACGTTTGCCCCATTGAAGAGTTAGTGAATCTTTAGTAGCAAAGCTTGGAAGAGAAGTGACTAGCTGTGTGAGGAAACAGCCAGTTAAGTGGGTGATGTGGCATCGTGCCACATTTCAGATCAACATGTTTCCTTTCACATCCATATGTATAGGCACCCTGGGGCTAAGGAGACCAGTAGACTTCAATCCCCAGGGATAAAAGGAAGCACAACTAGTTCTAAGAGCTCTGAGAATACTGACAATGTTATTGTATTAGTTTCTACTAAGTGGATAAGAGACTTTAATACCCAGTCACCTTGGGAATTTTGAATAGTCTGGGGCCTGAGGAAAACTGGCGTCAATTTATTTATAGAGCTAAGACCTCAGGGGCTGGTATTCTCATCTAGAGACTGGCCTAGGCCCCCCTATACACAGGCAGAACTCACCAGGGAGTCAACAAGAAAAGGTCCCAAACGTGAGGCTCAGGTTTTCTTGAAGAGAGAATTAATTTCTGGGTTTTACGTAAAAACAGGAGTAGATAAATTTTTTCATCTAGTCCTGGAATCATAAAATTAAATTATGAAAGCATTCCCAAAAAGTTGAATGTGGACACAGACAGACACAGGAAACTCTTGGGTCTGTCATTGCCATGTTGAGAAGCCGGGGGAGGACTTCTCCTCTTCCCTCTACTCCACTCAGTGTCTTCACCTCATACTTTGACACTGCCATCTGGAGGCTGCAGTACGGCTTGAAACAGACGACCAGTCAATGTCTACACCCACTCCTTCCCCACATTCAAGGCTGTCTAGTCTCACCTTCTACAGGAGACCTCTCAAACAAAAACACTAGGTGGGAATGTCAACTTTTCATAGAGCTGCCAAAAATAATTTGATTGCAAGGTTTTATTTAGTTTTTAAAACCAGCATTGATGCTACTACTTGCACTAAGTTGTAATAGGAATCTCTTGAGACGTATCAGAGGATAAAATATATCCAATTTTCTTAGATCTCAGCTGTCCTCAATTTCTTGATAAGAAAAAGACAATCTCTGATCACAGTGGAGTCAAATTGAAAATAAATAATAGATATAAGTGAAAAATCACCAAATATGAAGAAAATGTACAGTGCGCTTCTAAACAATCTATAAGTTAATTACAAGAATTTAAGACTGATTCAATGCTCAAAAATCAGCCAGTGAATCCACCAAATTAATAGGCTAAAGAAGAGGAAATCACATGGTCATAGCAATCAATGAAGAAACAAATTGACAAAATTGAACATCATTCATGATAAAAAAAAAAAAAACTCTCAAAAAACTAGGAATAGATAAAATTTCCTCAACTGGATAAGAGCATCTACAAAAAAACCTATGGCTAACATACTTAATGGTGAAAAAATGTATTTTTTCCTCTAAAATTAGGAATAAAGATGTCTGTTCTCACCACTCTTATTTAACATAGTTCTGGAAATTCTGGTTAGTGCAAGTAGAAAAGAAAAAGAAGTTAAAAGGATAAAGCTGGAAAGAAAAAAATGAAGTTATCTCTGTTTGCAAATGACATGATAATACATGCAGAAAACCCAAAGGACTCAACAATAACTAACAAACAAAAAACCTCTTAGAACTATTTTAAAAATTCAGTAAAGTTGCAGGATACAAAGTTGTTTTGTTTTTAGCAGACCTTCAGATTAGTGCTTCTTTTTCAAATCTAAATGATATAACTAATTTAAAAAATAGATTTTCAAAAACATTAAGAATCTGGAACCATTTTGATTTTAATACATGCTTTTTTTAACTTTACTCTTTTTTCTTTTTTCTAGTATATTTTATTTTAAAGATGTGAGGTAGAATTCAGGATTAGGTATACAAACGGATATCGTGTAGGTAAAGCTTTAGCCTCCTTTGGTCCCTACTTTGCCTGGTTTGAGATCTGGTACCCTTATTAGTGCTATGCTCCCCATCCCTGGCAGTATCCTGCTACTGCCAGTCCCTTTCTTATAGCATTATGGTAAATGTTGAGGGTCCGCATATGAGTGAGAGCATACGGTACTAGTTCTTTGTTTCTGTGATAGATAACTATTACAGACTCTAAATCCATTCAAGTTGCTGCAAAGTCCATACTTCTTTACGGCTGCATAATATTCCATCTTGTATATGTTTCACTTTTTTTTTATCCAGTCCAGTTTCGGTGGGCAGCACGATTGGTTCCATGTTTTTGCTATTGTGAATAGTGCTGCATTAAACATGAGTGTGCAGGTATCTTTTTTGTAGAATGATTTGAGTTCCTCCAAATATATTCCCAGTAGGAGGATTGCTGGGTCATATGGAAGGTCAATTTCTAGTTTTTTTAGAAATCGCCACACTGTCTTCCAGAGAGGTTGCACTAGTTTGCATTCCCACCAGCAGTGTAGAAGTGGTCCCTTTTCTCCACATCCTCCCCAGTATCTGTTGTTGTCTGTTTTATAAATGATGTGTATTCTTATTGGGGTTAGGTGGCATCTCAATGTGGCTTTGATTTGCATCTCTCTGATCATTAGTGAGGCTGAACACTTTTTCATGTGTCTGTTGGCTGCCCATATATCTTCTTTTGAGAAGTGTCTGTTCATGTCTTTTCCCACGTGTGTGTGTGTGTGTGTGTGTGTGTGTGTGTGTGTGTGTGTGTGTGGAGTCTCACTCTGTCACCCAAGCTGGAGTGCAGTGGCATGCTCATGGCCACCGCAGCTTCCACCTGCTGGGCTCAGGCGATCCTTCTGCCTTAGCCTTCCAAGTAGCTGAAACTATAGGCACGTACCACCACGCCCAGCTAATTTTTTTATTTATATAGAGATGAGGTCTCACCAAGTTGCCCAGGCTGGTCTTGAATCCATGGGCTCAGACAATCTTCTAACTTTAATCAGGCTGTTTGTTTTTTTTTTTCCTTTTGGCACGTTTGATACAAAGTTAACATTAAAAATCTATCTCATTTCTATATGTAAACAATGAATTATCAAAAAGGAAATTTTAAAAACAATCTACAAGTTAGCTTGATTGACTAGCTTTTTTTCATTATGATAGCTTTAGATGTACAAGTGGGATTTTTTTGGTTATATGGATGCACTGTATAGTGGTGATATGGTCTGGACCTTAAGTTTGCCCTCCACTCCCACCTATACATATTGCACCCAATAGGTGATTTTTCATACCTTACTCTCTTCCTACCCTCCCCGTTCTGAGCCTCCAATGTCCATTATGCCATTCTTTATGTCTTTGCAGATCCTTAGTTTAACTCCACTTACAAGTGAGAACATGAGATCTTTGGTTTTTTTTCATTTCTGAGTTTTTTCACTTAGGATAATAATTGCCTCCATTTCCATTTAAGTTGCTGCAAAAAAACATTATTTCATTCTTATTATGACTGAATAACATTCTATGATGTGTGTGTGCATATTTACACATTTATGTGTGTGTGTATATAAAATCTCCATGGTGTGTGTGTGTGTGTGTGTGTGTGTGTGTGTGTGTGTGTGTGTGTATGGGGCACTTAGGTTCTTTACAGTTGTGAATTGTGTTGTGATAAACATCCAAGTTCACGTATCTTTTTTGTATAATAACCTGTCTACCTTTGGGTATATATGTAGTAGTGAGATTCCTGGATTGAATGGTAGATATACTTAAAAGTAAAAATTTTTCTTTGAAAAATCTCCATACTGATTTCCATAGAAGTTGTGCTAATTTACACTCCCACCAACAGTGTATAAGCATTCTCTTTTCACCACATTCGTTCCAACACCTATTGCTTTTTAACTTTTTAATAGTGATCATTCTGATTAGGGTAAAGTGGTACTTCATTGTGGTTTTAATTTGCATTTCCCTAATGATTCATGATGCCAAGCATTTTTTCATGTGTTTGCTTGTCACTTGTATCTCTTCTTTTAAGAAATATCTGTTCATGTCATTTGCCCACTTTTTAATGAGGTTATTGGTTTTTTTCTAGCTTATTTGTTTGAATTCCTTGTAGATTCTGGATATTAGTCTTTTGTCAGATGTATAGTTCATGGATTAATTAGCTTGATTATGATAATTTTATAATATATACACATATCAAAGCAACACATTGTATACCTTAAGTATGCACAATATTTATTTGTCAACTATACCTCTATAAAGTTGGAAAAAATAAAAAGTGAGACCTACACAATTTTTTCAAATGAAACAAAACAGTTTGTCTCCTGATGATTTTAAAATCTAAATAAATTAATACCTGAATATAGCATACAATCTACAAAAGACAGAAACATTTGCATGTTAAATACTTCTGGAAGCAAGTTTACATTCCTTTTTGAAATGTATGCTGTTGCTTTCAAGGGACATTGATATTTTAAAGACACAGAGGAGTTGTGATCCTACAAAAATGAAGTATTAACCCTAAGGAAGATCATAATAAAAGATAACTGGCAATCAGAAACTGTTAAAAATAATAAAAGTAAATAAATTATTCTTTTGTTGCAAGGATTCTGACTTCACTGTCAAGATGATATATTTCACTAATGGCTTTTTTCTTGTTGCTCCTTTTAGCTCCCTCAAGCAACATCTTTGTAACCTCTGCCATTTTTCTGACTCTTTTTTTGCCTAAAGTTGTCATCACTAATATGCCCATAGATATCCAGACTCCTCTATATTTAAAATTTGAGTCCTCTGCAATTCCTGCAACCAGCCACCTGAACTTGAACCAGAGGATGCTAAAAAGGAGGTGTAGAACTGCAGGCCAGGTGAACAAAACGGCCTCTTCTGTAAATCAAATCTATGTTAACTTTCAATAAAATTGGGTGAATATAGTAGATTTGTGGAAAATTTCTAGATGTGGGCGTGAAATAACTCTGAACCAGAAAGTCAAATACCACGTTTTCACTTATAAGTGGGAGCTAAATAAAGTGTACAGGGACATAGTTTATGGATTAATGGACACTGGAGACTTGGACTGGAAGTGAGGGATGAGATACTTAACAGGTACAATGCATTATGCATTATTAGGGTGATGGTTACATTAGAAGCCCAGACTTCAACACTATGCAATATATTCACATAACAAAGCTGCACTTGTACCCTTTAAATTTATAAAAATAAAAAAGTAAATGTGACATTTCTGTCTCCAAGCTAGTCTTGCAACAGCTCATCACCCACCCCCTGTGGCAGAGAAAAGTCATTGCAGCCAATAATGACAGGTAAAAACAAGGCAACTTTATCTTCTCTGAAGTTCTCTAAAGGGTGTTAATAATAGCAATATTGGAAGACTGGAACAAAATTATGGTTTTACAATGTGTAGAAAGTATAGTTCAAGAAAAGCAGCATTGTGAAATACTTTATTTCATAATGATATCATAAAGTTATCCCCATAACAAGAAGACGAATACCTATCCATTTAAAGAGCTGCTCCATTTCCTGCTCAAGTGACATGTTTATGTTTAAAGTATACTGCTTCACCCAAACTTCACCTGCATTCAGCCTACTTATGTAATAAATACCCACTTGTACCCCACAACTCTAAATTTTTTTAAAAAAAGAAAGAAAATAGATGCTGGATTTTATTGAATGCACTTTTTGGCACCTACGAAAATAAAGTATACTGCATCACATGTAATTAACCATAATATTTTTAAACAAAAATTACCCAGTGGTGGACATCATTCTGTCCCTCTGCACGTTCTTTGACAGGGTGTCCATGGAAACACAATGTGGCCCAAGACTCTATTTCACTTCTGTTAAACAACAGTTTCAGGATCTCACCTTCAGCTCACTCAGGTATATTCCCCAGGGTAAATATCATTCTCAAGACAATAAATTAGTAGAAATCCTTCCAGAGTGCTCCTTTCTACAAATTTATCCTCTGAACTAATTATCTTATGAAGTAACTCAGGTCTCAGAGGATTCAAAGGAACAGACCTCAGGAGGACCCTCCAGTGCCAGGAGGTTTTGGCTGAATTTGGTTAGTCCCACCCTTCTCTTCCTTAAATCCAAATTTCCTGAAAAGAACCTGCATCATTCTGACCTCGGTCTCAACATTCCCACTGCAGGCTCCTTACTTCTCTACCTCTCTGCCCTCTTCAACTTCAAGGTAAAATTAGTGGAATGGCCAGGTTAGGTTTGAGGACATGTGTTAACATTCATCTCTTCTAGTGAATTCCCAGGATGATAAAGGAGACTCTCATAGTTAACCAGTGAGGGTGGGCTATTATAGGTAATGGGAGGTTAAAACACAGGACCTCAAATAAAAACAATGGCAGAGGAAAAGCCAACAACCAAAGAGAAGAGACAGAGAGCAATAATTATCCAAGAACATATTGAACCTCCATCAGGCATCAAGCATTGTACTAGGTTAATATTGTATTTTTAAAATATAAGAATATAAATTTTGAATATATAAAATATTTTACTGTATTCAATAAAAATATAAGAATATAAAATTTCTGCCACCCCATATCTTACATGGTAGTAGAGACAAATGGCATAAGAAAAAGTCCAATTTGAACCAAGCCCAAAATATGGGATATAATTTGGGGAAAGAAATATAAAGAATTTTGTACGATAGGTGAAAGAAATGTCATTTGCAAGTATATTGATGCAGCAATGACTGAAATTGAGCTTTAAAGACATAGACAGGGTCAGCCAAATGAGTATTTATGGGGGGCAAGAGCTGAAGGTGGAATTAAATTGACATTATGGAAGTAAATTTAATATTCTGATCAGTGACCCTGGAATCCAGCGATTTATTTATGCATTTATTGAATAGCTTCTACAGGCTATTCAATAAATGCAAAAACTAGGAACTGGGGAGGCAAGGAGAACTTAAACATAGACCAAACTACTAAAATGGTCGCAAAGCAGAAAGCAGGACCCACAAATGACCGTGGTGGAAGAATATGAGGCAGAATAGGGAAACAGAAGGAGAGATCATGGAACACTTCATGGGAGGAAATGATATTTGATCCAAGCATTACAGGATAAGTAGAACTCCTACAAGTTAACATCGGAGAAAGAGTGAAACTAGCATGTACAAAGGAACTCAGCTAGACTGCATGCTTTTCTTGCTCTCTTTTTATCTCTTTATTGATTTATTTTAAATGTATTATTGCTATTAATTTTAAGAAATCATAATTTTATGTGCGTATGGAGTACAATCATGTGAAGTTTTGATATATTTATGTATTTGAGCATGATTAGATCAAACTAATGAAGACAGATATCACCTCACTTATCTGTCATTTTTATGGTAAGACATTTTAATGTATCTTCTTAGTTATTTTGAAATATATAATACATTATTATTGACTATAGCCACCCTGCTGTGCAATAGCTCTCAAAACCTATTCCTCCTCTCTATCTTAAACTAGCAAGTGCTTTTTAAATGTGGCTGAAGCCAGCAGTGGAGAAGATGTGGCAGGTGAGAGAGGAAGCAAGGGCCAAGGTCGAGGCCAAGTCAGAAATGGGGCTGGTGCCACATGTGGCTGTCTGGAGGGTTCATATGACCTTTAAAATAATAGCATGACATACTGAGGATTGCAGTGTCTGAAGATTACGCAGGCAGGTTAGCATGAAGTGTGGACCACGTTGGGTGCCTGTGAGAGCAGGATATCTCAGTCATAGATAACAAGTCTGATGTTATGGCAACACAGGGGTCCATTGTTGGACCATTTAACTCATTTTTTAATTTCTTAAACAATTCTTTTTGTGCTGTCTTCAAAAGTCAGTGTACCAACCAAAACCAAATTATTTCCAAGGGTGCTGCACAGAGAAAATTCTTAGAAAAACATAACTTTCATTTATCCAAAAGTGTTCCTCCCGTGGTTCTTTTTAATGTAGTTGTCCTACTAAAAAAAAATTTCAGGTATATTTTCCTCTCTTCCAAATGTAAACACATTTAAGGAATGCTATTATTTCTGTGTAGCACGAGTCTTGCCAATAACAATAAATCCTTCAAAGAGACTGATCTATAGCCCATCTCCAGACTCCAGCTCAATCCCCCTCCCAAACACTCCAGTGTGGCAATTTCAAATCCAATTTTAAAACATTATCTAAACAAACAGACATGGTTTGGCAGTATAGACTACACAGTTTCATTAGATTTTTATGATCTAAATAGTATTTCCATTATTGAAGCCAATTCATTAGGTTGTTCTAATAATTTCTCCATTGCTCTAATTGTTTAAAGTGTGCGATCAAAGGAAAACTTTCAAAATTTCAGCACATGTGCAATTTCTCAACCAAGTGTCCCCTAGTCTATAGAGGAGTAATTGAATTTTAAAGCAAAATCCTATGTGCCATCCTTTGAGTTCAGCATTTGCTTCTGGACTGTTGGGATAATGTGGTTTAGCTACCCCACCAGCCTTGTATCCTCACAGACTCATGTTTCTCTCATGAGGCCGTGAGTGGAAGAGTCCGCACCCATCCCGCACATGAACTTTGGCTCTGTTCTGGTACAGTTCTGCTTTCTCTCACAGGTTTCCTAATCTCTCCATGCTTTGGTTTCCTCTACATATGTTTCCTATTTATCTAGCACCAAGTTATTATGTGCAAGTGATGTGTAAATTGCGGTCATCCTTGGTCTAGACGTGAGGAAATGAAGAGTCAGTTGGAAACTCACTAAATTGCACAGGACTCCACAGTGTTAAAATGCAGGAAGCAGTATTTGGACCACGGCAACAAAACATCTGCTCTTCCCACACTGATGTTTGTGTGCTGTTGTGGTTTTGCTTGGTTTTTGTTTGTTTATTATTTACAAAGAAAAATCACTTTTGGAATGAAGAAATCACTGGTTTCAACATGACTTTTATTCCTATACAGGTTTTCAGGGCGTTTAATCCTCTCCAAACCCTGAGATGCGAACATGATATTTTGCATTTTTGTGCAAAAGTTCTGAGGCTCAAGGTGTTGATGTTTCTTTCCCTAAATCCTTAGGGTCACTGTGTCTGCGGCTTTAGAACATGGATTTAGAGAAGTTTACTCTGATTATAAGCACTGTGCTCATCACCCTAAACGAGATGTCCCACCTATGTACCTAGTACCCATCCAATCAACATCCAAAGCCTCATTCTACAAATCAAGCTACTTTTCATGTCTAGTTAAAATTAACCTCCACTTAATACTACTGATCACACTTTCTCAAAATACTCACATATTATTTAGTACCCTCCTCTAAGGTTCCCTGGGGTTTATCAGCAAATTCAGTGAATACTTAATTTCAGGATTATGCTTTCTTTCTTGAAACTTTGTATAATATTCACTCCACTAATCTGGTGATACTTATTCTGATCCTCAAGAATTGTCCATGACTCTAAACATCGGCAGGATAATTCAAAATACTGTGCTCTAATATCTATGAATCTAAAGAATGAAACACGAGTCAAACTGCAAGGTGCTCATTCCTAATTACTTAACAATATGGTGCTAAAATGTCTGGAACCCACTTTTCTCAATAAAATTGATTGCAGTTAGTAATGAGTCTATTCCTTTCTTGTTTATTTTATTTAAGCATAAAGAAAATAACATTTTTACAGCATTTTCCAAAACTTACATACTCTTTCAGTCTTCATAAAATAATTCTTCCAAATTCATAATATTTGTTTTTTGAAACTAGTTCATATATGCTCTTCCCATTTATAAGATAAAAAGTTCTTTAAAATGTGGAACATATGAAAATATTTGCTCTGTATCCAGACTTTATGTTGCATAGTGAACATTGTTTTAAAAAGGAAATGAGCTGGGCTCGGTGGCTCAGCCTACAATCCCGTGCCTTTGGGAGGCTGAAGTGAGTGGATTGCCTGAGCCCGCAGGTTCGAGACCCGCCTGGGCAGCGAGACCTCATCTCTACAATAAATTAAAAAAAAGTCAGCCGGGCGTGGTAGCGCATGCTTGTAATTCCAGCTACTTGGAAGGCTGAGGCAGAAGGATCGCCGGAGCCCAGCAGGTCGAGGCTGCGGTGGCTGGGAGCGGCCACTGCACTCCAGGCTGGGCGACAGTGAGAGGCCAACTCAAAAAAAAAAGGAAATGAAAAGAATCAAAGAATGAGGAAGAGAGAGACACAATAATAAAGATGATGTGCAGCCGGGCTTGGTGGCTCAGCCTGTAATCCCGCGCTTTGGGAGGCTGAGGTGAGTGGATTGCCTGAGCCTGCGGGTTCGAGACCCGCCTGGGCAACTTGGTGAGACCTCATCTCTACAATAAATCCAAAAATTAGCCGGGCGTGGTAGCACCTGTAGTTCCAGCTACTTGCAAGGCTGAGGTGGAAGGATTGTGGGAGCCCAGCTGATCAAGGCTGCAGTGGCCGGGAGCGTGCCACTGCACTCCAGTCTGGGCGACAGAATGAGACTACAATTCAAAATTAATTAATTAATTAATTAATTATTTTATTTAATTTAATTTAAATAAAGATGATGTGTATCAGTCTGCTTGGGCTGCCATAACACTAATGACGTAAAAAAATTTTTTTTTATTTTCTCACAATTCTGGAGACTGAAAAGTCCAAGATCAAGTTTCTGTCAGGGTTTAGTTTTTGGTGAGGACTCTCTTCTTGGCTTGTAAAAAAAAGCTACCTTTTCTCTGTGTCCTCACATGATGGAGAGAAAGAAAATGATAGAGAAAGAGAGAGACAGGCCAGGCTCAGTGGCTCAGCCTGTAATCCCAGCACTTTGGGAGGCCAAGGCAAGTGGGTTGCCTGAGCCCACTGGTTCGAGACCAGCCCGGGCAAATTGGAGAGCCCTCATCTCTACAATAAAAATAAAAGTAGCCTGGCGTGGTAGCACACACTGTAGCTCCAGCTACTTGGAAGGCTGAGGCGGAAGGATCCCCGGAACCTAGCAGGTCGAGGCTGCGGTGACCCGGTACGTGCCACTGCACTCCAGTCTGGGTGACAGAGTGAGACTCCAACTCAAAAAAAAGAAAGAAAGGACAGAGTGCATCCTTATAAGGCCACAGTCCTTTCGGATTAGGAAGGCATCTTCATTATTTTATTTATCATTGATTACCTCCTAAAGATCCTGTCTCCAGATACAGTCACTTCAGGGATTAGGATTCTAACATATTTTGGGATACACAGTTCAGTCCATAGCAGACAATAATGTAGTATTTAGATAAAGTCAATTACTGGTTGTGTCAGACTGATTTCTATGTGGAAAGCCAGTGTACTATGGTGAATACCATACAATTAGTACTGTTGTCACATAGTACTGTTGTCAAGTAGTGACACTGGTCATTTATAAACTGTTGTCTGGCAATAAATTGTATGTGTCCATGCAATCTTTGTTTCTAAGCATGGAAAGTAAATGCCACTTCTTTAGGAAATTGTGTTAAGATCCACAAAATGTTTATTCTGAATAGAAGTGTAAGAAATTCCCAAAAGCAAGGTTTCATTCGTTAATTGGTCAATCAGTCAATTTGTGAGTTTTTTTTAAAGGAAACATCTATAAATTAAATATATATATTAAAAAGAAAAAAGTATAAAGCTGATGGGCCTGGCATTCACACATAACTGTGATCTAACAGTTCAAGGGTAAGAAAGCAAATTTGTTATATCCAAAACAAAACCTAGAGCTGGGAGAATGAAGAAGCATATGACAAATATGTAGTGGCTTCTGTTAGTTTTAATGTCCTTCAAAATATTGAAGCCTCAAACTTAGGTAGGAGGCTCCCATTTCAATACTGAGCCTGGAACTCCAACTAAAAGATTAGTTCAAGTTCTAACTATTGATAATCACTTCAATTTTGACATCTGGAAAGGAAATCAAATCTACCCATCTCAGAATCCCTCCCTCTTTCAATCTATCTTATTCATCCTATTTCCAAATAGAAAAAAGGCAGCAAATCTTTCTAAAAACGAGTAGGTTGATAAATACCTATAAAACTGTGACACTTGTTGTTGTTATGTGAAAAAGTCTTATCATGACCCAGTCTGGTAAAATTTTGCGATATAAAATAAAAATAAGATGAGAAGTAGGAACACTCTGGTAAGGAACATGTGTTTGATCAATGTGGTACTCAGTGTTTTTAATCCATACCACAGCAGCAACTGCCTCTCTGGTCTAGCTGAGTAGCAACACCAAATCCTAGAGAGTAGAACAAAGGTTATTTCACTGAGTACAGTAGAGGGACTGAGGGGATAAGCACACCTCACAATTAAGTAATGGTGTGCTGAGCTTGAGATATAGGCAGTTCATTCAAGGAGAAATCTCCGCTAAGAGACATAAATTTTAAAGTGGATGTCAAATTGTAGTTCTTGAAAATCCACAGCCTACAAAAAAGAAATGGCACCATTTTGGAAATAATGTAGAGGAACATAAAGAATTGTAAAAGATAAGAAGAAAAGGAAGAAAAGATGAAATATGGGAGAAAGAAAGAAAAGGGAAAAGGAGAAAAAAAGTAGTGAAAACTGGGAAGACAGGAGTAACCTGAAAAAAAGAGGGAGGATTCTGGGAAGACCGTGAAACAGGAAGTGCTAGGAATCTACCTCCTCTCCTAGGCAACAATTGTGCTGGCAGAATCTATCAGATGTAACTATTTTGGAACTCTGGAGTCTACCGAATGCTTGTAACTTCAACCTGACAGCTTAGAGTGTAAATTGTGGTTAATTGTGGTCAATTTCTGCTTTTAGTATGACAGCAGCTACCCATGCCTCAGCCATCAGTCCCATCACAGGCAGCTGTACCTGTGTTCCTGGACCCGCTTGCACACAGCTTAGGGGAGCCAGGGTAAGCACAAAAGACTCTGTTCTTCAAATACCAGAAGTCTGTGCTCCTGATCACAGAAGTGCAGACAAAACATGTGGGTGGTCGTTGTTGCAGCACCTCTCTCTAGTGTTGTAAATTCCTCCACCTCTGACTAAAGTGACTATTGGGGAATTTAAAGCTTCTACCTGACCCTTTATTTTTCCATTTTCCCATTGGGAGCCAGAAATTAAAGACCAGGACATCCAAAAACAACTGCATAAATGGAGGAAGTTAGAAATCAACCATGCATGCCCAAAGGAAGATTCAGGCTCAGAAAAGATATAAAGACTTAACATTCACTTCTCAGGCTGATCCTCAGGACAGAGGGAGCCTACAGTCATCAAAAAAATAAAAATAAAATTAAAAATACAAAAACAAGAAACTATGGAGAAAGGGAAGAATCACATTTCCTGAGTTACCACATTATTAAATTCAAATGCGTAGTTTTCAACAAAAAAATCACAAAGCATAAAACTATCAGGAGAACGTGGCCATTCAAATAAAAAGTAAATAAAAAAGAAATGGTCCCTTAAAAAGACCTGATCTACTAGACAGAGACTTCAAAACAACTAGCTCAAAAATGCTCAAAGAACTATAGATGTGGAAAAAATTGAGAAAACAACATATGAACAAAATGGAAATATCAGTAAAGAGCCAGAAAATGTAAAAAGAAACCAAAAGGAAATTTTGGAACTGAAAAGTATAATAACTGAAATTCAAAACTCACTAGAGGACTTCAAAGGCAGATTTGAGCACATAGAAGAAAGATTCGGAAAATTTAAACATAGGACAATGAAATTGTCAAGGCTGAATAACAGAAAAAAGATTGCAGAAAAGTGAACAGAGACAGAGAAAAATATACCAGCATACACATTGTGGAGCACCCCCCCCAAAAAAAGGGACAGAGAGAACTTGTAAAAAAATAATGATGCTTTCTAAACTGATGAAAGACATGAATATAAACATTCAAGAAGCTCAACAAACTCCAAGGAAAATGAGCTCAAAAAGATTTGCACCAAGACACATTATAATCACATGGGTGAAAACCAAACACAAAGAAAGAACTTGGAAAAAAGCAAGAGAGAAATTGACTTGTCACATTCAAGGGATCCTCGATAAGATTATTGGCAGATTTCTCATCAGAAATTTTAGCAGTCAGAAGGCAGTAGTGAGGCAAGTGCTAAAAAAGGGGGGGGGAGAGGATTAAATACTAATTCTACAGATTTAAAAAAATTAGAAGAGTGTAATGAACAATTGTGTGTCACCAAATTGGATAACTTAGACAAATTCTTAAAAACACAAAACCTACCAAGACTAAAACAAAGAAATAGATGATATAAATGGACCTATAACTAATAAGGAGATTGAATCAGTAACTTTTAAAAAATTTCCTGACACAGAAAAACTCTGAACCTGGTGAATTCTTCCAAACAGATAAAGAAGAAATAACATCAACCCTTGTCAAATTTTTTCAAAAAATTGAAGGGAAGTGCACACTTCATCTACAAGCATATGAACATTTGTATACCTAATCCTGAATTGTATTCTACATCTTTAAAATGAAAAAAATAAAACAAAGCAAAATTAAAGAGGAAAGAACACTTTCTAACTCATTCCATACCATGATCCCAAAGCCAGACAAAGGCAGTACAGAAAAGAAAACTATACACCAATATTTCTTATAAACACAGATGCAAAAATCATACGAAAATACCAGCAAACATAATTCAGCAGCATATTTAAAGAATTGCTCGTATATACCATGAGCAAGTGGGATTTATTCCTGGAATGCAAGATGTTTCAATATACAAAAATCAGTCAATGTAATACACCACATAGACAAAATGCAGAGGAAAAAAAACACATAATCATTTCAATTGATGCAGAAAAAAAGCATCTGACAAAATCCAACATGCTTTAAATGAAAAAAAAAATTAAGAATAGAAGGAAACTATCATAACATAATAAAAACCATATATTAAAAACTCACAGCAAAACATGAAGGTTGGAAGCTTTCCTCTAAGATCAGGAACAAGGCAAGGTTGTTCACATATATCACATCTGTTCTGCATAGTACTGGAAACCCTACAATTAGGCAAGAAAAAATAAATAAATACCACCTACACTGAAATGGAAAAAAGTGAAATAATCTCTGTTCACAAGTGCTAGATCTTATATGTTGAAAACACTAAAGTTTCCACAAAATAGCTATCAGAACTAATAAATGAAGTATCAGGATACAAACCCAGTACATAAAAATCAATTGCATTTCTATACTAACAGTAAGAAGAGAAAATTAATTGGGCAACTTTATTTATAGCACCATCAAAATAAATAAAGTATTTAGGAATTAACCCAGCAGATAAAATAGGACTTAAACGTTCTGATTTCAAGATATACCAAAAGTTACAGTAATTAAAACAGTGTGGCACTAACATAAAAGTAGACATATAGACCAATGGAGTAGAATAGAGAGTACAGAAATAAACTCTTTTTTTTTTTTTTTTGAGTCAGAGTCTCACTCTGTTGCCCAGGCTGGAGGGTAGTGGCACACTCAAGGCCACCGCAGCCAAGACCTGCTGAGCTCAGGCAATTCTTCCACCTCAGCCTTCCAAGTAGCCAGAACTACAGGCACACACTACCACACCCAGCTTAGTTTTTTGATTTGTTGTAGAGATGCAATCTCACCAAGTTGCCCACGGCTGGTCTCGAACCCCTGAGCTCAAGCAATTCTCTCAGCTCAGCCTCCCAAAGTACTGGGATTACAGACTTGGGTCACCGCACACAGTCCAGAAATAAACTCTTGTAAAGTATGTTGGCTAACATGTGGAAAACTCAGAACCCTTGTGCACTGTTGATGGGAATGTAAAACAATACTGTAGCTTCTGTGGGGGAAAGTATAGCAGTTCCTTAAAAAATTAAAAGTGGAATTGCAGTATGATCCAGCAATCCTACTTCTGGGTTAATGCTCAAAAGAATTCAAAGCAAGTTCTCAAAAAAGGTATTTGTATACCCATGTTCACAGTCACAATATCCACAATAACCAGAACAAGGAAGTGACCCTGAGAAGTTCCTGAAATACAGGGCAACTTACAGAGGAATATGTAAGCACAATGATTACATACATGTAATGCAGTGTTATTCAACCTTTAAAAGGTAGGCTATTCTGATATATGCTACAATATGGAAAAATGAAATAGGCCAATCACAAAATTACATATACTTATGATTCTATTTTATATTAGGAATTTAGAGTAGTCAGAATCATAGAGACAGAAAGTAGGATGGTGGTTGCCAGAGTCCAGGGGATGGGGAGGACAAGCCTTGTAGTTTAATAGGTATAGTTAGAGTTTTGCAAGATGAAGAGATTCTGGGGATGAATGGTGGTGGTGGCACAACAATACGAGTGTACTTAATACCACTGTACTGTATGCTTTAAAGTAGTTGAGATAGTAAATGTTATGATGTGTGTATTTTGCCATAATAAAAAATCGGAGAAAAAATAAAAGGAAAGAGGACTGCATAAAATAAACTACCACTTAACGGCCAGTTCCCTGCAGAAAGAGTCCATACAGTAATGCAGCCATCATAAAACCTTCAACCTCTAACCTGTCTATCTGGGCACCCAAGTATCTTTCACCTAGCTTAACTGAAAAGAAACATTAGCAGCATTTCCTTTAAAAATTTTTCTGAAAGAGATGTGCCAGATGCAAGGACTGCATCCCTTTCTTCATGACATGAGAGTAGTCGTCTTATGAATGAACTGAGGGAGAGAAGGAAAAAAAAAGGGGGAGGGAGGGGGTGATAGAGAGGGGAAGGGAGGGAGCAAGGGAGAAAGAGAGAGAGACACATACAGGGCCAGGGAGAAAGAGACACAGAGAAAGATCTTCATATAAATCGATATCTAGTTGAGTTGACTGGGCTCAATGCAGAATTTCTTACCATGTCTAGGATATTCCCCCTCTATCCCTACTTCAGTATCAACTCAACTGCTAGGGTAGTGCTACATAGAATCTGCCCTGTATTTCAGGAACTTCTCAGAATGATTATGAGGATTAGCCCATCAGCACCAACATAGAAGGTTTGAAGATGTTGCCATGGAAGAACTAAAATGTGAAAGTCATATATATCCTCAAAATCTTGTCTTATTCCTTTCAGCCATATATAAAATGGATTCTGTGGAAGGAGAAAATGTTAGTTTTTCCAGCATGTTTGTCTTCTTGGGCTTCTCAGAGTATCCTTGGCTGGAGAGTCCCCTCTTTGGAGTGGTCCTGGTCTCCTACATTCTTACTCTGATGGGAAACAGCTTCATCATTCTTCTCTCCCTGGTAGAGCCCAAACTGCAGACGCCCATGTACTTCTTCCTGGACAATCTTTCTGTGCTGGACCTGTGTGTCACCTGCACCATTGTGCCACAGCTGCTGGCCAACCTTTGGGGACCGGAGAAGACGATTGCTTCCTGGGGCTGTATCATGCAGGCCTACCTGTTCCACTGGACAGGCTGCACGCAGTGTACCCTGCTGGCAGTGATGGCTTTTGATCGCTGTGTGGCTATCTGCCAGCCCCTCCGCTACACTCTCATCATGCACCCTCAGGTATGTGTGCAGCTGGCAGCCGCAGCCTGGTCCAGTGGCCTAGTCAATTCCCTGCTCCAAGTCACACTCACCCTCCAGCTTCCCCTCTGCAGTCACCATACCCTAGACCACTTCTTCTGCGAGGTGCCTGTTCTGATCAAGCTGGCCTGTGGTGACACCACTGCTAATGACCTGATCCTAGCTGTGGGTGCCATCCCATTTGCACTGGTAGCTCCCCTGCTGGTGCTCATCTCCTACGCTTTCATCACTAGGGCTGTACTGAAGTTGCCTTCAGTTGAAGGAAGGCACAAGGCGTTCAGCACCTGCAGCTCCCACTTGGTGGTTGTCATCATGTACTTTGGGCCAGCAATCTACATGTACCTCCAGCCTCCTGCCAGTAGCACCAAGGCCAAGTTCATGTCCCTCTTTTACTGTGTTATCACCCCACTGCTCAATCCGTTCGTCTACACCTTGAGAAATAAGGAGGTGAAGAGGGCATGGAAGAAGATCCTACAATCCTAAGGTGGAGTGAAATCTGGAAAAGTCAGATAATCTCTGCCTGTCTCCTGGATCAACCACAGGCACATGTCAGACTATTGCAGAAAGTTGTTAGAAACATACTTCCATCTAGAGCATAAGCCACAAACTCATATATTCAGGGTCTATGCAACACTTTTTTAAAACCCACAAGAAACCAGCTTACATAGAAAAGATAGGAAAAGATAACAGAAAATAAAAGTGTAATCCTTCCAAGAAGCCAAGGCATTCTCCCTAGCAAATCTCCCTGACATGCCAAATGTCTGTGGTCCACAACAATTCAAAAACCAAAATTAGCAGAGCCTTGATGGATCTTGTCACCAATTTTGAGAGCTTTATTCATCCATCTGTATCCATCTCAACTAAGAGAATGCTTCTGCTATGTTATAAGAATCCAGGACTTCCTCCTGTTGGATGGTGAAGCCCTGGCCTTGAACTCTTTAGGTGCATTCTGTGGATGACTATTCGACCATAAAAGTCTATGATTCATTTGTCAACTTTCTTTGGTTATATTCTAGTTATAAAGATGTCAACAGGACACTGCACCTGGGCTTGATAACAGAAACATGTTTATAAACAGAAGCAAGAGTGGCTTTTCTTGAATAATTATCAGAGGATGAGCTTGTCTTCACTTTATCTGGGAAATCTTGGGGTAACTTGCTGTGGATCTCTGATATAGATTGAATATTTATTTAGTTCCCCCCAAGTTCATTTGATGAAACCCTAATCCCCAATTTGGAGGTGGGACCTGTAAGAGCTGATTAGGTCATGAGAGCGGAGTTCTTGTCATGGGATTAGGGCCGTTGTAAGAGAAATAAGAGGCACCTCCTTCCCAGTCTCCTCTGCGCGGCCACTGTCTAAACTTTTCCTCTTGCTTAAACCCGAGTCCGAGCTCCCTGCGTGCACCGCGCCCTGCCCGAGGCGCAGATCAACCAGAATCAACATGTCTGGGATGGAAGACACAACTCTTTGAGGGCGTGACAGCCATCCTCCGGCTAGTGGCAGCTCTGTGTTATGCTTTGGACAGTGCCAGTACACAGCAGAAGAGCACCAGGCCATCCAGAGTGCACTGAGGCAGAGGCTGGGCCCAGAATACATCAGCAGTCGGATGGCTGGAGGAGGCCAGAAGGTGTGTTACATTGAGGGCCACAGGGTAATTTGTCTGGCCAACGAGATGTTCGGCTACAATGGCTGGGCACACTCTGTCACACAGCAGAATGTGGATTTTGTTGACCTCAGCAATGGCAAGTTCTACGTGGGAGTCTGTGCATTTGTGAGGGTCCAGTTGAAGGATGACTCATACCATGAAGACGTGGGTTACGGTATTAGTGAGGCCCTCAAGTCCAAGGCCTTGTCTTTGGAGAAGGCGCGGAAGGAGGCGGTGACAGATGGGCTGAAGCGAGCCCTCAGGAGTTTTGGGAATGCGCTTGGAAACTGTATTCTGGACAAAGACTACCTGAGGTCACTCAATAAGCTTCCCCGCCAGGGGCCGCTGGAAGTGGACTTGACGACAGCGAAGCGACAAGATTTCGAGCCCTCTATGGAGCAGGCGCGGTTCAACAGCTGCCCAGGGAACAGGCTCCGCAGCACCCGAGGACCCGGGAGGCGGCGTCCCCTGGCCGACCAGGCCGCCCCGACGACCCCCGCGTCGCGGTCCCGGGGGAGGAGGCCTGCGGTTCACGGCGCCCGCCCGGGTCCCAGGAGGAGAGCGCCGCCGCCACGCACCAGCGGAAGCTCCGGCAGAAGCAGCTGCAGCGGCAGTTCCGGGAGCGGATGGAGCAGCGGCCGCGGGGGCCGGCGGCGGGCGAGGTGGCGCTCCGGGCCCCCCAGCCGACGCACTGCACGCCCGTGGCCGCCGCCGCGGACTCCGAGCTGCTCATGGAGCGGGACTTCCTCGCAGGAGTGACTCAGGAATCAATCAAGACGCTCGAAGACAACGGCGAAAGGTGGGCCGCGACCCCAGGGGCCGGGGCCGGGGCCGCCACGCGCGCGTCCAGTCCCGAAGCACCCCCGCCCTCCGACACGCCCGCCTGGACCCACCAGACGGCGGCTGGGAACGGGACCCCCGCCCAGCCTTGGCCCCCGGAAGCCACACGCAGAATGCGGACCCCGGGACCTCCAGACTTGCAGCACTGACCGGCACTTCACAGGAAACTGGGAATCTCATGGGAAGAGCCAGGACACGAAGAAAAGGAAACTGGATCCATCTTAGCTGAAGCTCAGGCCCCGTCCTTGGACTCTGTTGCCAGGGGACTTTGGAAAACCGTTTTTTTAGCCGGAGTTGACTCACGATTCCTGGGGAATGAACTTCCTTCTGAGGATTTGCCTTTCCTCCTGAACCCACCCGGAGCTCAGCGGAGCCTGCTGCCAAGCCGCTGGGCGCTTTGAACCGTGCCTCTCGCTGCAGCCGGGCTCTGGACACAGCAAGCGCCTGTTCCCTGGCTCTTGGAGCTTTCCACTATTTATTTCTAAACGACACTAGTGAAGATGAACTTGTAGGAGTCTCCCCTGGCTGCTGCCCTCCAGCGTCGCAGGCCAAGCTTAGTCCCAAGCACCCGCCTTAACAACCACGTATGTCGCCTCGAGTCCCTCAGCCTTTCCCTCTGGGGGCCGTGCCCTTAAGAACTGTGCGTCATGACGAGCACTAGGCCCTACTTAGCGCAAGCCAGGCTGCCGTCTTCGTGTAACAGCAAAGCTGCTCTCGTCAGTGACATCACAGTTCTGTGTTCTCTCAAGACCATTTTTTCTTTAGCAAGGAAATAATCCAAATTTTGCACTTTGAAGCAAATCCTCTACTTTTTAACAAAATTGTACGGCGTTTCCTAAGTTGCGTACCCCTTGCCCAAAACACTTGAGACCAGAAGTGTTTCGCATTTTGAATTTTTTCGGAGTTTGGGATAATTGCCCATGTATAGAGAATCATGAGGTTGGGCCCCAAGTCTAAACATGAAATTCATTTAGTTACACATATCCCGAAAGTAATTTTATAAATATTTTAAACAATTTTGTGCATGAAATATAAAGTCTGTGTACAGGATATATGGCTGCTGAAGGGGGCTGGGTCTTTTTTCCCCAGGGCCCCTGAATCAATTGTTACACGCTGTCACATCACGTGAGCTCAGATGTGGAATTTCCGTTTTTGTGGCATCACATGCAAGTTTCAGATTGTAGAGCTTTTCAGTGAGGGGTGCTCAAACCTGCAGCTGTTTTTACTTCTTCATTTCAGATGTGAGCTATAATGCATCTTAACAGAGTTTTTTCAGTGTTTAGGTGTTTCAGGATTCTTTTCTCCCAAATAATGAGTTTGCATCTACTTTTTTTTTTTAATTTTTTTGAGTTGGAGTCTCACTCTGTCACTCAGACTGGAGTGCAGTGGCCGCTCCCAGCCACCACAACCTCAACCTGCTGGGCTCCAGCGATCCTTCCGCCTCAGCCTTCTGAGTAGTCAGAATTACAGGCATGCGCTACCACACCCGGCTGATTTTTTGATTTATTGTAGAGATGTGGTCTCGCTGCCCAGCGGGTCTCGAACCCGCGAGTTCAGGCAATCCACTCACCTCAGTCTCCCAAAGGCACGGGATTACAGGCTGAGCCACCGAGCCCAGCACATTTACTTTCTTAGACGCATCTTGGGCTGGGCTGTGCCTCATCTTGGGTGACATGTCTAGGGATCGCAGTCCCATTTGTGGGAAGCTGTGACCCTGAGCAAGGAACTGTCTTCAAGAACTGGACAGCAGTTGGCCACTGCCAGTCCTTGGAAAGACAAAGAGCCAGCAGCTTGCCCTGACTTCCCTGTCTTCTAAAAGCTCTGACCTTCCTTGCCGTTGCATGGATCTGGTCATCTGTTAACATCTTTTGATTTTTACATCCATCTCATTTTCCTCAGAAAAAAAATCCTGCAGTGTAATCTTAGTTCAGGGCAAACTGCTGCTGAAACGTTTCCATGAAATCCAGGAATAAATGACACACGGCTCAATGTAACACCAGTGAAAAATGTGAAACTTGTTGGAAATGAAACCCCAAAGCTCAATAAAAGCAAGTTTGATTTTTAAAAAAATGGGGGGGAGAAATAAGAAAGATGATAGCGCTCTCTCTCTCTCTCTCTCTCTCTCTCTCTCTCTCTCTCTCTCTCTCTCTCTCTCTCTCTTCCCCCTCCATGTGAGGATACAGCAAGAGGAAAGCCCTTTGTAACCCAGGTCCCTCACCAGGAGCTGAATCTGCCAGTACCTTGATCTTCAACTTCCCAGCTTCCATAACTGTGAGAAATATAAATGTTTGTTGTCTAAGCCACCCAATGTATAGTATTTGTAATGGCAGCCCACACTGACTAAGACACTCCCTTCACATGGTCTGCGGACACCCCTTTCCCTCACGATTGGAGCATGCAGCTCCTGAGATGCAAGGGGTATTTCATAGGCCCTCCTATCCACAGCAGCAGTCCAGCACCAGAGCAGGTAAGGTGTGCAGCTCCCACGAGAGGTGAAAGGAAGTCCCCAGAGGTACTATCTGAAGTTTTAAAGAACTGGCAGATCATCAGAAGACACTGTGAGACCATGAGTAGCAAGTGAGAGGTGCACCCGTGTGACAGTTCACCCAGGGTCTCAGTAGCCAACAGATACAAAGGTGGTCTCTGGTGATCCACAGCTTGACATGTATATATGCTTATGTGTCCAAAAGAAAGTAGCTTACTTGGTTTTGTGAAATCTTTACAGAAATATCTACCCTGTGGGAAATTGGAGCTGCACACTCCATACATTCTTAGTCCTCAGATTGTTCCCCCCAAAAAATGCAATTATTCCACAGCAATTAATGAGTTAATTTTGCTCATTTCTATCACCACTGGCCCAGACTTGAAATCTACCACAGAAGCAAAGGTTTAAAAGAAGGCAGTTGAAAGAATTACTCTAGAATGTTCTGCTCCAGACACTGTGGCCCCTAAACCAACTATGCACAAAAGAAACGGGCTCCAGCAGAGCTGGTGGGAGTGAAGACAGGTCTTCTCGCAGAGAAAGCACAGTTCCCAGCTTCAGAGGGTCCAACAAGCCCCAGGTCTAATGGTGCCACAATGGAACAACATGGGAATCTGGAAGAAGGGTTCCTCCTACCCACAGATGCTTGGAGTCTCATAGGTACTGTGAAGAGATAGGACTGAGCTGAGTCTTTGCTCCAGATGAGGAGAAGATTCTAAGAGAGTAAAGAGCACCTAAAAGGCATATTCGATCTTTGGAAAACTCCCATTGAACTCACCTGAAAAGGCCCCTGTCTTTGTTTAATTAAATAAGTGTGTTAAACACTTATAAGTGAGAGCTAAGCAATGTGTGCACATGACATAGAGTGCGGAATGACAGACACTGGGAAGGGTAGCATGCTGGGGATGAGAGAGATGAGGAAGTACTTCTGGGTACAATGTACACTGTTCATGTGATGGGTACACTAAAAGCCCAGGCTTCACCACTGCGCAATATATCCAAACTGCACTTGTGCCCCCTAAATCTATACAAATAAAAAAATGTATCCCCATGGCATCCTTTCCAAGCCTGGATTCAAGTCCTAAAATAGGTATTAACGAAGAGATGAGGGGTAGAGAAAAGAAACCAGTGCAGCTTGCAGGGGGTTGGGGGAGCACACTTCATCAACAAGGCTACCTGCATAAAGAACATTTGTATATCTAATCCAGAATTGTACCACACATTTGTAAAATAAAAAAAAATTTTTTTAAGAGACTCAACTTTTTTTAGCATGCTAATATCATATCTAATATAAATTATATATTATATCACATCTAATATTTATTTGCAGTAAATGTAAGACTTAGCAATATATACATGTTTATATTTATTCATATTTATGTTTGTTTTAAAAAATGCATTTAAGTAGATAGTTATATAGTTTTATATATAATTAATATAATCATGTATATGATTAATATAATTATATGCTATATATGATTAATATATACAGCATATAATTTATATCACTTTTTATTTTTTAAGTTTTTTAGTAGCTTTATTTAATTTTGATTGACAATAATTGTATATGTTTATAAATTGCAATACATATATACATTATGGAATGATAAAACTAGTAAATATGTATCATTTCTTTGTAATAAGAACATTTAAAATCATCCCTTTTAGCTTTTTTTTGAAACATGCATATTATTAATTAAAGTCACCTTGCTGTGGAATAGAACATGTCTTGATAAATTCTGGTACTGAGCGAAAATAATCTCCTTCTCAAAAAAGGCATTTGTAAGTCTCATTCTTAAATTGGCAGAGAATAAAATCCAAATTTACTTATCAGTAGGTTCACCTTTGCCTAGTTTTTCAGCACAATAAATAGCTTTTTTGTGAAACCAGCAATATGTATTCACAGCTACTATTGTCCCTTAATATGTAACATATAATGGTATAATTTACATAATTACAGAATTTACTTTTTATCTGAAAGTCTGCTTTATTTCTTTTTGACTAAATAAATGTATTAAATAAGCATCCCTGTAATGTCCTTCTCAAGTCTAGATGCCAGCCCTAAAACAGACATTGCAGAGAGATGAGAAATAGAGAAAAGTTAAACCTTTTATACATATAATTTATATTTATAGTATATAATTTGTCATATATATGAACACATATTTCATATATACATGTCTATATAATTCTATAAACATGGAGAGCTCTATTGAAAAACACCAGTGCATGTGTATTTTCAGAATTGGAGAGGACAGAGTACTCTAAAGAAACAGGAGGTAAACAAAGAAAAAGTCTGGAAATCTGGAAAGCTTCTAATTTTGCTCAAAGTTCTTTCAGCACCTGGGCAGCACTTCTCATCAGTTTCCCTACAAACCTCTCACATCCCCACAAAGCCCTAGTTCATAAACACCGTAGACCAGGATCATAAGCCTTCCGTAAATAGATGGGATTATATCAAACTAAAAAGATTCTGCATAGCAAAAGAAGCAGTTAACTAAATTAAAAGACAATCTACATGTTGGGAAAAAAATTGCAAACTATATGTCTGCTAAGAGGTTAATACCCAAAAATCACTAAGAAAGCATATAACCCAACTGAAAAATGGACAAAGGACCTGAACAGACATTTCTCCAAAGACAACATGTATATGACCAATAGGTACATAAAAAGATACTCAAGACCACTGACTATCAGGGAAATGCAAATCAAAACCACTATAAGATAACATCTCACACCTGTTAGGATTGCTGCTATCAAAAAGATGAGAGATAGCAAAAATTGGGAAGGATGTGGAAAAAAGAAAACTCTTGCTCACTATTGGTGGGAATGTAGACTGGAAAACAGTATGGAGGTTCCTTAAGAAATTAAAAATAGAACTACCACATGACCCAGCAATCCCTCTTCTGGTTATATACCCAAAAGAGATGAAATCACCACCTAGTAAAGATATCTGCACTCCATGTTCATTGCAGCATTATTCACAATAGCCAAGATGTGGAAACAACCTAGGCGTCACTCCAAACGGATAAAGAAGCTATGATACACACACACACACACACACACACACACACACACACCATGGAATATTACTTGGCCTTTAAAAAGGCAATTCTGAGCTGGGCTTGGTGGCTCAGCCTGTAATCCCACACCTTGGGAGGCTGAGGTGAGTGAATTGCCTGAATCCACGGGCTCGAGACCCGCCTGGGCAACTCGGTGAGACCTCGTCTCTACAACAAATCAAAAAATTAGCCGGGTGTAGTAGCACGCACCTGTAGTTCCAGCTACTCGAAGGCTGAGGAGGAAGGATCGCCGGAGCCCAGCAGGTCGAGGCTGCAGTGGCCGGGAGCAGCCACTGCACCCTAGTCTGGATGACAGAGTGAGACTCCAACTCAAAAAAAAATAAAAATAAAAAGGCAATTCTGCCATTTACCACAACATGGATAGACCTGGAAGACAGTATGATAAGGATCTAACAAAATAGGCCAGACAAAGAAAGAAAATATGCCGTGTCTTTTTTTTTTTTTTTATAAAAGTTCAAATATACAGAGATAGTGAATAAAATTGTGGTTTCCAGAGGTGGTGTGGTGGGGAGGAAATGGAAGTGCACGTCAAAGGATAGAAAGTAGCAAATATGTAGGATGAACGAGTCAAGATCTAGAGTACAACATGAGGACTGTAGTTAATCATAGCAGATTTTTTTTTTTTTTTAGTTAGGGTCTCACTCTGTCAGCTCACCGCAGTCTCAACCTCCTGGGCTCAGGCAATTCTTCCACCACAGCCTCTCGAGGATTTGGGACTATGGGTGCATGCCACCACACTTGGCTCATTTTTACAATTTTTTGTAGCAATAAGGTCTTGCTATGTTGCTGATTTTGAAATCCTGGGCTCAAGCAATCCTTTCACGTTGGCTTCCCAGAGTGCCAGGACTTCAGAAGTGCCCAGCCAATAGTGGATTTTCGCTAATGGGTAGATTATAGCTGCTCTTGCAACAAGAGTGGAAAAAATGAGAGATGATAGATATGTGAATTTGTTTCACTATAGTAATAATTTTACTATATCTGCTTGTATTTCATAGCTTCATATTGTATACCTTAAATATGCAAAATAAAATGTATTTTCTAAAAAAGAATAAGCCTTCTTATTTAAAACCTCCCCACTCATCTGATGAAATAGAATGTTTTATTTTCATTTAATGTCCTATTTAATTTGATCTTAAGCAGGAAACGTGAAGAGCAGTGTGTTCCAATAATAATGCGTCTCAAAGCTAATAAGAATAGTATCTGTATTTTTCTTTGAAACTCGCATAAAACATATGGCCATCTCAATATACAGCCTGGACTCTGCCATATTAATTGAATAAGTGTAGCAACTCTTTGAAAGTAATCATAAGTTATTTAGTCTGAGAAAACCTTTAGCAGTTATAAGCCATCAACGAATATGAAGAGTTACTTGTTGTTGTAATTCTGAACAATACTCTCAAATGATCTGCAAATACTTTTTAAAGTACAATGTTTCACAAACACATTAAAATCCATTGTGATAAGTTATCCATTTGCGCTTGCTCTCTCTCTCTCTCTCTCTCTCTCTCTCTCTCTCTCTCTCTCTCTGTCTCTTCCTTTTTTAAAAAATCTTGAGTCTTGTTCCAATACCAGGCTGTTTTGATAGACCAATGGAACAGGATAGAGGTGCTGGAAGCAAAGCCTCAATTTCTCAACCAACTCATCTTTGACAAAGACTCCAACAACAACCACTAGAGAGAAGAGAACCTATTCAATAAATGGTGCTGGGAAAACTGACTGACCACATGCAGAAGATTGAAACAGGACCCCTGCCTATCACCATACACAAAAATTAACTCTAAATGGATCAAAGACCTAAACATAAAACCTCAAACTATAAGAATCTTAGAAAGTGTAGGAGACACCCTTATGGAAATTGGAACTGGCAACCAATTCCTATTCCGAACCCTAAATGCCCATATCATAAGAAATAAGATAGACAAGTGGGATCTCATCAAACTAACGAGCT
The DNA here is from genome assembly GCA_027257055.1 of Cephalopachus bancanus. Classification (NCBI taxonomy): domain Eukaryota; kingdom Metazoa; phylum Chordata; class Mammalia; order Primates; family Tarsiidae; genus Cephalopachus; species Cephalopachus bancanus. The sequence goes on from JAPVLO010000364.1 coordinate 1,457,271, forward strand.
TCTGCAAAGCAAAATAAACCATCAAGAGAGCAGGGAAACAACCCAAAGAATGGGAAAAAATATTTTCCAACTGTATATCTGACAAAGGCCTAACATATAAGATCTACAAGGAACTCAAATGTGCCGAAAGGAAAAAAACAAACAGCCCCATTAAAAAGTGGGCAAAAGACATGAATAGACATTTCTCAAAAGAATATATATGGGCAACAGACAGACACATGAAAAAGTGCTCAGCCTCACTCATCATCAGAGAACTGCAAATCAAAACCACATTGAGACGCCACCTAATGCCAGGAAGAATGGCCATCATTCATAAAACACAACAACAGATGCTGGCGAGGATTTGGAGAAAAAGGACCGCTTCTACACTGCTGGTGGGAATGCAGACTAGTGCAACCTCTCTGGAAGACAGTGTGGCAGTTTCTGAAAGAACTAGAAATTGACCTTCCATATGACCCAGCAACTCCCCTATTGGAAATATACACAGAGGAACTCAAATCATTCTACAAAAAAGATACCTGCACGCATATGTTTGTTGCAACTCTATTCACAATAGCAAAAACACGGAACCAACCATGTTGCCCATCGAAGCTGAATTGGATTTAAAAAATGTGGTGCATATGCACAATGGAATATTATGCAGCCATAAAGAAGTCCACAAACATATGGACTTTGCAGCAACTTGGATGGATTTAGAGTCAATTATACTCAGTGATCTATCACAGAAACAAAGAACTGAGTGCTATATGTTTTCACTCATAAGAGGACATTGAACAATTATTATAGTACTATGAGAAAGGGATTGGCAGTAGTGGGAAACTGTCAGGGGAGGGGGGATGGAATTGGCAGTTGAGGGAAACTGCTAGGGAGGGAGTGGCATACCTCATCAACAAGGGTACCTACATAATCAACATGTGTATACCTAAGTCTGAATTGTACCTCACATCTTTATAATTAAAAAAAAGAAAAAATAATCTTGAGTCTTTATACCTTATTTTAACTTATATTTCTTTATTCCTAAATCTTACATTATAAGACTTTCTTTTTTCCCATGTGGTTTTTCCTGTCTGGTTGATCTGAAAAACACAGGCTTCATAAATGAAATTTATTTTTTGGAACACTTTTCCACAAAAGCAATTCTTCAGTTTTCTTTAGATGGTAACTAACCCCATTTTTATATTTATAATACCTTGCAGAAATGATGACATCACCAGTGATTTGCACCCAGAGTGACTGGCACGACATAAACTAAAATTAGTTATAGATCTGTGTACAATATCTGGTGGTTTTATTACTTATTTGATTTTTATTGAGACAAAGATCAAATTTTGTGATATTTTTCATTTTAATTGATTATAATAGATGTCAAAAAGATCAAACATAGATGTTAGTGAATTATAGTCTGATCTTTTCTAGTTATCCTTAACAAAGATCTTGCCTGTAAATCTAGTAAAGATATCATTATATCAATCAATCAATAACTCATGGCATGAAGACAATGGATATGTCCATGTGTCAGGGCAGGTTAAGGAACTGGAGAGCTACAAAATTCTGTCACTGCACCAAACAGAGTGCACATCCTGCTGAAGATGGTGCAATACTAATGTCTTCGTGGACTGAAGACAGACATAGCTCAGAGGTGTAACTGCGTACCACCCTGACTCGTGTTCACCAATGGACATGGCAGAAGACATTAAGCTTGATGAGGATGAGGATGACTGGGTTGTACTTCTCAACCAGAAGGAACTATCCCTTGCACTCCACCTCACCCAGCTAGGGCTTGGTCCTTTTCAAATCACTGTCTGCCACGCATTGTTTTCCTCCCTACTCTTTCTCACAACAATATTTCTATAGTTAGGCAATGATTTGCTTAATATCTCTTTTTCTTCACCATTCCAGTTGTTCCATATGGTTCAAATTCTTTTTTACAGCTTTATGCAGTTATAATTTATATTAAAAAGTCGCCCATTTTAATACACAGTTTGGTGAGTTTTCATACAACAAAAGTCACTCATTTTAATACACAGTTTAATGAGTTTCGCCAAATGTAAGCAGTTGTACAACCACCATCCCAATCAATCTGTAGAACACTTCCATCACTCCAAAGTTTCCTTGAGGGTGCAAATAGCTCTATTTACACTACTTCTTTCCATTTGTTATAGTGCGTGTCTTATAGTAAGAATCTCTTAAATATTTGTTGGTGAGTGACAGAGGGAAAGAAACCAAGAAGGAAGGTATAGACTACCACTTATTACATCTTGTCCCAGAAACTTTACTGAGATCATTACCTATGCTATTTCAGTTATTCTTATAACAATCCAGTGGTCAGAAATTATTATTTCTATTTTACAGAGTCTTAGAAGACTTGTATAACTCATTCAAGGTCCAAAGTTTAGTAAGTGATGGCTGGGATTTGAATCTAGTTCATCTGACTGCAAAAGCCCACTGTTCATCATTTCCATCTACTGGACGTATGTTAAATAAACATTGGTCTACATATGTTTCTTGTGGGTCTCAGTATAAATCTTCCTCTTCTATACTCAAATCCTAACCACAGCTGAAATAACATGTAATTTTAGAAATGCAAGTGATTCGTATCATATCCTCCCTCCTCTACAAGACGACCCTCCAGTTCATGCCAAACAGAGCAAGACTTCTCTCTTCTCATTCTAAAAGGCTTAAAACTATCAAATCTCTTTGATCCCTGACTGCCTCATCTCCAGGTTCCACTGCCTACAACTGCATTAGGTATTCATTGTCTTTTATTTGACTATTAAATTTATCCATCTGCTTGTTCTTCGGTTATCAATCTGTAGCATCGATGTCAACACAGACTACTTTAGATCAAATTCTGCCAAAGGCTGGGAATACTAATATCAAAGGTTTACTATAACTTGTAATAATATTAAAAAAGAAGTTTCAGAAACCCTTCCTGAAAGCTCTTTCAGAATTGGATTTGGCCTCCTAATACATAAAAACCAAATTAGTGCTGCAAATAAGATGGAAGCATATTATTTTTATGTCAGAGAAACTGGAAGACAATGCCTCTTGGCACCTCCATAACCAGCAAGTACCCTGGCTCCTTCCAAATGTTCCACCAGTCTTAGTGTGTGTCTTTCATCTTTAAGGTTGCTTCAAGATCAATTATGGCTGCTAGGGCTCCAGCCATCAAGTACAGTCCATGAACAAAAATAGAAAAAGGAGGATCGGCAAATATTTTCCGAGTTTTCCCAGCCTCTCATCTCGTCTCATTAGCGACCCCTATCTGTTAGGAAGGCTGGAAAATATAACCACTTCATGGAGCACCTTGCTGTCTGGAGTAAGTGGGGATGCCAACAATAAGAGTGGGAGAATGAATATTTGAAGGGAGATAACAACTAGCACAATACCAGCAGGCATTGTCAGCCTCAGCCAAGAGAGTTTCCACCCACAATTAAAGCAGCATTTTATCAGCACAAAACTGCCTATTCCATCTTTTTCCCCCCAACTGCATGGATACCTGAGCCTCTGCATCTCTGAAAATTATTCCAGTTGGATATCAGGGTGACTCCTAAGATGGTGTCACCCCTCCTCTGGCTCCAGGGGAGCTCCAGGGCTTAACAGAGTCACACTTAGAATCAGAAAGTATTCTCACTTCACCACCAACACACAGTCTCCCTGTCTTCATTGGAACATCCCCTCTCTCCTCCCTCTAGTCCTAGACAAAAATGTTTCCTAAAACCCCAGAAAGTAGAAATGGAACCCTCACACTCTGCCATGCTTCACCCCATGTCCTCACAGACATCTAGAGCGAGGGACCAAAGATGGACAACACCTGGAGAGGGACCATAGCTGTACCAGGTGCCGCTGCTCATGGTGGTTCTAGGGCTAGCTTTCAGTCATATTAATTAAAATCTGCCAGATTTCATGCTGGCCATCTTCCCAAAGATTTTTGTATCGCTTCCATGTGAAAATAGAACAAGCTGCTGAGACCATGTGTAGTATTAGGAAAAAGACCTCAAAGTTTGTGACTCTGCCAGTCATCATCCTGAGTGCTTTACAAGTACCAACTCATTTCGCCCTTGGGACAGCCTGTAGAGAACAATTCCGTGCTTGCTGAGTCTTGCAGGTGACACGAGTAAGGCACAGACAGCTAGGTAAACAGGTAACACAGCGAGTGGCTGAGCTTGGTGCAGGAGCCCTCAGGTCTCATGTTCTAGCTAATCACCACATGCTGCAAAAGTTCCTCCTCCACCCTGACTTTACATCAATGCCCCCTCAAACCCTCAAAAGTTTTTTTTATAAAAGCCACTGTGGCCATTGTCTTGGTAAACTATGGTGTGGCCATGTGCTCTCTAAGCTATGATCAGGCCATGTTTCCTGGCTTTGGCCCTCTCCCCTACCTGGGGAGGTGAATCTCCTCTTTCTCTCACTCTCTCTAATTTACTTTCTAAATCAACCTTATTTTCTAATCCTAAAAAAAATGGAGCTCTCATTCCCCATTATCAATCCATTTCCTCAGGTCTTCTGGTCTTCTAGGATCTATCATTAATTGCTAGTACTCCAAGATCACACACCACCTCAATTATCAGCTAATCCCTTAGACACTAATTAAAAAAAGACATCAGGGATAATGTCCCAGCCAGTGCAAGTCTTTACTCTCAATGTCTGGGGAGAAAGAGTGAAGTCCTTATAGAAAAGAATGGAGAGGATGAGGTCAATTTTAACCTGAAGGATGATTCTGCAATGAGCAGGGAGTGTGATGCAGGGACGGTTTGCTTTCTAAAAGCTTTATCCTCAGAAGTAAGCACCACTCTATCCAAGTGTCTACACGTACTCCGGGGTAACCAAGGCTGGAGTAGATCCATCTTACTCACTGCCAGGAGAGTCCAGAAAGCCTGTTGCAATGGACGGCAGACTCTTCCTCTAGACTTGGAGTAATCCCTCCATACTGCTCAACGCAGCAGGATCGGGTAAGGGCAGGGTCCCAGCGGCCATCAGCGCAAATAGGTTGTGTCTCCCTAGAACATGAAGAGCATGTCCAGTGAGTCCACTCCTAGATGGCCCTCTCCAGTTAAGACCAACACGGACTGAGCAAGGTCTCCATTCCTAAGTCGCATCTTCTTGGAAGCCAGGAAGCCCCAGAGGGAAGTGATTAGCCCTCAGCTCCTAACTAACTTCTGTACCATGCAGCAGAGGTCACCCACGAGGTGGCAGCATTAACACTGGTCTGTGTATGGGGGGGGCTGAGTCCCTTCTCCTTGCTTCACCATGTTGTTGATGATTCTGACTCACAGTCACAAGAGCAATATGGAACTGAACATGACTGTGGAAAGGGAGAAATAGAGCCAGTAAAGCAAACAGTCCTGGTTCCAGAGAAGGCAGGCTTCAAGCTGAATTTTAGCAGCAAGCCGAAATATTCTGACCCCATGAAAAGGGGTGGAGCAGGAGCAGAGGCACGTATAGGAGGCCAGCTCAGCTCTGCCACAGCAAGGAGTATGCAGGGTGTCTTCCTTCCGAGGGTCCACGGCAGCTGGATCCAGCTTCTCTCTTTTCCTATCCCTCGCAACACAAGAATGAATAACCAGTGGGGCTGAGGTCTCTGCATCCCATGGAGTATGGAGGGGTGAGGCCTTCAGTTTGCTAACAAAAACCCTGTCGTGAATTAACTGCATCCCTCATGCTGTCAGGCATGTCCCTGGGTTTTGTTGTTGTTTTGTTGTTGTTGTTTTTATTTGGTTCTCTTTTTTTAAAGAAATTACACTCTCCACAAAAAGTGAAAGATTAACACGTTGGAAATGAACAGCAAACAATATGGCACTTTTTTTTTTTTTTTTTGAGTTGGAGTCTCACTCTGTCGCCCAGACTGACTGGAGTGCAGTGGCCGCTCCCAGCCACTGCAGCCTCGACCTGCTGGGCTCCGGCGATCCTTCCACCTCAGCCTTCCAAGTAGCTGAAACTACAGGCGCGCGCTACCACGCCCAGCTAATTTTTTGATTTATTGTAGAGATGAGGGCTCGCCAAGTTGCCCAGGTGGGTCTTGAACCCGCGGGCTCAGGCAATCCACTCACCTCAGTCATGGCACATTATTAAACTTTCCATGAGCCTTGTTTTAAATATTTTTCAGCTTTATGGCCATTTAACAAAGCCATACTTGTAAATAGGAGACTGGTTGATGCTTTTGAGAGTAAAGGATTATAACATCTGGGGGTTTGTGAGGAGGTAACGAGGTAACGGCCCCTCCTGTGAACCAGCACTGGGAGTGTAAAGAGTTTGTGCCATGGGCTCCTTCCCCAACTCTGACCTGAACAGGGTGAACATACTAGACCTTTGTGAACTTCTTGGTTCTCCCAGAGGTATGGAACTCGGATGTGAGCAGCACACACAGAGCCTGCTACACAGACTGAGAGAGGGCAGGTGCTTTGTTCAGTACTGGTTTATTTCCCTTCTCCTCTCAGAGTTTGTTAGGAATGTATTTTACGATTAAAGTGTTATGAAAAAGTATACCCCAATGTCTTTGTGGGGACAGGGATAAAACCCCCTTGGGCTGTGGGACTTACAGGATGGTCAATAGAGAGGAACTAGGGAGTGGAAACAGGCTAGAATGGAATCAGAGGAAGGATGGGAAGAGAGGGCATAAGAAACCGTATTCCCAGCAGGAGCATGTGCTCCTCCCAAGGCCTGGCACAGGACAAGCAGGCCTGTATGGGGGCACTGACTATGTGGCAGAGGCTACAGGGTGAGACTTTACACAGTAAGGCTGGAGAGGCTGACCCTCCTCCTTGTGCCAGAAACTTCATGATATCACTCTTATCAGAGCTTCTGTCGGAGAGGGAGCGTGCTATATAGCTGGGGCTGGAAATGCTAACACACCCTTTCCTCTTTCTGTGAAAAAAAGAGCCTCTGTTAATACCAGTTAAGGAACCCCCTTGACGCCTTAGGCCCAGACACAACCTTTTGTAGTATGATCCTGGTTATGGCCTTGGCAGTTAAACCGGGGCTCCACCTGGTTACCCATGTTGTAAGAATTTGAGTTGAATTTTAGATTGAGGAAAGAGATCCTTTAAGTCAATAAGTAATAAGACCCCATAGCCAAGCTCCCATCTCACAAGTTGCTTTCTGGAAATTCCATGTATTGCTGAGAATTTGATTTTCCCTCCTATAAAACGAATAGTCTATATCATGAGGACATCTCAACATGGCCATAGCCTGACCTGCCAGTGAGCACAGGCTAAGTATTATTGTTAGAATACTATGGGAGCTGCCGAGGGAGAGGGTGTTACTGTTCTCAGAAGAAACAGGGAATTCAGTGTGAGGGGATACAATTCCCACCCTCAAAAGGTAACTATTAAAGAGATGGGGTCTTGACCAAGTGTGTTGGCTCACACCTGTAATCTCAGCACTCTGGGAGGCAGAAGCGAAAGGATTGCCTGAGCCCAGGGGTTTGAGACCAGCCTGGGCAACTTGGCAAGACCTCTTCTCTACAATAAATCAAAAAATTAGCCAGGCAAGGTGGTATGTGCCTGTAGTTCCAGTTACTTGGAAGACTGAGGCAGAAGGATCACCTGAGCCCAGCAAGTCGAGGCTGCAGTGGCCATGAGCGTGCCACTGCACTCCAGCCTGGGCAACAGAGTGAGACTTCGACTCAAAAAAAAAGAGAGAGATGGGGTCTTATCTTTTAGGTCATCGAAGCATTAAAGATATCTTTGCTCTAGCCGGGCTCGGTGGCTCAGCCTGTAATCCCGCGCCTTTGGGAGGCTGAGGTGAGTGGATTGCCTGAACCCGCGGGTTCGAGACCCGCCTGGGCAGCGAGACCTCATCTCTACAATAAATCAAAAAAATCAGCCGGGCGTGGTAGTGCATGCCTGTAATTCCGGCTACTTGGAAGGCTGAGGTGGAAGGATTGCCGGAGCCCAGCAGGTCGAGGCTGCGGTGGCCGGGAGCGGCCACTGCACTCCAGTCTGGGTGACAGAGTGAGACTCCAACTCAAAGAAAAAAAAAAAAAAAAGATATCTTTGCTCTTAAGACCTGAGTCTTAGAAGATGACTTTGTGTGAATGCCAGTGATATGTTAGATAAGCTTTATCTGTATTTACAGATACTCCCAATCACTTGTATTACTGCCTGAGCTCTGCCTACTGTCAGATCAGTAATGGCATTAGATTCTAAGAGGAGCTTGAGCCCTATTGTGAACTGCACATGTGAGGGATCTAGATTACATGTCCTTATGAGAATCTAATGACGGATGATCTGAGGTGGAGCTGGGGCAGTAATGCTAGCACTAGGAAGTAGCTGAGATACAGATTAACATTAGGAATGAGGTTTTGACTACACAGAAACCATAATAAATCAACTGCTTGCAGACTCATATCAAAACCCTATTGGTGAGTGGCAAGTACTTCAGTTGTACAGCTGCATCTGGTGGCAGACTTTAGGTGAGAATCCAACACAGTTTAGTCTGCGTGTGGCCCCCCCAATATTTTAGTACCACTTCCCTCCACATCTCTTTTTTTGATGGTGAGTTGTATAGTTATTGCATCATATATTACAATAAAGTAATAATACAAATAAAGCACACATTAAATGTTAGGTGCTTGAATGATCCTGAAAACATCCCCCCACTGGTCCATGGAAAAATTGTCTCCCACAAAACCAGTCCCTGATGCTAACCTGACTTTGCCCTGCTATGGCTCACTGTACTAAAACTGGGTCCTGAGCTCATCAAATATAAAATCATATTCTATGGAGTTTATCCCGCAAGTATTATTGAGAGAATCATGGGAGGGTGTGCAATAACTGAGTGTCTTACAAGCACATTGAGAACTTTATAGAAAATAATATATCATTTTGAAAAGACAGAAGAAGAAAAGGAAATTTGCATTTATTTACCCATTTACACTCTGGGTTTGAGTCATTTACAAAGAACAGCAGAATTCTTTAGAATATCAACTAGAGGTGGGCGTACTTGTTGTAACATCTAAGCTGAACAGGTCTCTATTAATTTTAGTCTATGCATAAGGCACAAATCAAGAATAAAAACAAATCCTTCATAAAGTATCTGCTTGCAGGATTTGATGTCCTTTCAATACCATCATGAAGCGTACTACCCTCATCGTGAACCTGCAGGTGGACAACGCTTGGAAGAGTCTGGGAGGCCAGAAGTTGGGGGCGGGGGTACTCTATGGCCCCGTGAACCAGCAGGGCCAAGCCAGGTGCTTCCTAACAGCAGTGGCATCTGGAAATCAAGTGGGCTGTATTTATACCACCAAGAGGTAATAGCTGCTTAGCAAAGAAGTTGCACAGGAAATTCAGCTATCACTCAATAGATCAGATACAAGTTTGCTCTGAGACAGCCTGATCTGCCAGGAGACAGCTCCAGAGGCTAGGCTTCTTATGCTGACTGAGAGTTCCCTCCCTGTGCTTAAACTTCTGTTCTCTGGGCTCTCGCCACATGCCATGACCAGTTCAGGGACTGAAGTAAACTTTGACTTTCCCCCTTCTTCCAGGGGCTCAGAGGGTCTGGAATCATGCTGGTTTTCCTGCCAGAGTGACAGAGCCCCTGTGTGTGAGCAGCCGTAAGAGGAGAGGTCACGTGGTCCAGGCAGCTGGGAACCCTCCACGCTGGTGGAGCTGAGACAAACCTTAGGAGTTGAGTGGGGCATGATAGCTCCAGCTGCCCAAGGAGTTTTGTGCTTGTTTCATGTCACCTCCACCTCCCACCACCTCCTCCAAAACTGAGAACACCCAAGAAAGTGGACAATTCTGTCTTGTGTTTGGACTAAAACTGTCATTCGTGGGGTATGCATTTATGTCCCTATATCATCCCCAAGTCTCTGTAGTTGAAACTGTCATTTTCTCCCCATTTTACAGATGTAGAACTTGAAGTCCAGAAAGACTAAGCAACTTAGTTCAGGTTGCTAAGCCAGAGGGGGAGCAAAGAATCCATGCCGCTGTTCTGACCTCTTCACGTATGGGCATCGCTACGAGGTAAGAAAGACCAGACAGGGCATCATCTGTGTAAGACAGAGAGAATTCAGAAACGAGGAAATCAGGTAATGCCTCCTCTTGGTTGTTACCCATTCCAAAGCCCTCAATTTGTTACAGGTGCCAGAAAATGCCAAAACATGAAAAGTGACAACTGGAGCTTCACAGGAGACCCCCCTGAAAACTTCATCCTCCTGGGCGTTTCTGACAGGCCCTGGCTGGAGCTCCCCCTCTTCGCAGCCCTCCTGGTGTCCTATGTGCTGGCCATGCTAGGAAACATGGCCATCATCCTGGTGTCCCGGCTGGACCCCCAGCTCCACAGCCCCATGTACACCTTCCTCAGCCACCTGTCCTTCCTGGACCTGTGCTACACCACCACCACAGTCCCCCAGATGCTGGTCAACATGGGCACATCCAAGAAGACCATCAGCTATGGCGGCTGCACCGTGCAGTATGCCATATTCCACTGGCTGGGGTGCACGGAGTGCATCGTCCTGGCTGCTATGGCCCTGGATCGCTATGTGGCCATCTGTGAGCCCCTGCGCTATGCCATTATCATGCACCATGCTCTCTGTCAGCAGCTGGTGGCGGTGGCCTGGCTCAGTGGCTTCGGCAATTCCCTGGTTCAGGTGGTCCTGACAGTGCAGCTGCCTTTCTGCGGGCAGCGAGTGCTGAACAACTTTTTCTGTGAAGTGCCCGCAATGATCAAGCTGTCGTGTGCTGACACGGCGGTGAATGATGTCACACTGGCTGTGCTGGTAGCCTTCTTCGTACTGGTCCCTCTGGCTCTCATCCTTCTCTCCTATGGCTTTATCGCCCGTGCTGTGCTCAGGATTCGGTCCTCCAAGGGACGGCGTAAGGCTTTTGGGACCTGCTCCTCTCACCTGGTGGTGGTCTCTCTCTTCTACCTGCCTGCCATCTACATGTACCTGCAGCCCCCATCCCACTACTCACAGGAGCAGGGCAAGTTTATCTCTCTCTTCTATTCCATAATCACCCCCACCTCCAACCCCTTCATCTATACGCTGAGGAACAAAGACGTGAAGCGAGCACTTAGAATGCTCCTGGCAAGGATCTGGAGCCTCTGCAGATGATGAAGATCTGAGATGTGATTTCTGGTAACTAAAGGACACTGGAGCCAGCACGGTGGCACACACCTGTAGTTCCAGCAAGTCAGAAGCCTGAGGCAGGAGAATTGCTTGAGTGCAGGAGGTGGAGGATACAGTGAGCATTGATCACACCACTGCATTCCGACCTGGGCGACAGACAGAGATCCTGTCTCAAAATTTAATTAATGAATTAAAGAACATTTGGCAAGTGCATTGTGTGCTCAGAGGATCTTTTACTTAAGGAATTAATAACTAAACTGTAGCTAATTTCAAGAAGTTTGAAAGCCCCAAAAAGCTCTGTCCCAAAACATCTCACCTCCAGTGTGGTTACAGTGCCTAAAATCCCACATCTACAAATAAAGTCAATTCTAAAAGTGTATGAGGTTGGATGTTTTTGAGACTCGTTTAAACAAATTTGATATCCCATGAATATTTGTTGAATTATGTAATCTCTAATTTCCTGATTCTTTCCCCTTCTTCTTTTTCTACATTTCTTCTATTTTTTCCCATGTATCTATTTTCAAGCTTTTTTCTCCCTCTTCAATTACTCCTAAGTAAACATAAGATGAAACTGAAGCATAATCTTATTTTGAACATATATATTAAATATATGTTCTTCAGCCGGGCTCGGTGGCCAGTCTGTAATCCCAGCACTTTGGGAGGCTGAGGTGAGTGGATTGCCCACACTCACGGGTTCAAGACCCACCTGGGCAACTTGGCGAAACCTCATCTCTACAATAAATTTTTTAAAAAATTAGCCAGGCGTGGTAGTGCACGCCTGTAGTTCCAGCTACTTGGAAGTCTGAGGCGGAAGGATCACCAGAGGCCAGCAGGTTGAGGCTGCAGTGACCGGGAGTGGCCACTGCACTCCAGTCTGGGTGACAGAGTAAGTCTCCAACTCAAAAAAAAAAAAAAAAAAAAAAAAAAATATATATATATATATATATATATATACACACGTGTGTGTGTGTGTGTGTGTGTGTGTGTGTGTGTGTGTTCTTCAATGATTCACACATCCATAAATGTTATGACTTTTTTTAAAATTCTAAGAATGAAGTGGATTACTATCTTCCTTCTGTGATCTTAGACAATGTTTTTTCCCCTGTGGATCAAGTTTTCTTCTATAGGAAGTTTTCCCACCATTGACTGGGAACTAGTACAAGTCACATCTATCATGGATGTATAAGACTCTGTATTAGGTTCCATAGGTACAAAAATAGCATAACCTCTTATCTGAAAAAAGAATATATTCTAGTTGAGAACACAGGAATAAGTACAATCAGAGTGAAAGATGACAAAACATTGAATTTTCAAGGAAATTGTTGCAGCTACCATTTGTAGAAGCCTTCCAAGATGCAGGCACTACACTAAGAGTATTTGGGCACACCATCTTGTTTAACATTCAGACAACCCATGATGTAATCACTTTTATGATTCCCCTTTTCATTTAAGAATTTGATTACTAGAGAGGTCAGGACAACTTGACAAGGGTGTTCTATCTGGTAACCGAGGTAACTGAGATTAGCACTGCAATCTATACTGTCCACCTCCTCTAGTAGAATGGAGCCATGACACTAGCACTTTTTTTTTTTTTTTTTTTTGAGTTGGAGTCTCACTTTGTCACCCGGACTGGAGTGCAGTGGCCGCTCCCGGCCACCGCAGCCTCAACCTGCTGGGCTCCGGCAATCCTTCCGCTTCAGCCTTCCAAGTAGCTGTAACTACAGGCACGCACTACCACGCCTGGCTGATTTTTTATTTATTAAGTAGAGATGAGGTCTCGCCAAGTTGCCCAGGTGGGTCTCGAACCCATGGGCTCAGGCAATCCACTCACCTCAGCCTCCCAAAGGCACGGGATTATAGGCTGAGCCACCGAGCCTGGCGACACTAGCACTTTATACTTGCATTTTTATGTGTTCTAGATCCATTTACATCTAATTTATTTGCTTTTATCCTCCTGCCTTGTATGTCACACATTAACAAAGCCAAGCATACAAAACAAAATAATAATAAATGCATAAAAATTAGAACAAGGGAAAACTGAGGAAGGCTTTCTGACAGTAAAGGCAAAAAGAAATGATGAATCATGAAGCTACATGACTTGATTTTTTAAATGTGAAAAAGTAATGACTATGTCAGACCTGTAGGTACCAAGACCACAAAGAATTTTTTTTCTAATGAACTGCCATTAAACAGTGACTGGGTAATAGCTCAAAGCCCTTTATAACTATCTTATTGAATGTGAAGAATGGTATATAGGAGCTTTTTATTAGTGGCACAGACCCAAGTCACAATTTAATAAAAGCAACATGACGTGAATCAAAAAAAAAGACAATCCATACATGTAGTTATATAATTATATGACCTAATTCCAGGACACGCTTAAGAGTATCAAGAATAGATGTCAGTTAAAGAAGGACTCAAATTCTTTTCAACTCTTTGCAATGAGTGGTGAAGATTAATTTTCCTCCCATGAAATGAGGACAGGTCTTAGGGACGTGCCTGGCTGTTAAGATGCAATGAAAGTGATATTCCAGATCTCTCAAGGCAAGGTCACAAGAAGACTGGCAAGAGAGAAGTCCTTCATGGTAGGCCCCCACCGGTCCTCCAACTCTAACAACTCAGAAGAGGCTACAAGGCATTCAGACTCAAGACTAATTTCATCTAGGAATCGGTCTCGGGGGTAAGGGTCCTTACCAGTCTCAGCAAGCTGAGCCTTCCCTGAATGTACAGGAAATTTCCAGGTCAGTAGTTGCTGTCATCTTACCTCAGTTCTATGCCCTGGAACACCAATAAAAGCAGCTATAATCTCAGTTCCTCTTCGAGCACCATGGGGTCCTACAAGTAAGCCAGTTGACCTGCTCAGACTGTGACCAAACCTGGACTGAAATTAGGAAATGCAGCTGAGAAGAAAGTGGGAACCTGAGTGGTATCTTTGGGAACAGCTGTGGTTTGTCAGACAGACGAGAGAAGTGAACATATTCCAGGCGGAGAGGACAATATGAGCAAAGCCATGGTGGTTGAATAACAGGAGGAGAAATGTTGTATGCATTTTGAGGAGAGGAATCTCAAACATGATGCTTAAAACACTTGAAGTCAATAAAGTTAGCCTAGGAGAGAAGCAAGGACTCTTCTGAAAGGAGATTACCTGCTCCAGTCAGAGGTTAGCTTAACAGAAGTCAATGAAAATGATAGCATCTGTTTGGCTGGGCCTAGTGACTCATGCCTGTGATGCCAGCACTTTGGGAGGGTGAAGAGGGAGGATTGCTTGAGCTCAGCAGTTCAAGACCAGCCTGGGCAACTTAGCAAGACCCTATTTCTACAAAAAAAAATCAAAAAATTAACTGGGCTTGATGGCACACACCTGTAATTCTGGCTACTCAGGAGACTAAGGCAGAAGGATCACCTGAGCCCAAGAGGCCGAGGCTGTGATGAGCCATGAGTATGTCATTGCACTCCAGCCTGGGCAATAGAGTGAGACCTCAACTCAAAAGAAAAGAAAAGTTTCCCCTAAGTCTTTGAGCCCTTAAGGGTGTTTAGACTTGTATAACCAGTGGATTCATGTGAGTGGCTAAAAGTTGGCTTAGAATGGCCACAGTGACTGTGAAAATAACCAAGGAGTAGAAGAAGCCAGTGAGAAACAAACATGATCAATTGGAGAGTCTATTATAGAAAAGATGTCACAGCACATATAATGAGTGACAGTTCCTGAAATCGGGAAGCAATGATCAGGACTTATAGAATAGCACAATCAAGCCGGGCTCGGTGGCTCAGCCTGTAATCCCGCACTTTGGGAGGCTGAGGTGAGTGGATTGCCTGCGCCCGCGGGTTCGAGACCCACCTGAGCAACTTGGCGAGACCTCATCTCTACAATAAATCAAAAATTAGCCAGGCGTGGTAGCACGTGCCTGTAGTTCCAGCTACTTGGAAGGCTGAGGCAGAAGGATCACTGGAGCCCAGCAGGTCGAGGCTGCGGTGGCCGGGAGCGGCCACTGCACTCCAGTCTGGGCAACAGAGTAAGACTCCAACTCAAAAAAAAAAAAAAAAGAATAGCACAATGTTAAGACTGAAAGAGCCAATTTATTTAGAAATGTAGAAATCATATAAATATACTTCAAATGAATGACTGATACAGAACAAAATGCAGCTTGTTCATGAAGTCCTTATGAGTGAACACCTGCCTAGAGCAAGAGGGGAACAAGAGATCAAATTTCGTGATTCCTTCCAGCAGAGGCTGCTATTATCAGAAATGGACTTATCAATGTCAACAATAAACTCAAAATAAAAAACCTGGAGGCACAAGCGAACACGTAATTTGGATTTAGAGAAACACTCCTGAGGGGTGAGGAAGAGAAGAAGGAGGTCACCAAAAGACAGCTAGTCTACTTTGCCAGGTTCCTACCAGAGCTTGGCTCAGAGACTACCTCTTTCCTCTTCCTCCCTGCATTTCCACAATGCCCCATTGTGCCAGGACATTCCAGAATCATCTGGTAGCTCTAGGTAGGGACTCCTAACAGAAGTGCTTGCAGACCAGAGGGTGACGAGAAAACAACGCCCACACCTCCTCTTACAAAAATGCATCATACTGACAGTTTGGGGTTGTGGAGGAGTCAATTATGGAGATGTCAATGGATGAAGTCACAAATATTGAAATAATTCAATGTATTCAATTTATTCTTGGTTATTGCTAAAAAGTAGGCGGAAATAATTACTGCTATCATGTCTGCATCGCAGAGAGGAAGTCAATGGTCAGAGATGGCCATGGTCTAACTGAGGCTGCAGACCAATGACTATTTAGCAAGTCACACTGAGGGACACTGAGAAGAATATAGTGAGATTCTGTCTCACAGAATTGAAAACCCCACACACGAGGATTGCATCCTTCTTACTCAAAGGAATCAGTCAGAATCAGCATGTGTACTTCTCCAATTCAATGTGAAGATTCTCTGTGCTTTTGGAAACCCTAGAGATCAATCTCTGCAGTTCATGAGTACAGCAGGTTGCATTTGCCTGGAACACTCAACACCGGCAATTTCCCACAATGTGTCAATGTCTAGTGTAGACACTTGTGAGAGAAAAACATAGATCACTCTCACAAAAGAGAAAAAATATGATTGAGCATGAAATTAGATGAGTGTTTGTGAATGATAAGATATACTTTTTAAAAAATTATGCATAGGTGATACAAACAGACTTAAAAAATTTGTTTTGAGTTGGAATCTAACTCTGTTGCCCAGGCTGGAGTGCAAAAACCCGGCTCACTGCAGCTTCAGACCTGGTGGCTTAAACAGCAGAAATTTATTTCCTCACAGTTCTAGAGACCAGAAAGCCAAGATCAAGGTGTCAGCAGGGTTGACTTCTCCGGAGGCCTGTCTCCTAGGCTTGTAGATGGTCATCTTCTTCCTGTACCTTCACAGGGTCTTCTCTCTGTGTGTCCATGTCCTAATCTTTCTTCTCTTCTTCTTTTTTTTAGCATATAGATATTAAATGCAAAAGACTCAGGAAGAATGCTGCAGACAAATAGAACAGCAGTAAGACACAAATGACAGAAGGGAGACAGGGAGGCAAGGAGGCCACAGAGGGTGGAGCTGGGTGGGCTTCAAAAAAAAACAGAGAAGAATAGGAAAAAAGAAACTGAGATTTTTGAGGTTTTGCTATAAAAAAAAAGAGAAATAGTACAATAGATGAATACTCAGTCAAGAGTGGGTCATTTTCCCAGAATGGGGGAAAAACTACAGCACATGTCTACAATGATGGTGAAAATGTCCTACTAGGGAGAGAGAAACCGTTGGTGGCAGAGAATGACAGTGGTGGGCATTCCTGGAGCTGCACCCTGGAGGTGGTCAAGTGTGGATGAAATCTTAGGGCAATACAGAAGACTGGTTTCTCCGTGTCAGTGGTCAGCTCATAGTAAAGGAAAGGAGGTTCAGTCTGTTGGTGGACAGTGTGTCGACAGCTATAGCCTGCAGCTGTTCTGTCAGTCACAGTTTCTAAGAACAAGAGACTTTGCAGATGGATAAACTATGTTTGGTTTTTATCCTCACTCTTAATCCTGCTTCTCCTAGGGTCTCATCCATCTGTCAATGACAGCTCCATTGTGCCCGTTTCCAGGAGAATCTCTCATGGCCAATTCCTCTTCATTTCTCTTACACAGCATCCGTTTGTTACTATATGTGTGTATTTTCATATAGGAAAGCACAGCCTGACCACACCTATCACCTCCACTGCTCAGGCTAGTGTTTCACCATCCACCCTAAACTCCCATAGACTGGCTTCCACACTTCAAGACTTCAGCCTTTCTTGTTTCTTCACCCTTTTCTCAACACAACAGCCACAGCTAACCTGCTAAAATGTAGGCCAGATGTCCTCAATCCTCTATTCAAAACCTTCCCTGTAGAGTAAAAGCCAAAGTCCTTTCCTGTGGCTGCCAGAGCCTCTCACTCAGTGACGTCATCTTCCTCAACTACCCTAGCTCATCCAGCTCAACTGCACAGGACTCTCAGCAGTTCTTCAAGCCAGAAGCCCCCTAACCCCACACACACACATCGGGACAGCCAGGCTTGCTGTTTTCTCTGCCACAGCTACAGGCCAACCTCCGCTCCTCCCCAGTCAATGTCACTGTCCCAGGAAGACCTTTCCTTCTCCTAAGTAAGAATTGCAAAGATCTCCCCAAACAAACATAGCCACTTCCTGTCCTGCTCCCCTTGCCTGTGTGTGTATTTGTGAAATATAAAACACCTACAGAAAATATTCATAAAGCAGTAACATAAGATTTAAATATTTTTAAAAAATTGTTTAGAAGACAGCATAGAAGAAAATCTTCAGAACACAAGACTTAAAAAAGAGTTCCTAGAGGCGGCTCAAGAAATACAATTCATTAAACCTGATAGATAAAACCTCATCAAAACTAGAAACTTTTGCTCTGAGAAAGACTCTGTTAAGAAGATGAATAGACAGTCCTAAAGACTGGAAGGAAATATTGGCAAAACATGTATCTGACAAAGGATTCATATCTAGCATATATAAAGAATTCTCAAAACTCAACAGTAAAAGATGATAATAATTCAACTAAAAAGTGAGCAAAAGATAGCAACCAACATTTCACCAAAAAGAATATGTGAATGGTGAATAGGTAAGTGCAAAATAAAACTATAATGAGATAATGCTGTACAGCTATCAGAATGACCAAATTTGTTTTAATACCATCATGACCAAATGTAGGTGAAGATGCAGAAAAACTGGATCACTCATACATTGCTGGTAGGATGTCAAATGGTACAACCACTCAGTTTGGTAGTTTCTTTAAACTAGAAACACAAAACTATACATCCAACTACTATTCAGCCCAGCAAGTGCATTCCTGAGTGTTTATCCCAGAGGAGCAAAAACAAATGTTTACACAAAAAATTGTACATAAATGTTTATATCAGGTTATTATAAAGCAGACACAAATGGAAACTACCCCAATGTCCTCCAGTGGATGAATGTTCAAGCAAACTTGTATGCCTGAGCCACGAAGGACTACTCAGCAATAAGAAATTGAACATCCACACATGCAGCCACTCAGATCTCAAGGACATTATTGAATGAAACAGGAAGTTTTAAAAGGTCACATACTATAATGTTTTGTTTAGTAACATTCTGTGAAATTCTTGAAATGACAAAATTATAGAAATGAGAGAGAGATTGGTGACTATCAGAGATCAGGGATATTGAAAGGTAGGTAGTGAGTAAGAATATAAAGAGACAGCAGGAAGGGTTCTTTGTGAGGATGGAAGAGTTATGTATCTTCAAAGTTGCAGCGGATAAGAGGAGTAAGTCCTACTATTCTGCAGCACTTCGGGGTGAAGATAGTTAACATTAATTAGCGCGTGTTTTCAAAAAGCCAGGAGAAGAATTTTGAATGTACCAAGAAATGATAAATATTCAAGGTTGTGGACATACTCATTATGCTAATTTGATCATTATGTATTATATTACATATTTGTAATATTAAATATTTGATATATTACATATATCAAAATACAATTCTGTATCCCATAAATATGTACAATTTTTATGTGTCAACTAAAAAGGAAAAAATAGTCTTCAATCTTGGTGGCAATGATTGTTACAGGAACCTACACACATACATTGCACCAATGTCAATTTCCTGGTTTTGACATTGGACTAATGTAGGAATCATTATCACTGGCACAAACTGGTTGAAGCATGCATGGGGCCTCTCTTTCACTTTTGCCACTTCCTAGAATCTATAACTTCCTCAAAATCAAAAGTTTTGAAATGCAAATATAGAGTCTGACAACTTATTAGAGAGCAAACATTCACATAACCCACTCTCATGTCATACCCTCACATGCCTCCTCCCCACTACAAGCCCACACATCCCTCAAAGGAAACCAGACGGACTGTTGCATAAGCATAGCCCATGCCCGCCCATGGAGTTTCTGGGTCTGTGCTCTGGCATCAAGCCTGAAGGCAGCATTTTAAATCAGAGTTTTATTAAATGATTCTGAGGAAGGGCATTCACATCCTCTTCTGAGAAGCTGCAGCTCAGTGGGAATGGTGACCTGTGCCATGGAGGACTACTCAGCAATAAGAAATTGCCTTGTAATCTTGATTAACGCACTCTTTCTAAACCACACTCTCTCATCCATGTAAAATGGAGATTCAAAAATACATATGTCCTCACAAATCAGGAAAATGAAAATCAAAACCACAATGAGATACTATCTCATGTCTGTTAGAATGGCTATTATAAAAAGAGAAACAATAACAAATGTTGGTGAGGATGTGAAGAAAAGAGAACACTCATTCAGTGTTGGAGGGAATGTAAATGGGTGCAATCCTCACAAAAGTTAGTATAGAGGTTCCTCCAAAAGCCAAAAATAGAACTACCACACAATCCAGCAATCCCACTTCTGAGTATATAGCCAAAGAATTTGAATTCCAGACCTCTAAGAGATCTCTGCACTCCCACATTTATTGCAGCATATTCACAACCCCAAGATGTGGAAGCAAACTCAATGTCCATCCATGAATGAGTGGATAAAGAAAATGTGACAGCCAGGCTCAGTGGCTCAGCCTGTACTCCCGCGCCTTGGGAGGCTGAGGTGAGTGGATTGCCTGAGCCCATGGGTTCAAGACCCGCCTGGGCAACTTGGCGAGACCTCATCTCTACAATACATCAAAAATTAGTTGGACATGGTGGCGCGTGCCTGTAGTTTCAGCTACTTGGGAGGCTGAGGTGGAAGGATCGCTAGAGCCCAGCAGGTCGAGGCTGCAGTGGCCGGGAGCAGCCACTGCACTCCAGTCTGGACGACAGAGTGAGACTCTAACTCAAAAAGAAAAAAGAAAAAGAAAATGTGACATATCCATGCAAATGAGTATTAGTCAGCCTTCGCAAAGAAGGAAATCCTGCCATTTACAGCAATGTGGATAAATTTGGAGGACATTATGCTAAGTAAAATAAGTCAGGCACAGAAAGACAAATATTGTATAATTTCACTTATATGTGGTATCTAAAATACTCAGACTCATAGAACCAGACAGTAAAATCGTGGTTATCGAGGACTGGCCGGAGGGAGATGTGGAGAGGTATCATCACTCAACATGGACAAAGCTTCAGTTATGCAAGATGAAAACATTCTGAAGATCTACTGGACAACAAATGAGGTCTGCCAATTTAGTTCGCAAACTCATCCTTGAAAAAGTGCTACATACCTCATTGCTGAATATCAACATGATCACCTTCAAAGTACTTCCTTTGAGAAATTGTGCTGTGATGCCAGTGCCTAGGCCACCCATCAAAACAACTTTGGAACTTTTTCTGGACTGGCTATCAAAGTGTCATCACATTACCCTTGATGTCCTGAATGCCATCAAAATGTCTTCCTTTCAATATCTCCTTTATCTTCAGGTAAAGAAAAAAGTCATTTGGGGCCAGATCGGCTGAGCAGAGAGGATGTTCCAATATAGTTGCTAGCTTACTGGCTAAAAACTCCCTCACAGACAGTGCTGTGTGAGCTGGTGCATCATCGTGATGCAAGAGCTCCTTTGGGACCATTTTTGTACATTCCTTTCTCATGCCAAGATTTTCAGTTAAGATTTTTTTAGGTCAGGCTTGGTGGCTCAGCCTATAATTCCAGCACTTTGGGATGCTGAGGTGAATGGATTGCCTGAGTCCATGAGTTCGAGACCAGCCCGGGCAACTTGATGAGACTTCATCTCCACAATAAATCAAAAATTAGGAGCCGGGCTCGGTGGCTCAGCCTGTAATCCCGCGCCTTTGGGAGGCTGAGGTGAGTGGATTGCCTGAGCCCGCGGGTTCGAGACCCGCCTGGGCAGCGAGACCTCATCTCTACAACAAATCAAAAAAAAAAAAATCAGCCGGGCATGGTAGCGCATGCCTGTAATTCCCGCTACTCGGAAGGTGGAGGCGGAAGGATCGCCAGAGCCCAGCAGGTGAGGCTGCGGTGGCCGGAAGCGGCCACTGCACTCCAGTCTGGGTGACAGAGTGAGACTCCAACTCAAAAAAAAAAAAAAAATTAGCCGGGCATGGTAGCACGTGCCTGTAGTTCTAGCTACTTGGAAGGCTGAAACAGAAGCATCGCCAGAGGTCAACAGGTAGACGCTGGGGGTGGCCATGAGCATGCCACTGCACTCCAGCCTGGGCGACAGAATGAGACTTCAACTCAAAAAAAAAAAAAAAAAGATTTTTTTACATTGTTTCTCTATTGATGCTTATTTGGTCTGCTATGCTTCTCACAGTCAGTCAATAATTTTGACACAAAATTTGATGAATTTTTGCAATGTTTTCATCAGTTCTGCTTGTTTATCAGGGCCATCCTAACTTTTCTTCATCAGTGATGATTTCTCTCCCCTGAGAAAAACATTTAATCCATTGGCATACTGCTGCTTTCTTCATGGCATTATTGCCATAAACTTGGACTAACATGTCCCTGATTTCACTTCCACTCTTATGAAGTTTAACATGAAATTTAATGTTTGTTTGTTGCTCTAATTCAAGCTCCAACATTCTCATGATGTCACACAAAAACACACAACAACAATAATGAACATCACTCAGCAATATACTACCAGACATCAACAGAAACACAACTGTGAGACACCGATATACCAAGGGTATGAAACCTTACCAAGTTATTTGCACACTGTTGCCAACATAAGCGTACGGTGGCAAGTTCATGAACTTAATTGTAGAACTCACAAGACCTACAGTTAACAATACTGTATTGTATACACAGAAGTTTGCTAAGAAGATAGATCTTATTACAAGCTAAAGAGCATATTGATAAATGAAAGGGGCAGGAGGAAACTTTTGGAGGTGATGGGTGAGTGTACAGCCTTGATTGTGGTGATGATCAAACTCATCAAGTTGTATACATTGGCTGTGTGTACAGTTTTTTGTATCTCAATCATACCTCAGTAAAGTGGTTTTAAAAGTATATATTTTGCTCAGTCCCATGCAATTTCCTGTTAGCATATTCCCTTCAGTTGCACTGAATTCTAGTTCATTGTTGGGGGAACTGGCATTGTCATGCTATTGAATCTTCCCATCCATGGGCATAACGTATCTCTCCGTTTATTTAGGCATTCTTTTGTATGGTTTTTACACTATTTTTGATGGATTTATTCCAGATACCACTGTGATCATTTTTACTGGTATGATTAATGGGATTTTATTACATTTTAAATTGCAGGCACTTAAGAATGCTATTAATTTTTAACTTTTCATGTGGAAATAATGGTATGTACAGAAATGTTGCAAGAGTAAGAATATAAAGAATACTCCCATGATGCCCATCAAATGTATCCACCGTTGACACTAGCATCAACATTCCTGAAGCATACAGTCCTCCTCCCCTTTTCAGTAGAACTACTTCTTTGCAGTTTGTCTAATGTGTCCTGATGATTCAATTCTGGGCACACATTCTCATCCAGTGTCCTTCACAGGTGACACTGGTTCCTTCTCAAGGTATCTCCCTGAAAGTAAATGTCCATCTGCCTTTGTTGATGTTATTTTTTATTACATGAACAAGGTATCATCCAATTCCTGCACTGCATATAGTTACTATGTATCTGTTGTAACTCATTAGCCATCTATGGAGAGATACTTCCAGCCTGCACAAATATTCTCTACCACATAAAACATCCTTTTAGATTCCTTTAGCATCCATTGATGCTTCATGCCTGATCCAGTCTTTACTATGGTGGTTGAAAACAATGATTTTTTTTTCCAACAAAGTGCTGTGATGTTTGTAGATTTAGATTTATGTCCAGCAACTTCACTCATTTTTAGTTCTAATAATGTGGAACACCTCATGAATTTTTTCAAATAAATAGTCACATTGTGGTTTATTTATCCATTAATATATTCCTCTGAGCCACTGAGGGCTAAACTCTTTTCTTTGCCAAATAAACCTCTTTCATTTACAAATTACTCAGCTTCAGGTATTCCTTTATAGCAACATAAACAGACTAAGGCAACTCATATGATGATTTCTATCTTTCCAATGAGGTATGAGGCTAAATCACTCGCTAAAAGTTGGAAAGGTTGGGAAGGAGCAGTGGACTTAGGAGATAAATAGAAATTCATCAGGAAGAAAAGGTAAAGAAAGCCATACCAAGCAGAGAAGAGTAGACATTTGTTGTATTTGCTGTCTAGAAAATATTCCTTCTCCAGCAAGAATGCCCCCATTTTACTTTTTATTATTATTATTGTTGTTATTTTTATTTTAAAGATGTGGGGTACTACTCAGGGTTTGGTATACAAATGCTCATTATGCAAGTACCCTTGTTGATGAGGTGTGCCTCTCCCTCCCCTGGCAGTTTCCCAATTAGGACTAAACTCTTAAATTTATCAAGTCAGTTTTAAGTTTCTAGTGCCCAGAGATTATCTTTCTCTCTTTCAAACTCAGCTTTGTGTTTTTAATTACATGATTTATCCAGCATGTCAGAGTGTGCAGCAGGGAGGCAGCTGTGATAGTTCTCTTCAACAACATGCAGAAAGCAAATATCCATATCAGTACTGCTCAGAGGTGCTAGACAAGACAAAGAGTTTGTACCAGAATGAAAATCTCATAGTTTCCCTTATAAATAGTCTTATGTGTTCAAAAAAATGTCAGCTTATCTAAAACACATGTTTAGTAATGCAATTGATTTGTATCCTTGCGCAAACTCCTTGCAAGAACAATTCAGGCCACACTTTGAGTGACAGGGTTTGAATGGCTCATCATGCAGAGGAAGACTTAGCTACATCCTAGGCAAGTTTATGTGGTTCAAGAGTTGTCCATGTCTAAAGAAGCAATTAATCAATATTTATTTATGATGTAATGCTCTCTGAGGCATAGTAGATGAACTGTTCCTCAGATGGGATAAATCCAAAATAAGTTGTTATCAATGGAAGATAAAATGCATTTTCTACTTAATACTCGTTTCTAAGTAGAGCTGCACCACTCTAAAACCTTCACCCTCCTTTCCTACCAGAGCTGAAATTCCACTCAACAGAAGTAGAGTAAGGTAATTTTTAAAAACTATCTACAACTGAGGCCTGGTACAATGGCTCAAGTCTGTAATCCCAGCACTTTGGGAGGCTGAGACAAGAGGATTGCCTGAGCCCAGAGGTTCAAGACCAGCCTGGGCAACTTGGTGAGACCTCATCACTACAGTAAATCAAAAACTTAGCCGGGCATGGTAGCATGCACCTATAATTCCAGCTACTTGGAAGACTGAGGCAGAAGGATTGCCTGAGCCCAGCAGGTTGAGGCTGCAGTGGCCATGAGTGTGACACTGCACTCCAGCCTGGACACAGAGTAAGACTCCAACTCAAAAAAAAAATTATCTACAACTGAATCATTTAGCAAAGAGATTTTTAAAACACATAAAGCAGTTGAATTTGCCTTTAGTAGTTCAATCAATAATTTAAAAGATTTCTAGGCACTCTTTTTTAAAATTAAGAAAACAATTTAACCCAATAAATACAAAAAAGTTTTACATATTTTTGAATTTCCACCCAGCTACAATAAGCATGAATTACTCTTATTCAAAAACATAACATCAAAAAACTATAAATAAATAAGTAGCTGCCACAAAAATTGCATCGTAATATCCAGTCCACTAGTTCTGTGTCGTGGTCAGTTAATAGAAAGATAGCAAGAAAAAGAAAGATAGCAGGAATTACGATGTGAGCAAAAGTAAACAGAACAAAGAAGAAAAAATGACGGGAAAAGGAGAGTTAGAGAAAGAAGAGAAGAGAAAGTCAGAAACGTGTTTCATTGAATGAGTTTGTGACAGGAGGTCACCAAGAGGACATCCTCCAACAGAGGCCACATGAGAACACCACCATCTGGATGGCTCATTGTCTTGGTGTCTTCACCCAGGGATCAAGAGGAGCTCAAGTTCACTACCGAAAGGCAGCATCATCCTCTGACATAATCCCAGAAGATACAGAACTGTGACCTTGACCCTGGGTGGATGAGGGCTCCTTCCACTCGAGGACACCTGGACGTCAGGACCAGAGATCCCCAGCATCTGGAAGCCCTGATTCCATCCTACCAAGAGGGCTCAAATACAATGGTCAACTCAGGCTTTTCTTCTTGAAGTGTTTCTAGTGCACGTTTTGTCTCATAGTTGAAATACATTTCACACAACCTGTAAAGGCAAATAGAAAGTCTTGAATTGTAATCTCTGGGAAGCTCTCTCTGAGTTTTTGGCCTTAAAAATCTTGTTTCTTCAATTCCCTTAACCCCACACATCTCTAAGCTCTAAAATCCTGAGCTTTGGGCCTAATGCAGTTTCTGCTACATTTTTAATCTTCACATTGGGAAAATGTTAAGCACACATATTAGTAAAGAGAATGGCATAATGAATGAATCCCCTGTGTCCATCACCCAAGTTCAGCAACTGCAACAGCTTCTGGCCAACTCTGTCTCAACCAGCGCCCACCCACTCCTTACATCCATGGACTATTTTAAACACAGTGTTTCATGTATCTATAGATATTTCATACAGATAATGTATGAAGAAGGCTTTTTAAAACATAACTAGGCCAGGTGCGGTGGCTCAGGTCTGTAATCCCAACATTTTGGGAGGCTGAGGCGAGAGGATTGCCTGAGCTCAGGGGTTCGAGACCAGCCTGGCAACTTGGTGAGACCTCATCTCTACAATAAATTAAAAAATTAGCCAGGCATGGTGGTGCATGCCTGTAATTCCAGTAATTGGAAGGCTGAGGCAGAAGGATCACCTGAGCCCAGCAGGTCGAGGCTGCAGTGGCCGTGAGCGTGCTACTGCACTCCAGCCTGGGCAACAGAGTGAGACTCTGACTCAAAACAATAAAAAATAAATAAAACATAACTACAACATCACTAGCTCACCAAAAACATTTAACAATAATTTCTTAATGCCATCACAAGTCCAGCCAGTTTTTGAATGTTCTCAATAGTCTTATAAATTATTTACATTATTTTTACTTAATCAGGAGCCCTATAAAATCTACACGTTGCAACTGCTTGCTGTGCCTAAGTCTTGTTTGACATAAGTTCTTCCTCTTCTTTGTCAAAGATTCTCTTGCAGCTTAACTAAGGAATCAGACTACTTGTCCTGTACCATTCTAAGAATCCTGATTTGGTTACGCAATGAATGTCTATCTTTCTTTAAAATTCCTATGTTGAAGCCCTAGTCCCTAATGTGATGGTATTTGGAGATGGGGCCTTTGAGAGTCAGCTAAGATGAAGCAGATGAAGTGATGAGAGTGGGGCCCTCACGATGGAATTAATGCCTTCAGGAGATACTAGAGAGCAAGTTCTCTCCCACTCGCTCTCAGTCCCTCTCCCTCTCTGTCTCTTTCCCTTTCCTACTCCTTCTTCCTCCCTCTCTCTCCTCTCCCCCCTCCCTCTCTCTCCTTTCCTCTCTCCCGCTCTCTCCTTCCTTCTCTTCTTCCTTCTCTCCCTCTCCATCTCCCACTCCCTCTCTTTCCCCCTCCCTTTCTCTCCTTTTCCTCCCTTTCTTCCCTTCTCCCTTCCTCTCCCTCTCCATCTTTCTCCCCCCTCCCCCATCTGAGCACATGGCAAGAAGGTAGCCATTTGCAAATCAGGAAAAGGGCCTTTTCCAGCAACCAAATTAGCCAGAACCTTGATCTTGGACTTCCCAGTCTCCAGAACTGAAAACATAGATTTCTGCTGTTTAAGTCACCCAATCCAGAGTATCTTGCTATGGCAGCCTGAACTGAAACAAGTTGATTGTATCCCTGGATTCTTCGGTCGGTTTTGAGCCTGTCTCTCTGGCTGGGTCCTGAATGCCCCCCAGGGCTAAATCAGTGACCCCACATATGGCAATGTCCCTGGCTTCAAACTGACCAATTCCTCCCTTTCTCTGAGCTCTGGGAATGTTGGTGTGTTCCACAAGGATGCAACACTGACCCAAACTCTCATTATTCAACCCTGTATTCTAGCAGGTTCTCAGCCTTGAGGTCATGGACATGGGTAGAAATTCCTGGACTAAAAGCATTGATATTCTAGGGGGAAGATATAGATAATAAACTCACACAAATTGACACAGCCAGTAAGATGGTTATCTACACTACCAAGGAAAATGAGAGGACAGGAAAGGGCACGTGGGTACTGTTGTCAGAAAGGGGGTCAAAAGCCACCTCACAAAGAAGACCATCTAGCTGTGATCCCAGCATGCATTTTGGGAGGCCAACATAGGAGGACTGCTTGAGGCCAGGAGTTCGAGACCAGCCTGGGAAACATAGCAAGGCTTCATCTCTACCAAAAAAAAAAATCAAAAAATTAGCCAGGCATGACGGTGTGTGCACCTATAGTCCCAACTACTCAGGAGGTTGAGGAGGAAGGAAAGCCTGATCCCAGGAGATCGAGGTTGCAGTGAGCTGGGATCATGTCACTTCACTTCATCCTGGGTGACAGAGTAAGACTCTGACTCAAAAAAAAAAAGAAGATACCCATTATGCAGAGAATATAGGGATGCATGGGGACAAGACACATGAATATCAAAGGGGAAAGAGTTCTAGGCAGAGAATCAGCAAGTGTAAAAGTCCAGAAATGGCAATGTTTTGGCAAATCAGCAAGTGGAGTACTGTGACAGAAGCAGAGTGAATGAGGACTAAGAGAAGGCAAGTCCTCAGAGGCAGTAGAGCCTGATTCTGTGCCTCATAGGGGTCCCATGAGTCTGCAGCTCTTACTTTGAAAGTAACAGGAAGAACTAGAGTCTATAATACTGAGTGACCTCTCACAAAAACAAAGGTCCGAGTATCACATGTTTTCACTCATATAATGGACCTTGGACATCCAATCTAATACTATAAGAAAATGACCGACAGTAGTGGAAACTATGGGGGAGGGAGGGAGATGGGATTAACGAGCAAATATCCGTCTGGGGATGGGGAAGCACCTCTAATCAATAGGGTGCCTGAATGAAACGTATTTGTATACCTAACCCTTAACTGTACCCCACAACATCATCATAAAAAAATATTGATTATTGGAAAAAAAAAAAAAGAAAGTAACAGGAAGTAGTTGGAGGTATGGGCTGGAGTAACGTGATCTGGCTCATGTTTGGCTGCACCCTTTGTCCATCATGGTAAGGATAACAGAGGCAAGGTGGCCTGTCAGGATGCCACGAGACAGCCTTGATGCCAGATGATGGTGGCTTGAGCCAGGACTGGAGCCATGGAACTGGGTAAAGATGGTCAGAGAGTGACAAACTATGAAGGCAGAGCTGACTGGACACACCAATGGGTTAGATGTGGGTATAAGAAAAGGAAATATCATCGAAGAGAGCATTGAAGATTTCTTGGCCTGAGCAAGAGGAATATCAGTTGCTTGACTGAGATGGGAAAGAAGCAGGTTTTACATAAAGGAGGATCACTGGTGTGGATTTGGACATGTGACATTTGGGAGGCTTATCAAACATCCATGTGGGAAAATCAGACAAGCATTCAGACATGCAGACCATGGAGATGTCAATTGCAGCAAAGCCAGAGGACTAGATGTTTTACATGAAGGAGAAGGTACACAGAAGGAAAACTAGGCTAGGTGTGGTGGCTTATGCCTGTGATCCCAGCAATTTGGGAGGCCAAGGTGGGAGCTTGAGCCCAGAAGTTTGAGACCAGCCTTGGCAACAAAGTGAAACCTTATCTCTACAAAAAAATAGCTGAGTGTGGTGGCATGCACCTGTAGTACCAGCTACTCAGGAGGCTGAGGCAGGAAGGTCTCCTGAGCCCAGGAGGTCAAGGCTGCAGTGAGCCATGATCATGCTGCTGCACTATAGCCTGGGTGACAGAGTGAGACTCTGACTCAAAAGACAAAAAAAGAAAAAGAAAAATTAGCACAGTGATTGAACTCTGAGGACTCTGCACATAAAGGTCAGGATGATGAAGAAAAACCAAAAATGAAACTGAATAGAAACATCTGATGAAATAGGAGAAAATCCAGCAGAGAGCATGATGACCCTAAAGCCAAGCAACAGAGGTCTCTTCAGTGAAAAGTGTAATCATCATGGCTGGCAGAAGCCACAAGACTCAGGAAACTCTTACTAGAGAGGTAATGACTGCCTCAGTGGCATCACTAAAGACAGAAGTGATCCCTAACACACAGCTGAATGCCATGGAATTTCCCATCTTGACAGTTCTGGAGTACTCTGTTTCCATTTAGAAATGCTCAAAAACAAAACAACAACATCCTGGTTATGTAGTGATCTGCAATTAGGAAGAACCATAGACTAGTTCTACAAACTAGAATCCCACGCATAGAAAAGTAACCCTCCTTGGCCACTCTCATTAGGACTTGGGTGACGCAGGGAATATGGATGGAAAGTCTCTTCACACCCAACTGAACTCTGGTTATTCTAAACTTCTGGATGAAGTTGAATATGTAGTTTATGCCCCATGTACTCTACATTTTAATCTGTAGTAACTGGCCCAGACCCAACCTAAACCTGAGTGCAAATGAAGTCAGAGCCACCCTGGACTTTGACAATCAGTCAACTTCTCCTTGGCTCCCTGACCCCACTGCCCCTCCCCCTGTTGGCTTCCCTCTACCCCCCATCCTGTGGTATCCCCCACCCCCATGTCAGCTTCCTCCACCCACCTTACATCCCCCATTGGCCTCCCCCCACACCCACACCCCAACCAGCTTCCCCTATCCCAATCTACCCCTCCCCACCACTTTCCTCCCCACTCCCCATGTCCCCCAGAGCCACTCACTGTAGGCTTTGCAGGAGGCAGCCCTGCTGCTTCAGGACCTCGCAGAGCATCATGACCCCCAGGTCACCCAGGTCGTTATTGCCCAGGCTTAGTTTCCGCAGGCTCCGGTTGGAGGTCAGAAGCGTGGAGAGATCCCAGCAGCAGTGTGAGGTGAGGCTGCAGGTGTCCAATCTGCAAGAAGGGGGCATTTGAGGAAAATGTCCCTGTAACCATCCCCAGTTCCTCTAGATCTTAGTCTATATTGTTTCCAGTGGGGGGAAAACACCACGCAGGATTAACTAGCTTGAAGCAGCCTTGCAGTCTCACTATGTCACTTAAGCTGGTCTCAAACTCTTGGCTCAAGTGATCCTCCGACCTCAGCCTCCTAAAGAGCTGTGATCACAGGCATGAGCCACCTTACCTGGCACCTTCCCTCCTTTTTAGGCGGGAGTGTCTTTTGCAACTCTATTGGGTTGTGCCAATCAAATTAGCGACAGCAATTTGAGAACTGATTTTTCCCACATTCTGTACCTTCCTCTATGTTTCCATAAAAGGCAAGGGCCATACTGCCCCACTCTCTTGTGGGCAAAAGGGATGCAAGGTATCTACCTGTACATCATCTAGAAGAACTCCTCCCAGACCCACAGCCCTGTAGGAGCCACACCCCAGGAAGACAACCCACTTGTCAGCTGCAGGTTGTCTCATAGTCATCCCCCTGAGCTCTCTCCACCCTGGGCCACCATGTCTTCCCATCACCCTAGTAAGCCAAGGACTTACTCCAACACCTGCAGCTTGCAGGTGGGGTGCAGGAGGCCCTCACAGAGCTGCTTGATGCCCAGGTCCCCAAGTGCATTGTCCCGCAGGTAGAGGTGTGTGAGGTTCTGGTTAGCGCTGAGCACCGAGGACAGTGCCACACAGCCCACCGATGTGAGGCCAGAGTTCACCAACCTGTAGGAGGAGCAGGAAGAGAGAGGTCCTAAATCAAAAAAATCAGCCAAGCATGGTGGCACCTGTAGTCCCAGCTACTTGGAGGCTGAGGAAGGAGGATCACTTGAGCCCAGGAAGTTAAGGCTGTGGTGAGCTGTGATTGTGCCACTACACTCCAGCCTGGATGATAGAGCAAGACCCTGACTCAAAACAATAAAAATGGAGTAGAAGGTGTGGTAGGAAAGAGGGCAGCATCGGGGACAGCCTTGTGTGCCAAGCTAAGATGTGCTGGTTTCACTCTGACTTCAGAGAAAATCTTTTGAAGGCTTTTGAACAAAGGCTTAATATTTTCAAATACGCATGTTACAAAGTTCCTTCTGATGCTATATTTCTTTTAAAAATGAGAAGTAGAGGGAACTGGAAGTAAGAACTTAGGACTGCCCAGCTGAGCAGCTCCTGGAAAGTCCCACCATTCAACAGGCAGAAGAATGAGGGCAGGAGCAGGTCAAGGGACATGGGTGGGGGCAGGTCATGATTAACAAATTTTGCAAATGTCCAGTTGTGACGCCTGCATGACACTGGGGTTGGGGGGGCACAATATGCAGCCGGAGAAAGAAATCTAAAGTTCATGAAGAGAAAAGTGGCTATACCTAACAAAACATAAAATGCCTAAAAGCTTTGACTCATTAATTCCTCTTATAGATATCCATCTCAAAGGAAACATACAGTCATAAAATTGTATATACAGACGCACTTT
Organism: Cephalopachus bancanus; assembly: GCA_027257055.1. Lineage (NCBI taxonomy): Eukaryota > Metazoa > Chordata > Mammalia > Primates > Tarsiidae > Cephalopachus > Cephalopachus bancanus. Next base: position 1,489,245 of record JAPVLO010000364.1, read on the forward strand.
TTTGTAGAGTTGTCTGTAATACTGAAAAAGTAGAAACTTACCCCAAAATTCATTATGTGATGAGTGGCTAAGTAAATTATGGTAACGCATACTATGGAATATTATGCCTCAGTCTATAGATCTATATATATACCAGCAAATTAAGTAGTTTAAAATATTAAATAGAGTGTAGTACACATACAACAGGCAAAATGTGTGTGTCTCCATTCACATAACTGATATAAACATCAACTAGATAAGCATTCAAGACAAAATATAACAGAAAGGGAGTAATCCACTCGTCCATGATGAACAATCAATTATGTTCACAAAGTTCTGGTACTTTCTTAGATGGGTGAGTGGACAGACGGATGATTGGATGGATGGATGGATGGACGGACAGATAGACGGATGGTTGATGGATGGATGGAAAAACAGATGGATGGACCAATGAATGGATGGATGCATGCACAGACAGATCGATGGACAGATAGATGGATAGATTAATGGCCAGATAGGTGAATGGACAGACTGTATGACAATCTATTGTTATAACAAAATGTCTGGGTGGTTGCTCATCAGACTCTTGTAAATGGCCCTCTCAGAAATGGGCTGCAAAGAAACTTTCTATTTTTACTCTGTCTGTATTATAACACACCTACACTACGCATGTGTTACTTTTTTTTTTTTTTTTTTGAGTTGGAGTCTCACTCTGTCGCCCAAACTGGAGTGCAGTGGCCACTCCCGGCCACTGCAGCCTCGACCTGCTGGGCGCCAGCGATCCTTCCACCTCAGCCTTCCAAGTAGCTGGAACTACAGGTACACACTACCATGCCCAGCTAATTTTTGATTTTATTGTAGAGATGAGGTCTCACCAAGGTGTTACTTTTTTAATAAAAATTTCATGGGGCCAGACACAGTGGCTCACATCTATAATCCCAGGACTTTGGGAGGCCAAGATGGGAAAGTTGTTTGGGGCCAGGAGTTCAAGACCTGCCTGGGCAACACATAGCAAGACCCCATCTCTAAATAAATTTTTTTACAAGTTCATGAGCAACATCTGAGTGTGAGACCTGTTTAGAAAGGCATCTGTCTATAGGTTGAACTGAAAGATATACAAGAGATCCCAGGGAGTATAGAAACATTTAGTATAAAAAAGGAAGCCAGTGGTAAAATCCCCAAACCACAAAAAGAGACACCAATACGGGATCCAAGGAAGAGGAAGCTAGAACATTAGCAGGAAAGACTGAGCAGTGACCTGGGAACAAGAGAGAAGATGACTTTCAAAGAAGAAGTGAGAAATGAATTAAAGGCAGCAGATATCAGCTAAGATAAGGGCTGGGAAGGATCTAGAAGAGTTGGAATCAGAATCACTGCGAGTCAGTGGGTGCCTGTACCCTGGGCCCACGTGGCTTCATGTGCTTATCCTGGAGCCCTCTCCCAGCTCCTTCACACCCATGCCCACACTTCATTTAGGATGCACTCCAATGTCACCTACTTGACAGGCAGGCCGTCACCGTCACTCCAGTTTCTCTTACTGCAACTATACTAAAAATAAAATCTAATCTCCCCTATTGATTGAACAAACCCTCTCTTGGCCCAGGGGACACAGAAAAACCTTTAAAAAATGAGTTCTCGGACATGATGGGATGGGAAGTCAGGCAGACCTCATCAACCCCCTCTCTTTTGTGGTTTAGACACAACAACTGACCAGTATTCATGTTAAAATAGAGATCATAAGACTGACAGGACAGATCGTAAGACTGACAGGACAGACTCTGTGGCAATAAGATACCAAATTATAAACTGAAGGCCATGCCAGACAAGGGTTAAGTCATGCACCCTACACTTGAGGAATAAACTATGTTCCAGCTGCCATGGTGTTTATTTATCTCTAGCAGCTAAACAAACACTGGCCTTGAGATAAGCAATACTGAAACAACTTGCAGCTCCACCAAACCTGACTAACTGACCCCTGCTACACCAGTCATAACTACAGCTTTCACTGGACAAGAGACTGATTTCAGTGACTTTTTCCTGATAAGAGACTATTGACCACGGACTGGTTCTGGCCAATTTACAGAGGCTATACACCTGAGTGCCTTCACATCCTGAAGAGAGTTTCTGCCATCTAAGGTCTAAATGTAATACGTTTACATGTTAAGTCTCCACCTCAAAGTAAATAGGCCATATGTAACATGCAGTGTTTGTTCAATACACATGAGTCAAGACCTCCTTCATGAATATTCATAGCCCCTCCCATAACCTGCTGAATATTCATGTTTAACCAACCTGGTCAGCATAAAACTTCCACCTCAACCCTCCTTCTTCGAAGTGTCTGTCTCTAGTCTCTGCTGGAGGCTGTGATTTCCAGCCCACGAGATGACCACCTTGCAGGTTGCAACCCCTTACAAGAAATAAAGTCTCATCTCCTTTTTTAAAAGTATAAATCGTTGACATTTTTAAGTTAACATCATACATATAGTGCACATTGTTTTGTTTGTCTATTGCCTCTCACTCTCTCCCTTTAAGAAAGTTTGTGGAAATGATAGAGTAGGCAGGTTAGGCTAAGAAAACTACAGGACTATAGGAAAGTTCCAAGATCACTGAAGCCTGCAACAGTGTTGCAAAACCACACATACAAGCAAGGGCCTTAGCTATAGGAAGCATCACACCTGCCTAACCCTTAGACTTATCAGATACACCTGCAACACTGTAGTCCATCTATCCAGGATGTTTGCAGTCAAGAGCCAACCACCAAGGCAGGAACCAGCCTAGAGACCCCTAGGCTGCACATCAACAGCCAAGGTTGACCTAAGATAACCATGACCTACTTTCACCCATTATACACTCACTATACAATCACTATAATATCATTTGCATTGTGGTTTTACAAAAATCTCCACTTATCAGGGTGCTATCACAGTCCTGATGTGACTCCATAATGCCTAAAACTCCTCCCCCCAATAAGAGGGAGAAGTAACAGAAACACAGCCCTAAGACCACTCATTTCTAGGAAAAGCCCACCCTAAACCCACTCCTCAGCACACATAAGAAAAAAAGTAGTCTGGGTATGGCGGCTTATGCTTATAATCCCAGCACTTTGGTGGGCCAAAGTAAGGGTTTGCCTGAGTCCAGGGGTTCGAGATCAGCCTGGGCAACTTGGTGAGACCTCATCTCTACAATAAATCAGAAAAACTAGCTGGGCATGTAGCGCACACCTGTAGTTTCAGCTACTTGGAAGGCTGAGGTGGAAGGATCACCTGAACCCAGTAGGTCAAGGCTGTGGGGGCCAGGAGTGTGCCACTGCACTCCAGCCTGGGCAACAGTGAGACTCTAACTCAAAAAAGAATAAAATAATAGCTCAACAATAGTTGGGGCAGAAGCAGCAGTTTTCTGTAGGCTGCTTCTGCCCACTCTCCTTTCTTGGGCATGTACTCTTCTCTGTTTAATAAAGCTACTTGTCTATCCCACTCCTCTGTGTGTCCATTTGCAAGTTCATTCCAAATGTGAGCACAAGAACCTGTCATCGACCATCTCATGCCAGGAGGAGCACTCCTCCTCCTGGTAACAAAAATAGGGTCTTGGTCTGTTTTACTTGCTGCTGCCATCAGCACCCAAAAGATCCCCCAGAGTGCCTGGAAAATAAAGAGGCCAAGTCACATCTGTTGAGCAAACTGCTGTGGAAGAGGAATAACCCAGGGGAGGAAGCACAGATATCACATGCAGACATAACTCTCAGAGGGAGCCATGGTGAGAGCTGAGGACAGACTGATGAGCAAGTCCAAGGAAGGACCAGAGCTCTGTGAACATATCCTGGTTATTAGTTATGGACCAATGTGTTCCTCCTCAGAAAAGACCCTTCCTGCTGTATTTTGTCTTTGGTGCTCATCTGGTCGGTATCTCTATCAGTAATGTGAATGGAGACATTTAGTTTGCTTGTTGGATGTGTACATAATATTGACAGAATCAAGGTTCAAAAATGCCTAGACAGGGCCAGGTGCAGCTCACACTTGTAATCCTGGCACTTTGGGAGGCTGAGGTAGGAGAATTGCTTGAGCGCAGGATTTCAAGACCAGCCTGGGCAACATAGTGAGAAACCGTCTTTACGAAAAATTCAAAAAGTTAGCCAGGCATGGTGGTGAGCACCTGTAATCCCAGCTACTCGGGAGGTTGAGGCGGGAGGATCGCCTGGGCCTAGGAGGTTCATGCGGTACCACTGCACTCTAGCCTGGGCAACAGAGCAAGACATCAACTAAAAAAATAAATTTTTTTAAAAATACCTAGACAATGGGTCAAAAGAAATGTAAGCTACAGTCTGGCAGCACTAAATACGAGACCCTGTGTGTAGGTTGAGAGCCAGAAGGAGAAGTCCTGCAGGGACACTAGCCACACATCCTAAGGCAGTGCATTGGGCATTCCAGGCAGCCGCAGGTGGGGCCCACAGGCATGTCTGCATGGGGTTTCACCATCTTCTTTTTTTTTCCCTTGGGTGAGAAAGCAGAAGTTTATTAAGAAGAAAGAAAAGCTCCCAAGTGGGAGAGAACCTGAAAGAGGATTGCCCGGGTTTCACCATCTTCTATCTCAGCATACTGGAGCAAAGGTATGAGGTGCACTGAACCTTATTCTCTCCTCTTTAAATTGGAGACACGGATGCATAGTTTGGATTGTTTTATGAGGCCAACAGAGATACCCATGTAAAGAACAGGGAAGAGCATGAGATAGGGTAATCGCATTGTTATTAGTAGGTATTCCATATCATTATTTCCTGCACAATTCCAACATGAACCAAAAATCATATGTGACTGCCAAAAGCATAAGGAAACCACAGGCTCCCCCAGTGAACGCATAGTGCCCTGCCACAGAAGGAAGGGCTCCACCATGTGCCTTCAGGTCAGATATAGTGCCCTGCTGCAACAGGAAGGGCCCCAAAATGCATCTTCAGGTGAGGCATAGCCCCTGCCACAAGAGGAAGGGCCCTATCACATGCCCTCAAGTGAGGCATAGCGCCCTTCTACAGGAGGAATACTCCACCATAGGCCTTCAGGACAGGTATAGCACCCTGCCATAGGAGGAAGGGTTCTGCCATGTGCCTTCAAGTGAGGCATAGTATCTTCCCACAGAGGTAGAGTTCCACTATGTGCCTTCATGTGAGGACATTGCATTTCAAAGAAAACACCAACAAACCCCCTCCCTTCCCTGGCAGAACATGTCTGAGTGGTTGAGGGTGGGAACGTTGTCATAATTGAGGATTTAGAAGCACTACATAAGACAAAAAGACCTAGGGTATGAGGAGTATTTTGAGGATGGAATTAGAGTGGCTCCTCAAAGCCCCATTATCTTCTCAAAGCCCCATTAACTCAAGTGAAATAGCTCTGAAACAGAAAGTCTCACTCATAAGTGGGAGCTAAATAATGTATACATGAACATAGTGGAATAATAAACTCTGGAGACCCAGAAGGATGGGGCAAGGTGGGGCAGGGGAGTGAGGGATGAGAAATTACTCACTGGATACAATCTATACTGTTCAGGTGAAGCCCGGACTTCACCAGTAGGCAAGACATCCATGTAACAAAACCGCACATGTGCCCTCTACATGTATACCAAAAAAAAGCTACTAGGATATTATTGGAACAATTTGTGAAATTTGAATAAAAATTATGAATCAGGTAAAAAATTAAATAAAAAACTCCCAGGACAAGGACTAATGCACAGAAATCAGAGAAGGAACTGTAGCAGTACAAGAGCTCTCCCCTAGTGAAGATGCCACACTGTGTGTGCAATAACATGTGTGTTTGGAAGTGTTCACACACAAAACAGGTGATCATCCATGCAAGTGTCCTAGAAGCAAGTTTTTCAATCAGTAGGGAATTGGGCTGCACAGTCTCTAAGCTTTCTCCCAACTCTAAGAAACCCCAATTCTACAATCATAAATTAGTGTAAATTACCTTATCCGCAGTAGCATATATGACAGGTAGCCAGTGCTTCAAACCACTTCTGATATTGTTAGCTCCATTCTCCACCTTCAACACCATCTGATTAGGCTTTTTCAGAATAACCCCCATCCATGTTTTCCAAATTATTCACCTCTGAAGAGAAGCTGTTTTTCTGTGGAGACACCCACCAAGACTCACCCCAACTTCTGCAGGTTACACTGTGGATTCTTGGCTTCTTCGCATAAGATTCCGACTCCAGCGTCTCCCAAGGTGTTTTCCCCTACATAGAGTCTGGTCAGGGATTGGTTGGTGATCAGGACCGATGCAAGATCCTTACAACACGCGGATGTGAGACAGCAGCTGACCAACCTTCCGTAGAGAGGGCAGAACATCACAGTCATGTCTCTCACCATGCTCTGTGAACTGGGGGGGGGCACCTGTACCTGCCACTGCCTCTGTTCCAGTCTACACATGGGAAAGGTGTGGATCCAAGCACTGTGTCAATTTTATTTATTTCTTTAATTTTTGAGTCAGAGTCTCACTGTCACCCAGGCTGGAGTGCAATAGCACACTCAAGACCACTGCAGCCTCAACCTGCTGGGCTCAGGCAATCCTTCCACCTCAGCCTTGCAAGTACCTGGAACTACAGGCACATGCCAACACGTCCAGCTAATTTTTATTTTATTTTTTTACTTATTAGAGATGAGGTCTCGCCAAGTTGTCCAGGCTGACCTTGAACCCATAGACTCAAGCAATCCTCTCATCTCAGCCTCCCAACGTGCTGGGATTATAGGCGTGAGCCACTACACCTGGCTTATGTCAATTTTAGATTTCCTTTTCTATTTGATAGAATGACAAGTAACCACCTCCCATGCTCATCCCAGCAAGACATCTTCCCAGCTCCCTGTATTTATTTGTATTGTGGTAAAAATATGTGTAAGATAAAATTTATCAGTTTAACCATCTTTAAGTGAAAAATTCAACAGCCTTAAGTGTATTGACATTGTTGCACAACTGACACTACCTTCCATCTCCAGAAATCTTTCCATCTTGCAAAACTGAAACTCTGTATCTATTAAACAACTCCCATTTCCCCTCCTCCAGCCTGGGCAACCACTACTCTACTTTCTGTCTGTATGAATCTGACTATCCTATGTGCCTTATGTAAGTGAGATCATACAGTGTCTGCCCTTTAGTGTCTCGCTTATCTCACTCAGGATAATGTGCTCAAGGTTCATCCATATTGTAGCATGTATTCCTTTTAAAGATATATGTATGTGGCAAGGCTCAGTGGCTCAGCCTGTAATTCCAGCGCTTTGGGAGGCTGAGGCGAGTGGAATGCCTGAGCCTGAGACCCACCTGGGCAACTTGGTGAGACCTTGTCTCTACATTAAATCAAAAATTAGCCGGGCATTGTAGCATGCACCTGTAGTTCCGGCTACTTGGAAGGCTGAGGCAGAAGGATCGCCGGAGCCCAGCAGGCCAAGATTGTGGTGGTCGGAAGCATGCCACTGCACTCCAGTCTGAACAACAGAGTGAGACTCCCATTCAAAAAAAAAAAAAAAAAGATGTATGTATGTAACAGCACTTTTTTAATCCATTCTTCCATCAGTGGATATTTGGGTTGCATCTACTGTTTAGCTATTGTTAATAATGCTGCTATGGACGTTGGTGTAATAATACGTGTTTGATTCTCTTGCAAATATACCCAGAAGTGGAATGGCTAGGGTCCACAGTAATTCTATGTTTAATCTTCTGAGGAATCACCATACTGTTTCCTATAGTGGCTATACCATTTTACATTCCCACAAACAATGCACCAGGGTTTCAATTTCTCCACATACTTGCTAACACTTGTTGTTTTCTAGTTTTCTTATTTACTTGTTTTTGTTTTATAATAACCATCCTAATGAGTGTGAATTCACCCTACCATTTTTTTTTTAAGTCGAGGTCTCACTCTGTCACCCAGGCTAGAGTGCAGTGGCACAATCAGAGCTCACTGCAGCCCCAACCTGCTGGGTTCAGGTAATCCTTCCACCTTGACTTGAGTATCTAGGACTACAGGCATGCACCACTACATCTGGGTAATTTTTTTTTATTTTTGGAGAGACTAGGTCTCACTGTTACCCAAGCTGGTCTTGAATTCCTGGGCTCAAACAATCCTCCCCCCTCGCACCTAGGCCTCCCAAAGTGTTGGGATTATAGGTGTGAGCTGCCACACCTGGTGACTCCCTATCATTTTTAAGCACTTTCCTCTGTTCTTCTTCAAAACTCACATCTCCAAGAAGTCTTCTGTGGACGCTGTGCACACCAAGTGTCTGCACTGCTTTAGTACTATGTTTCCTATTCAGTGAGGGCTGGTCAGGAAGTTCCAAGCTTTTCTAAAGCAGTGCATTACACCAGGTTTATTTTTCCCTCAGCCAGGCTAAAGTGCCTGGATGTCCCTTTTTTTTATTATCTATGCTCCTTGTCAGGACTTAGTATATGGCTTTCCCCCATAGCAAACTGAAGGAATTACCAACAGAAACCCAGACATAAGCCCAGAAAGTTTTCTGTCTTCACACGAAAACCCCAGCCCCTGGTGCCTCCTTGGAGCCAGAGCTCCCATGCATGCCCATGAGCAGATCCTCACAGGAAGCACACTGGACTCACCAGAGTTTTTTCAGGTTGCAGAAGAGATGCTTCAGCCCCACACACAGGAGCCGGATCCCAAAGTCCCCCAGGGCATTGTCACTCAGGTCCAATTCCACCAGCTTCTGGTTGTTGCTCAGGACCAGGGAGATGTCAAAGCAGCACTGATGGGAAAGGCCACAGCGGCCCAGCCTTGGCACAAGCGCAGAGAATAGAGTCAATGTCAGAACACAGCCTGCCTCTCCACCGTTGCCTCTTGACCCATGTGGGGTTTCTGTGCCAGGGACAGGCACGTGTGCTCTTGTGTTGCAAAGGGAAAATGTCAACAAGGTTTCATGGAAGTATCATCCAATCAGAGAGCTCCCGAAGACAACCCAGGACACACTGGGGAGTGGCTCCCAGGCCCCACAGCAGCGCAAAGTACAATCAATGAACTCCTGAATGGTCACATCTTACCCAGTAGGTCACCTCTCAACCCTCATCCCTCCCACCTTCCCATCCTTCTGCATCTCCCGTGCCTGTTACTCCATACCCTCTGTCCATGTGTACCATTATTTAGCTTTCTCCAAAAGTGAGAACATGCCGTATTTGACTTCCTGTTTCTGTAAATAGTGCCAGGTTGCTGGGCGTGGTGGCTCACATCTGTAATTCCAGCAATTTGGGAGGTTGAGGCAGGAGGATTGCTTGAGCCTGGGAGTTCGAGACCAGTCTAGGCAACATAGCACGACCTTGTCTCTAAATATATATATATATGTGTGTGTGTTTTTTTTCAATAAGTCAAGCATTGTGGCATGCACCTCTAGTCCGAGCTACTCAGGAAGCTGAGGTGGGAGGCTCATCCAATCCCAGGAAATTGAAGCTGTGATGAGCCATGATCATGGCACTGTACTCCAGCCTAGGTGACAGAGTGAGACACTGACTCAAAATATTTTTTAAAATGGTGCCATGACATTGTGACTACCCTCAAATGCATGAATTGTGAGCCTGTCTTGCGAGTGGAAAGGTGTTGAGCTTGTGGTTCCCCTTCTACACCATGGGTCCCCAAGCTGGTGCCCCTCACATGGGTACCACCAGTGCTAGGATTACACTCACCCACCTCTTGTCTTTGCCAACTTTACCTACTTCCTATTTGAAGATGGAATCCTAGCCCTCCATCCACACTGAGGAGCAAGCAACTCTGACTCCTGATTTGCTTTACAATTGCACATGCACATACATACATACACATCACTACCACCATCACCATCACCACCACAACCAGCAAAAACAACAATGTGTCCCTGTCATGGGGCAAGAGCAACATTCCAGCTCCTTCCCAATTCATGGGTCCTAAAGCCTACTGGACCATCTTCCTTTCTTCCCCATCTTCATACCAACTACAGACAAATGGACAGCAAGTTCTCCACTTTTCTGCAAATACCTCCTTATCATCATGCTTCCCACTTATATTTCACTTTCTGGAATAACAAAAGGGATCCCCAGGGGGCAATGGAACGGGCATGGTGGGATGTAGCAGGAGAAGAAAGGTGAAGTGCCCACAGACAGCCAGGGCCCTGATGGCAAGAGGAGGATTTGTAATTCAGCAAAAGAGCAAAGAGAGGCCAGGTGCAGTGGCCCATGCCTATAATCCAGGCGCTTTGGGAGGCTGAGGCAGGAGGATCACTTGAAGCCAGGAGCTTGAGACCAGCCTGGGCAACATAGGAAGATCTTGTCTCTACAAAAATATTTGTTAGAAAATTAGTTGTATTAGCACACGCCTGTAGTCCTAGTGACTCAGGGGGATCCCTTGAGCCCAGGATTTCGAGGCTGCAGGGAGCCACAATCTTGCCACTACACTCCAGCCTGGATGACATAGTGAGATGCCATCCTTTTAAATAAAATTTTTTTATATAAAGTGCAAAGAGAAGGTTAGGTGCGATGGTTCAAGCCTGTAATCCCAGCACTTTGGGAGGCCGAGGCAAGAGGATTGCCTAAGCTCAGGGGTTCAAGACCAGCCTGGGCAACTTGATGAGACCTCATCTCTACAATAAATCACAAAAACTAGCTGGGCATCGTGGTGTGCATCTGTAGTTCCAGCTTTGTGGAAGGATCGCCTGAACCCAGCAGGTTGAGGCTGCGGTAGCTGTGAGCATGCCACTGCACTCCAGCCTGGGCAGCAGAGTGAGACTCCAACTCAAAAAAGGAAAAGAAAAGAAAATGCAAAGAGAAGGCATTTAGGCAAGGGGATGGCACAATAAAATTAGTATTTTCTAAATGATCCTCTGACTTTTACGTGGAGAATGGCTTGGTAGAGGCAAAAGCAGATGCAGGGAGATCAACCAGCCAACATCATTCAGTACGTATGTCTGAGCACTAACGTGTACCAATGTGCCTGCCCATATGTTGCAAAGATGATGGCAAGGCAAGCACATAGGAACCTATCCTCATGGCTTAGATGGTCCAGGAGGCAAGTGGACCAAAGAGTCCACTTCAAAGAGTCCAGGCAAGTGGTGGTGGTGACTGGGCCAGGGCTGGTAGGGTGAGGATGTGGACAATGACCGGTGCTGTGGGCAGAATGGACAAGCTCAGGGACAGGCGGACATAACAAGCAAGAGAAGGAGGAATGAGAATGTCCTAGGGTGGGGCTTTAACATTAGCTGGGTGGTTCCTCAGAATCCCAGATGCCCACACACATCCTCGAGCAAGAGCTGGGGAGGACCCACACCTGTGTGACCAACATGGGATGTGGGAGCTGATTCAAGTACAACTGAGAGCAGGTACATTATTAATGACACCGTAGGACAGTCTCTGTGACACTGCAACCAGTACCAAGCGTTTCAGGTTCTAGTGTCGAAGTCCTCCGCCCTCATCTACAAGCATGACCCAAGAGGAAAGGGAAGACACCAAAGGCTGTCTATTTGTTGACTTCCTTTTCAGTCTTCCCTTCACCCTTCTCCATCAAAAACTTCCCAAACAACTGGCCTCTAGCCCATCCGGCTTCCCTCATTTGTTCTAGACTGAATTGTGTCCCCTTAAAATTTATATGTGGAAACCCTAACCCCAGGACCTCCTAAAGCAACTGTTCTTGGAAATGGGACCTTTAAGGAGGTTATTAAGGTAAAACAGGTTATTGATGTGGGCTCTACTCCACTGTAGTTGGTGTTCTCACAAGAAGAGATGAGGACACAGACACACTCAGGGAGAAGACCATGTGAAGGTGACCCCAATGAGCCAGGGGAGGCCACAGAAGAAATCAGTCTTGCTGACATCTCAGAACTGAGAAATAAAATTCTGTTGCTTAAGTCATTCAGTCTGTAGTGCTTTGTCACAGCAGCCCTGGAAACCAATGCACCACCGACTGCCCTTAAGATCTTTCTCCAGGCCGTGCTTGGTGGCTCAGCCTGTAATCCCGTGCTTTGGGAGGCTGAGGTGAGTGGATTGCCTGAGCCTGCGGGTTCGAGACCCACCTGAGCAACTTGGCGAGACCTCATCTCTACAATAAAATCCAAAAATTAGCTGGGTGTGGTAGCGCGCACCTGTAGTTCCAGCTACTTGTAAGGCTGAGGTAGAAGGATTACCGGAGCCCAGCAGGTCAAGGCTGCAGTGGCCGGGAGCAGCCAGTACACTCCAGTCTGGGTGACAGAGTGAGACTCCAACTCAAAAAAAATAAAATAAAATAAAATAAAAAATAAAGTTTACCTTTAAAAAAATATATATTTCTCCAGTGTCTGTCTCTGTCTTCCTCCCTCTTACATACATGTACACAAGTGTGTATGCACACACAGAGATGCACATGGACACATGCATGATGCACACATGCACACACAGGTGCACATGCACTGATGTACATGCGTACGTACACTGAAACACAACACACAAATGTAACACAGGCACACACTGATATACAAGCACACCTGCACATGCATACAAGCACATACATGAACAAAACATGCACATATATACACACACACTGATGCACCCACATGTGTACACACATACACACACTGATGCACATGCACACACACTGGGTGCACACACGCAGGCCCTCACCACAGTCTCTGAATATTGCAGTCCGGATGCTGGAGTGTTTCACACAATACCCTCATCCCAGGGTCGCCTAGGGTGTTGTCACTGAGGTCGAGTTCCGTCAGGCTCTGGTTGGTGCTCAGAACGGAGAAGAGGCCTCGGCAAAAGCTGGAAGTGAGATAGTGGTTTGCCAGCCTGGAAATTGGGTGGAGAGAAAAGGACATCAACGTAACAAGATGAAGCTCAGGGCCCAGGTCAGAGAAAGGCCTCCCAGGGATAGGAATTAGGTCACAAAATCAAAACTCATTCCTGGAGGAGCACAGGGGCCAGGTGAGCATGGGTCTGGGTGGCCCCATGTACTTCACAACAGAAAAAGCAAGCCAGTGACTCTAGTTGATTGTGAGTGTCCTCCATCTCCTACTCCCAGTGTCCTTCTCTGCCCTCCCTCATGACCCTTGTCCTGCCCTCGGCCCTGGACCTCCCAGAGAGCAGTCCTCACCTGGTTGCACAGCAACCTCAGGGGTGATCCCCAAAATCCCAAGGCCAGGCCACATTTGTGGGGAAAGTGCAGTGGTGTGATCATAGCTCACTGGAGCTCAGCCTCAGACTCCTGGACTAAAGCAGTTGTCCCACCTCAGCCTCCTGAGTAGCTAGGATGACAAGTGTGTGCCACCACATCTGGCTAAATTTTTTTAAATGTTTTTAAAGGAAGGGTCTTGCATTGTTGCCAAGACTGGTCTTGAACTCCTGGGCTCAAGCGATCCTCCCGCCTCGACCTCATGAGTAGCTAGGACTACAGGCATGCACCAGAGTGCCTGGTTATGTGATTACTTTTAAAACTTCCAGGTGACTCCGACATGCAGTCACATTTGAATCACCTGTGGCTCTTGCTCAGATGCAGAATCTGACTCCCCAGTCCCGGGGCTAGGTCTGCACTTCTTTCAGGAGCCTGTAGACACCCCTGATGTTCTCAAAAGATTCTGGAATATACAAAGCCCGCTCCAACAGTCTGAGGAAGATAGCTGTCATCAAGAGAGACAGATGTCATGCTTCTTATCTGGAGCTTGAGACAGAGTTTCCACAAGCCTTCCCCACAGCTGTGTGACCTTGGCCAGGTCTCCTGTCCTGTCCCCTGTACCTTGTGCTTGGGGCCCTAATGGCAGGTCTGTCTCCTTGTCTCCCTCTCTCTCTCCCTTCTCTCTCTCTCTTTCCCTTTCTCTCTCTCTCTCTTCTTCACTCTCCTTGCTCTTTCTTTCTTCCCCTCTCTATTTCTCTCTCTCCTCTTTCTCCCCCTCTCTTTCTCTTCTCTTTCTGTCTCTTTCTTCCCCCATCTCTCCCTCTGTCCTCTCTTTCTCTCTTTCTTCTCCTCTCTCTCTCTCTCTCCTCTCTCTCTTCTCTCCCTCTCTTTCTCTCCCCCCATTTATATCTCCTCTCTCTCTCTCCTCTCCTTCTCTCCTCTCTTTCTCTCTTCCCCTTGCTTTAGTTCTCTCTCTCTCTCTTTCTTCTTCTCTATTACTCTAACTCTTGTCTCTCTCCTCTCTCTCTCTTTATCCCCCTCAGTTTCTCTCTCTCTCCCCTCTTTTTATTTCCCTTGCCTTCTCACCCTCTCTTTCTTCCTCTCTCTTCCTCTCTTTCTCCCTTTCTCTCACCTTTTTCTCTTTTGCTTTCTACCCTCTCCTCTCCCTCTCTCCCTCTCTCCCTCTCTCCTCTCTCCCTCTCCCTCTCTCTGTCCCTCCCTCTCTCCCTCCCTCCATCCCTCCCTCTTTCTTCCTCTCTCTCCCTCCCCCTGCTGTGGCTTGAATGTTTGTGTCTCCCTCAAATACATATACATTGAATCCTGATGGTATTTGCAGGTGGGAGTTTTGGGACATGATTTAATCATAGAGATGGAATCCTCATGCATGGGAAACTGACCTTACTAAAACTCCAGAGAGCTGCCTTGCCCCTTCCACCTTGTGAAAATCTTCTAGTACCTTGATCATGGACGTTCAACCCCACAACTGTCAGAAATCAACATCTGTTCTTTATGAGCCACCCAGTCTATATTTGCTAAAGTAGCCTCATGGATAGACACCTGCCTTCTTTCTAGCCATTCCAAGCTACTTGCCATTGCCCAAGTATACCTTGCTTCCCCACACCTGCCCTCGGAGCCCACTGTCCACCTGGGCTACCCAGTCCTCTCACTCTCCCACTCCATCCTCCAGAGCCAAGCCCCCCACGCACACACCTTTAGATACTCTGCCAGTTCCTAGTCCTAGCGCATGACCCTCCATCTGCAAGCGCTTCCTGACCATCCCCACAACAGATCTCCAGTCCCTGTAAGCATCACCAGGGCCACCCCTGTTGTCCCAGTAGGTGGTCAGCCCTCCCTGGCCAGTGATGACCTGGAAGATCGCCCTGGTGGTTCCATCAGGACACAGAGAGCTGATACCCACTAAGCCAGAATGGCCCCACATCCTGCTCTCCTAAGGTCGCGCTGAGTGAAGTGTCTCCTGCAGAGGTTAAATCCATACATTCACAGAGTGGTATCCTCCTGCAGCCACTTGTAGGTCACTTAACAGTGAATAGAGGAGGGACCACAAAAGTCAGGTGATTCTACTATGCTCCTGTACAAACCTGGCAACCAGATTCTGACCCCCGACCACTCCCCTATGCAGACTTGGCAGCCAGCTTCCAACCCCCAAGTGATCAGTGGTCTACAGACCACCAACCACTCCCCATCTAAGGACTCTGCAACCAACTTCTGACCACCGGCCACTCCCAATACACACCCCACAACTGGCTTCCAACCCACAGCAAGTCAGTGAACAGACCCTGAAGGGGCTGTTCTTGGCGACAGCCTGGTGCAAAACAGCCCTGTTTCCCTCGGTTTACCCTTCTGCTTGTTCAGAGGATGCTGCATCCCTCAGTGCGCTGTCACTACACACACCTGTTCCCATCAGCCCTCCATGCCAGAATACTGTTCCCTTCCCCTTCTCTATGCATCAGGTCCTGTCATTCCTTCCCAGCAGGCTCCAACTTCACTTTTCTGAGAAATCTCCTTTCCCCACCCCCACACCTTCCCACAGTTCAAGAGCCCTCTATTCTCTGTGTCAAGACACAGAGTCTCTAGGGTTGATTTGCCCCTTAAGTACCACCTGACTTATGCACTGTACTCCGAGTGTAGATTTTGAGGAAATTAAATTCACAGTCCTATGCTCCACCAAACCCCTTGTGCTGAGCTTGCATTCTCCAAATGCCTGTTTACTGTCTTACTATCTTGTCCCATTTATCCACCTACCACCAGTCCAGCTCTGCCAGTAAAGGTGCCAAGCAAGAGCAGGGAGTGATGGCAGGGCAACTTAGCTGTGACTGTTGTATTTTGAAGGCAGTTGAAAGGAGAGGAGTGCAACCAGACGCAGTGAGTCACACCTATAATCCCAGCACTTTGGGAGACCAAGGCAGGAGGAGTGCTTAAGTCCAAGAGTTTGAGACCAGCCTGAGCAACATAGCTAGACCTCAACTCTAAAAAAAATTAAAAATTAGCCAGGTGTGGTGGCACACACCTGCATTTCCAACTAGGGAGGCTGAGGCGAGATGATCACCTGAGCCCAGGAGGTCAAGGCTGCAGTAAGCCATGATTTGTGCCACTGCACTCCAACCTGGAAAAGGGTGAGACTCTGATTCAAATAAAATAATGAAATGAAATAATAAAATATAAAATAAAGGCAAGGAAGTGAGTGTCAAGAAAAAGATTTCCCAAAAACAGAGGGCACGTTCCACCACCTGCCAGAAGTCAAATTTCCTTACTGGTTAGAACAGGAAGCGTGGGGACCCAGGAGGACACACTGGACGGAGTTGAGGTGTTGGTCTTCCTCCTCTTCTTCTTCCTCCTCCTTGGGCATGTTATGGAGAAGCCCCAGGGAGAGTGACTCCACACGATGGCAGTTCTTAATGCAAAAAGAAGACACCACGTGGTCCATCCTGGTAGAGAGGTTGACCTCTATCTTGGGGAAGTGGTCCATGGCCCTCCGCACGAAGTCCTCCTCCTGCATCTCATACAGGCAGTAGAACAGTTCCAGCTGGCTGGGCTGGATCTGCAGCTTCTTGGCCTTGGCCTTGGCTTCGATCCATTTCAGCAGCTCCAGCCTGACTTGTTGAGAGATCTTGCAACTCAATTTCTTCTCCAGGTAGGAGGTCCTTTCCTGGTTGACGAGGCCAAAGAGGAAGCGGACGACGAAAATCAGATAGCCCTTCTCGAATTTGCCATAGTTTTCAAGAAGGACTGTCACATCCCGGTTGGAAAGCTCCAAACACCTCCCCAGTGTGGGCCTCCTCCCTGCCTCATCCTCCTCCTCCTCCAGCAGGTAGTACATGGCAGCAAAGAACTCCTGGAAGGTCATGTGGATGAAGCTGTACAGCTTCTCACAGTCCACTTCCTTCTGGAACAGGTTCATACTCAGGAAGGCAGACACGTCCTCCTTCCGCAGCCCATGGCGCCTGAGGTCCGCCTCCTCGAAGAGGATCTTCTGGTTCCAGATGCCGTCAGCAGCCAGTGAGCAGAGCCCCCGGAGGTGGGCCGCAAGGTGGTGTTTCTGGTTTCCTCTGCGAGACTGCAGTAGACTGGACAGGAAGAAGGTATACACGGCTGTGGTGGTCTTGGAGGTCTGCGCCAGGCTCTTGCCACTCTCCATCTGCTGCTTCAGGCCGGTGCACACAATCCAGCAGACCAGGGGTATAAAGCACATGGTAAAGAGGACCTCATTCTCCTGGATCAGCCGGAAGGCATCCCTGGCCTGAGACTCGTTCGAGAAGTACTTGAAGAAGTATTCCTTCCTCTTGGCCTCCGAGAAGCCCAGGATCTCCACGTGCCGAGGGTGATCCAGCAGGTGCTGCAGTTTTTCCAGGGCCACGGGCCTCGTGGTGATGAGCAGGGAGGCCTCAGGGAGCAGCTTCTTCCTGATGAGGCTGCTGAGGAGCACATCGCCCCGCTCGGCCTTCCGCCAGTCCGTGCACAGCGCCCCAAGGTGCTCATCGAAAGCACCCTGCAGCTCATCAAAGCCATCCATGAGAAAGAGGATCCGGGAGGGGTTGCTCACAATCTTGTCCACGGGTGGGTTTGGGTCGGGACAGCAGCTGGCAATCAGGTCACCCAGACTCCTCTGCGTGGCAAGACTCACCTCGCGACAATGGATGTAGAATAGGTAGTCGAACCTGTGCTTATAGAGGGTCCCCGATGCCCAGTCCAGCATGATCTTCCTGGCCAGGATTGTCTTCCCGATGCCCGCTGCACCCTGGAACACCAGCGTGTGCACAGGCTCATTGCTTTCCTCATCCGGCTCAAAAAGCAGCTCCGTCTTGATGGGGCTCATGGGCCAGTCCCCCATCTTGGTCCTGCCGATGGCTAAGAGCTCATGCTCCCTCTCCTGCTGGCTTGGGTGTTCCTTCACCAGCCACAGCCGTGTGTAGCGTTTGTTGAGGCTCACGCTCTCTCCCAGGCGGGCATTCCTGTCTTTGATACTCTGGAATCTGCTTTTCACATAGTTTCTGTACTTCTTGCAGTAATCTAGGGCAGAAATAAAGGGTCAGATTTCAGGAAAAGCCCACAAACATCCACCTGAGATGAGCTATAAATAGGCCCATGACCCACCACTTGGGTTTGGAAGGTTCCAGAAACTCTGATGTCGAACTGTTTATACACACAGCTGAGTAGAACCAGCAGAAAACCCTTTTCAGTCCCACTAACTCTAAGTGACCTGCAGTCCACACCTTCTAAAACTCAAGTCACCCCCCCCCCGGCCTGGCACTGCAGGGAAGCAGAGGAAGCTGGGACAGACCTCTGCGTCCACAGAAGCAGGAGTGTACAAGATGGCCAAGCCCCCAGTGCTCAGCCTCTCATGCCTCCCACAATTTGATCCCCAACTGGAGCCCCACCTGACTGCTTACCTTTCTTCTTTTTACAAATGAAGATTCTGGAAAGATACCCCCGCAAGCCCATCTGCTCCTCTCCAGTGCACTCTTCCTGGCATATCACAGTGGAATTAGAAATGTGCGCATTACCTGAACATAAAAAAAAAGTTTCAAAAACCAGAACTGCTAACTCAGAGGATGTAACTGAGATCCAGCCTAATACTTGGCATTATTGGTCAAGACGCCCCAGTCATCTCCCATATCAAAACGTGTCTCAATAGGTGTGTAGATAAAAGTCCAGTTGGGAGTGTTTCTGCACTCCAAATTGCAAAACAGAGGCGGTCATCCACCTGCCAAGTATTGTGTCCCCACAATGTCTGTATAAAATATGAGGGGGGCTCCCAGGCTGCCTGTAATTCCTGTACTTTGGGAGGCTGAGGTAGAAGGATTGCTTGAAATCAGGAATTCGAGACCAACCTGGGCAACATAGCAAGATCTCATCTCCACAAAAAAAATCTAAAAATTAGTTGGGTATGGTCATGTGGGCCTGTTGTCCCAGCTACTCCAGAGACTGAGGCTGGAGGATCACTTCAGCCCAGGAATTTGAAGCTGCAGGGAACTATGTTTGCACCACTGCACTCCAGCCTGAGCAACAGAGTGAGGTTCCAACTCAAAAAGTATATATGTGAGTGGCTAGGAGAAGGATGCATTTCAAGAAGCCTGATTGATGTCTTTAGTGAAGAATTAAGGAGAATTTTTAGATCCAAAATTGGTTACTGTTTTTTTGTTGTGGTTTTTAATCAGAGTGTCTGATGCAGACACTCATGGCTCCCAAGAATTCCTAGACTGTATCAATAGGGTCATATTGTGAATGCCTCACTACAAAAGAATGTTGAGTCCAGTGAGATCTCATTAGGGCCAAGAATACTTCAGGGATCCTTTTTTATTTTTGTTTTCTGAAATTGGATCTTATTCTATTTTAACTTACAGCTTCAGTTCATCCAAATTGTGTGTTCTGTACAGGTGAGATTTGATTATACCATGAACTATTATGGAAGTTCAGCGCTGTATGTCTCTCTCTACACTGTGGCACACATAACGTGTGGATTTTTTAATACTAAAAATATAGAATAAAAGCTATTTTGAAGATTTGAAAAACAACAACAACTGTGTCCAGTCTCAGAATCTTTCCCAGGTCAGGAAATCTATCAGCGAACACGTGAGGCAGGCAATATCTCTTGCACCTTTGTCTTTGGCACCTCCAAGTCCTCCAATGTCCCTGGGATGGCCATGGGCTAAGAAGGATTCTCCTTCCCTGACACCAAATGCCTGCAATCCATCCTATCCACAGCTCGCACTTTCAAGTCTAGACTTCCGGTCTCCAAGAGTGAGAATCACCAGTCTGTTTCCATCTAATTTAATGGCTGAGAATCCTGGTTGATATTAGATTTCCTGGGAAGCTTTGAAAATGCTGACTCCAGGACTCCACCCCCAGGGATTCCTTTTCAGTTCATCTGAGGTGAGGCCCAGGCATCAAGACATATTAAAATCTGTGGTGAGTCCAGCATGCATCCACTGCTGGGAATCACAGATCCAGTCACTAGTTAACACATTCCAAGAGGTGTTTCCTAGAAGAAATGCAGGCATGTAGAACAGGAGCTGGTCACTAGGGGATGCACACGAGACACCTGTGGGTAGGGTAGAAGCCTGACAGTGACTTAAGTGATGCTTGGGAGCTGTCAACTTATTCTGAAAGCAAACACTGACAGTAACCTAGTCACAAAACAAAATCTACACATTAACTTAAGCCACGTGCAAAACCTAATTCTTTTTTTATTTTATTTATTTATTTATTTTGAGTTGTAGTCTCACTCTTGTCGCCCAGGCTGGAGTGCAGTGGCATGCTCATGTCCACCACAGCCTCGACCTGCTGGGCTTAGGCAATCCTTTCACCTCAGCCTGTGCAGTGGCACCATCACAGCTCACCGCAGCCTTGACCTCCTGGCTCAGGTGATCCTCCCACCTCAGCCACTCAAGTAGCTGGGACTACAGGTGTAGGTCACCACACTCAGGTAATTTTTTTTTTTTTTTTTTGTAGAGATGGGGTCTCCTTATGTTACCTAGACTAGTCTCAAACTTCTGGCCTCAAGGGATCCTCCTACCTCAGCATCCTGAGTTGTCAGAATTACAGGCATGGATCACTGTGGATGGCCAAACAAAGCCTAATTCTTACCTAAAGCCTAACTATCAGGGGTGGAGGGGTTATAACTTCTAACCCTAATTATAATTTTTCTGCCTCAAAATCTAGATAAGAAAGCCAATGTGGCAGAGTGGTTAAGAGCTGGGCTTTGATCCAAGACATACCTGGTTTATCCGAGCTCTGGCTCTGACCAGGAAGGAGCCATTACAACCTCTACCAGGCTCACTTCATTGCTTTGAAAACAAGGATGACACCAGTAACTACCTCACTGGGTTCTTGGTTGTATAACAAAATTCATAAAAACTGTTTGACGAACAGTTTTTATACAATTTCATACTTCTACAGCTATGATTATTATACTTTTATTTGGTTATATGAATATGTAAATGCTGACACAGTAATAAATGTGCTATTTTTAAAATTTTTTTAGAAATGCAGTCTTCCTGTATGCTCAAGGTCTCAAACTCCTAGCTTCATGCAATCCTACTGCCTCAGCCTCCTGAGTAGCTAGGATGACAGGCACACTCCACAGCCTGTGCCCAGTGATCCTTGTGTTACTAAACACAATTTGTTTCTGACAGCCACAGCTCCATACCCTGCCTCTTCCCTCTCCCGTATTTTTTTTCTCTCTCATGACACCGTTCTACCACCCTACCTCATCAAGTTTCCCCCAATCTACTGATCCCTTTCAATTCCCCCTCCCACCCCACCAGCTCAACATCATCACACTGTGATTCTTCACCTTGTCAGAGGTCTCTTTCTTTGTCTAGATCACCAAGACAGAAGGAAGAAACTTGCCCTCATCATGTACACAGGGATTAAAAGAATTTCTTGGCCAAGTGCAGTGGCTTACGTCTATAATCCCAGCACTTTGGGAGGCCGAGGTGAGAGGATTGCCTAAGCCCACAGGTTCGAGACCAGCCCGGGCAACCTGGCAGGACCTCATCTCTACAATAAATTTAAAAATTAGCCGGGAGTGGTGGCACATGCCTGTAGTTCAAAGTACTTGGAGGGCTAAAGTAGAAGGATAACCTAAGGTCAGCAAGTTGAGGCTGCGGTGGCCATGAGAGTACCACTGCACTCCAGCCTGAGTGACAGAGTAAGACTCTCCAACTCAAAAAAATAAAAAATAAAAATTTTCTTTTTAAAAAGACAATTTCTTGTACATTCCAGTTCCCCAAGTAGTGGCCAAAGAAAAGACTTCTTCTCACAAATTACACAATTCTGTCAGAAGAGAGAGTGCCCCAAGCCACAGGAAGTGAGACTCAAGCTTGTTGATCACACAGGCGGACACTGGAAAAAGAATGTAATCTGAAGAGCTGGATAGAAACCTGGAGCAGGTCCAGGTGCTGGAGGGACTTGGAGAAAGGAGCACTTATCCAGTTGAGCTCCCAGGGGTAGGGAAAAATTCAAGTTGGACTTTTAGAGGAGTTAGAAAAGCAAACTGCACTACCTCAAGAGGGAAACAGAGGAGGAAGTCAAGATAATACAAGCAATTTTTAAAAAATCATACCAACTTCTGTGAATCAAAGGACACAAACAACAGAGTGAAAAGGCAACCCACAAAATGGGAGAAAATATTTGCAAATCATATACATGATAAGGAGTTAATATCAAGAATATATTATATAAAAAACTTCTATAAATCAATGACAAACAACCTGATTAAAAAGTGGGAAAGAGCTTGAATAGATCTTTCTCCAAAGAAGATATATAAGCTAGAAGTCCAAACTTAACCTGCAAGCAACCTACTTATATAGTAAATCCCTACTTGTACTCCACAACTCTAAAAAAAAATTTTTTTTTAGTTGGAGTCTCACTTTGTCACCCAGGAGGGAGTGCAGTGACACACTCATGGCCACCACAGCTTTGACCTGCTGGGCTAAGGCAATCCTTCTGCCTCAGCTTTCCAAATATCTGGAACTATAGGTGCGCACCACCACAGTAGGCTAATTTTTTTATTTATTGTAAAGACAAGATCTCGCCAAGTTGCCCAGGTTGGTTTCAAACCCCTGAACTCAGGCAATCCTCTCACCTCTGCCTCCTAAGGTGCTGGGATTACAGGTGTGAGCCACCACGCCTGGCCTAACTCTAAATTTTAAAAAAAAATTAAGAAGGTATTAAAACGATAGCCACTAGCTATAGGTGGCTATTGACCACCTAAAATGTGGTTAGTCTTAATTGAGGTGAGATTAAAGGAAAAATGTACACCAAATTGCAAAGATGTAGTATGAAAAAAAGAATGTAAAATATCTCATTAATAAAACTTGTCATGTTGCTTATATTTTGAAATAATATTTTTGATAAATTAGGTAAAATAAAATAAATTTTTAAAAAAGAAGATATATAAATGGCCAATAAGTACACAAAATGGTACTCAACGTCACTAGTTATTAGGAGAATAAAAATCAAAACTATGAGATACCACCTCTCTCTCATTAGAATGTTACTACAAAAAATGAAAGGTGAGGGCCGGGCAGTGGTTCATGCCTATGATCCCAACACTTTGGGAGGCCGAGGTGAGAGGATTGCCTGAGCTCATGGGCTCGAGACCAGCCTGGGCAACTTGGTGAGATCTCATTTCTACAATTAAAAAATATATATATATATATATACATATATATTAGCTGGACATGGTGGGGTGTGCCTGTAGTTTCAGTTACTTGAAAGGCTGAGGTGGAAGGATCACCTGAGCCCAGCAGGTCGAGGCTGCGATGGCTGAAGCATGCCACTGCACTCCAGCCTGGGTGAATGAGACTCCAACTTAAAAAAAAAAAAAAAGAAAGATGGAAAATGACAAGTATTCATAAGGCTATGGAGAAACGGGAGCCCTTGTGTGCCACTGGTGGGAAGATACAATGGGTGCAGATGCTATAGAAAGCAATATGACACCTCCCCAAAAATACCATGCGATCTAGAAATTCCACTTCTGGGAATATACTCAAAAGAATCCAAAGCAGGGTCTTGAAGAGATATATGGTACATTGGTGTGCATAACAGCAGTGATAATAATGAAAAATGGAGGCAACCCAAGTATCTATGAATGAAATGTGATACCTACATACAATGGAATAGTCTTAAAAAGGAAGGACATTCTGATACATGCCACAACATGCATGAACCCTGAGGATATTACGCTAAGTGAAATAAGCCAGACACAAAAGACAAAGACTGTGTAATTCCACTTCCATGAGGACCCAGAATCATCAAAGTCATAGAGACAGAAGATAGAATGGTGGTTACCAGGGGCTGGAAGGATGGGACAATGAGGAATTATTGTTTACTGGGTGAGGAGTTTCAG
The DNA here is from genome assembly GCA_027257055.1 of Cephalopachus bancanus. Taxonomy (NCBI): domain Eukaryota; kingdom Metazoa; phylum Chordata; class Mammalia; order Primates; family Tarsiidae; genus Cephalopachus; species Cephalopachus bancanus. The sequence goes on from JAPVLO010000364.1 coordinate 1,513,186, forward strand.
TTTTGCACAGTGAAAAAAGTTCCAGAGAGTGGCTACACAGCAGTGTGAATGTGCTTAAAACTACTGAACTGTCAACTTAAAAATTATTAAGATGACAAATTTTATGTTATGTGTACTTCATTACAATTTTTTTAAAAATAGTCTTCCTGAGGATGGCCATCATCAATTAAAAAAAACAACAGATGCTGGAGAGGATATGGTGAAAAGAGAATGCTTCTACACTGTTAGTGGGAGTGTAAACTAGTACAACCTCTGTGGAAAACAGTTTGGTTATTCCTAAAAGACCTAAAAATTGACCTTCCATATGATCCTGCAATTCCACTGCTGGGAATATACCCATAGGAACACAAATCACTCTGTGAAGAAGATACCTGCACATGCATTGTTGCACATGCAACAATGTTGCAGCATTGTTCACAATAGCAAAAACATGAAACCAACTGTGCTGCCCATCTAAAGAGGACTGGAATTTAAAAATTGTGGTACATATACATGATGGAATACTATGCAGCCATAAAGGACAAAATTATGAACTTCACAGCAACTTGGATAGACTTTTGAGTCTATAATACTGAGTGATCTATCACAGAAACAAAGAACTAAGTATCACATGTTCTCACTAATAAGTGGACCTTGAACAATTATCGTAATATTGTAAGATAAGGATTGTCAGTAGTGGGAAATTGCTGGGGGGTAGGGGGCGGGATTAGCAGTAGTGGGATTCTGCCAGACAGGGGGGCACACCTCATCAACAAGGGTACCTGAACAATGAACATTTGTATACTTAACCCTGAATTGTACCGCACATCTTTAAAATTAAAAAATTTTTTTTAAATAGTCTTCCTGGATGGGCATGGTGGCTCACACCCACAATCCCAGCACACTGGAAGGCCACGGAGGGAAGACTACTTGAGCCCAGGAGTTCAAGACTAGCCTGTCTCAAAGAAAAAAAAAATTCCAGTATGGTGGCATGGGCTGTTGTCCCAGGTACTCAAGAGACTGAGGTGGGAGTATAGCCTGAGCCCAGGAGATCAAGCCTGTGGTAAACTGTGATCGACCCACTGCCGTCCAGCTTTGGCAACAGAGTGACATCCTGACTCAAAATATAAAAATAAAAAATAGTCTTTGCACTTACCCCACTTGGGTGTGTCTCTCTTGGCTTTCTCATAAAGATCTCTCCTGTTGATGGCAGCAAAAATGCCCACAGCCATGGCCCACGCCTTCTCCTCCCCATTGAAGTCGATCATTAGGGTGGCGAGGTCCACGTGGTCTGCCTTCTCTGTTTGGCCTCGGGGGAGCGGGATGCAGCCCTTCTGGGGAGGATAGTCTTCCAGATACATCTTGAACTTCTTAAAGTCCACATCCTCCAGATCTTCCAGGTAGTGGGCCAGCTGGCAGCGGATGCTCTCCATGCTCATCCACAGCCTCGTCCAGGGTCCGAGGGCTCTGGTCCACACTGGGACACCAGGTAGGGAAAGCAGCAGATGAAAAGAAGAGTTTCCTTTGAAGTCTCCGCTTAGAGAGAGGTAAATTATCAAAAACTCAGAAAACACAAAGGAAAAAATACCTCGTGACCATAACAAGTTATCATCTTTAATTTTTAAGAGTGAGCCAATACTTAGCAGAAGGCTCTCCTGTTGGCTTGATCCAGGAGTGTGTCCTGAGTCATAGAAGGAAGGTTTCCCTACGGAGGAAAAAAATACATAAATAAAACCATACACATGATTATATTAGCAGTGGCTCACACCTGTATTCCCAACACTTAGGGAGACTGAGGCAAGAGGATTTCTTGAGCCCAGGAGTTCAAGACCACCCTAAGCAACATAGCGAGACCTTGTCTCTACAAAAAAAAAAAAAATAGAGGTGGTGGTTCAAGCCTGTAATCCTAGCACTTTGGGAGGCAGAGGCGAGAGGACTGTCTGAGTCCAGGGGTTCGAGATCAGCCTGGGCAACTTGGTGAGACCTCGTCTATACAATAAATCAAAAAATTAGCTGGGTATAGTGGCGCATGCCCGTAGTTCCAGCTACTTGGAAGGCTGAGGCGGAAGGATCACCTGAGCCCAGCAGGTCGAGACTGCAGTAGCCATGAGCATGCCACTACACTCCAGCCTGAGTGACAGAATTAGACTCCTACTCAAAAGGAAAAAAAAATTAGCCAGACGTGGTAGCATGTGCCTGTCATCCCAGCTACTCAAGAGACTGAGGCAGGCAGATCAGGAGGTCAAGGCTGTGGTAAGCCATGATCGTGCCACTGCACTCCAGCCTGGGTAACACAGCAAGACCCAGACTCACAAACAGCAACAATAAAAACATGATCACAGGAGAAACCACTTCATGGTGCCACCTTGATAGGACACCAAGAGACTTTCAGTTCCATTGCTTACTGGGCCCTGACCCTGGAAAAACTCTTTCTTATTCCTCAATGTCAGCTTCCTCATCTGAAGAGCCAGAAAGCAGAAGGGATTGTTTCAACTTCCTTCCAACTAAAGTCTCCAGTTCAGTTTTGACCTGAGGGAGGATGGATGATGGACAAAAGCAGGAGGTGCCCAGGAGACAGCAGCTGTGGTGAGCACAGGAGCTGCACATGGCTAGGAAGGGAGGAGGGGACACGGTGCATGCAAGGAGGGACAGTCTCAGTGCCCTCCCACCAGTCCACTGGCTGACAGAAACTGGACTAAGATGGACCTTGGGGTGCATATGGGAGATAATAAACTAATACATCTCTTCAGTGCCTCTTTGCAGAACCTACAGTTATCATAATTATCATAATTCACATCTACTTAGAGTTTATCATGGACTAGGCACTGACTGGTGTTTTTGCTTGCCTAACCTGCACAAAGCTCTCTGAGGTACCTATGCTCCTAGCCCCTTTTTATAGATGGAGAGACTGAGTCTTAGGGAAACTAAGAAACACGCCTGGGGTTCACAAGCAGGAAGGAACAGAGCCAGAATCTAGACCAGAGGTCCGAGACTATGTCTTCTCCCACTTAACTTAGATGTTTCCATCAGACAAAAACAACAAAGATGGTAAAAAAAATTTTTTTTAAAGATGGCTAAAAGACAAATGCACCCCCCCAGCATTTACCACAAATATGTCTTGGTATATTCACTAACAAGTCCTCCTAACTAGCCTCTGAGTTCCACAAAAGCCAGGAATCACCTGCCCGTCCTTAGCTCCTCTGTGTCTCCTAGTGTGGCTGGATAAACACATTGACTTTGTTTGGAATTGCTCCCTCCTGGATCCCTTCATTGTCCACTATTTGGCAAAGCACTACATTCACCCAAAGCCACACATCACGCCTAAGGGAGGAACAGGACCTAGACAATAGCAGGACTCTCCAGATTGGAACTCTATGATCACAGTTCACTGCCGAGACACTCAGGCCCATGCCTCTCTCCCCATCCCATCTTCATTCTTACCTTTCTATCCCTGACTTCATGTGCCCCCAGGTCCATTCTTTATGCCGCCTAGGGGGACTGGTCAACAGATGGGCCAGCCAGCTCCACAGACTCTCCCTGCTGGCGCCTGCAATCCTCCTTCCTGTTGGGTTTCCTCCTCCAAGCTCCAACCCTAGCCCTCGCACACTCTGCTCCCATCCTGACCTCACCGCCCCATGGTTCGAAGGTTCCTCTTCTTCTCTGTGTCCCATCTGTCTGCTCCCCTCGGGGGACACCAAGCAAATCTACTGAAGTCATAGGTATAATCTATAGTCACTGCCCTGTCCTAGCTTCTCCCACACATACACACATACACTTGCTCACGCAGAGTCCAAAACAATGACAAATGTAAAAGAACATGTCAGAAACATTGTTTGAGGACCGACTCAGATGCCAGCAAAAGAAACTCCTAGGCCACCAACCGAGAAAAGCTCTGCCCCCGACATACCCTCCCCAGTGCTCCCAAGCCCTGCTGCCATCCTGCTCCGGGGATCCAGACTCACCCAAACACAAGCTTCAGGACCAGCTAGAGAGGAAATGTGCTGAATTTATAGTGGCCACAGCCCCAGCAGGGCAGGAAGGATGTGGTCTCGGCATGGAGTGAGCAAGTTTGCATCATAGTAAAGGCAGAGATACCAACGTAAGGTTACTCACAGAGCTGGATTTTCCCAACAGAATCAGTCGTGGCCTTCAGCTCAGCCCTGAGCTGGCTGGATCCACTGGACCTGTCCTCCAAGGCACTCACTCAGGCAAGGGAGTCCCAGGGGAGCCGGGTGGGGGTGACACTGGCCATGCTGGGCACCTGTCTCCTCCGACACTCTCAGCAGCCCTGTGACAGCTATGACTGTCCCCTGACAGTGAGGGAAGTGAAACCAAGGATATGCCAGAGATAGCAAGTAGAGAAGTCAAAGCAGGACTTGGCCTCCAATACCTATCCCATGCTCCTTTCCCTCATAGGAAGGTGGCTGTGGGCAGGTCAGATCATGTGTTACTTTGATTTTTGTTTTTTTGCTTGTTTTTTTGTTTGTTTTTAGAGACAGGGTCTCTGTCACCCAAGCAGGAGTTCAGAGGTCTGATCATAGTTCACTGTAGCTTCCAACTCCTGAGCTCAAGTGATCCTCAGCCTCCTAGTGCCACCACATCTGGCTAATTTTTTTGTTTTTAAAGATGAGGCCTTTGCTATGTTGCCCAGACTGGTCTTGAATCCTTGGCCTCAAGCAATCCTCCCACCTGGCCCAAATTGCGGGATTTAGGTATGGCCGTGAACTCTATCATGGGGGAGTTCCTACAGGCTGGAGACGTGGCTGTTAGGTCCTGTTCCTCCCTTAGGCGTGATGGTCTCTTAAATTGCTGGGATTTCAGGTATGAGCCGCTGCACCCAGCCTCTATCACTTTTTTTTTGAGTTGGAGTCTCATTCTGTCACCCAGGCTGGAGTACAGTGGCATGTTCATGGCCACCACAGCCTCGACCTCCTGGGCTCAGGTGATCCTTCTGCTTCAACCTTCCAAGTAACTGCAACTGCAGATGTGCGCCACCATGCTGGGCTAATTTTTTTATCTATTGTAGAGAGGAGGTCTTGCCAAGTTGTCCAGGCTGGTCTTAAATCCCTGAGCTCAGGCAATCCTCTTGACTTGGACTCCCAAAGTGCTGGGATTACAAGCTTGAGCCACTGTGCCCGACTATGTGTTATCTTTAAAAGACAAATTCTACTCACTGACTTCCTGACTCACCTGTTCAATTAATATTTAATGGAGTTGCAGGTATATGCCAGGCTCGAACATAAAGCCTTTCCTTGAGAAGCTGGAGGAAAGACAGACACAAGCCTGCTTCTTCAGTTCCATGGGGTAGCTGCAGGACCACAGCCCAACAAAGGCATGAGTTCAGCAGAGCTTGGTAAGCCAGAAGCTTTTCTGCAGCCTACTGGGTGAGTCAGGGACACTGACGTGAGAGGAATGAGTGTCTGAGCTCAGCAGAGAGGTGTGGCAAATGACAAGTTTCTCCATTCCTACGTTTCCTCATCTGCAAAATGGGGACAACAATGGCACCCACCATATTGGATTGCCAAAAGGAATGAATGGATGAGCCTGAGGCCTTTAGGACAGAGCCTGGTGCCCAGAGCCAGTATCCATGGTTGGTTCCTATCCTGACTACTGTCATTGCAAACTGTGTGTAGAATGCTGCAGTGAATGAGAGGGTGTGACACAGACCCGAGTCTCCATGGACCAGACACTGCGAGTCGGTAGAGGCAGGACTTCAGATGCCGAGGCTAGAGTGACAGCAGGTCAAACAAGCTCAAGAAAAAAGGAACTCATTGGTGAACCAGGGAATTTTTTTATAGCCAGGTTATTTGAGGTTTGATTTATATGTAGTAAAAATCCACACCTTTATTAAAACAGAATAAAGTCTAGAAATAAGCCCAAGCACATGCAGTCAACTAGTGTTTTGACAAGGCCACCAAGAAGACATAATGGAGAAAGAATAGTTTCTTCAGTAAATGGTATTAGGCAGGCATGGTGACTAATGCCTGTAATCCCAGCATTTTGGGAAGTGGAGGCGAGAGGATTGCCTGAGCCCAGGGGTTCGAGACCAGCCTGAGCAACTTGGCAAGACCTTATCTCTACAATAAATTTTTTTTTTTAATTAGCCGGATGTGGTGGCATGCACCTGTGGTTCCAATTACTTGGAAGGCTGAGGTGGAAGGATCACCTGAGCCCAGAAAGTTGAGACTGCAGTGGCCATAAGCATGCCACTGTACTCCAGCCTGGGCGACAGAGTGAGACTCTGACTCAAACAAATAAATGGTGTTAGGAAAACTGGACACTCACATGCAAAAGAGTAAAACTGGACCCTTACCTTACACCATATCCAAAAATCAATTCAAAATGTGTTAAAGATCTAAATGTAAGGTCTAAAACTACAAAACTCCTAGAAGAAAACAGAGGAGGAAAAAACTCCTTGATATTAGCCTTGGCATTTTTTAATATCTCACTGAAAGCATAGGCAACAAAGTAAAAATGAACAAGTGGGAACACATCAAACCAAAAAGCTTCTGTACAGCAAAAGAAGCAGTCAACAGAATGAAAAGGCAACTAACAAATTGAAATAAACTATTTGTAAATCATTTATCAGATAAGGGGCTCATATCCAAAATATGTAAGGAACTCACACAACTCAACAGCAAAAAAACAAGTAACCTAATTTTTTTTTAATGCACAAAGGACCTTAGTAGACACTTTTCCAAAGAAGAAACCAAAATGAACATCAGGTATATAAAATGATGTTCCACATCACTAATCATCAGAGAAATGCACATCAAAACCAACATGAGATATCACTCTCACCTGTTAGCATGGCTTATTATCAAAAAGACAAGAGGTAACAAGTGTTGGTGAAGGTGTGGAGAAAAGGGAACCTTACACACTGTTGGTGGGAATGCAGATTGGTGCAGCCATTGTGGAAAACAATATGGAGGTTCCTAAAGAAATTAAAATAGCCAGGTACGGTGGCTCATGCCTGTAATCCCAGTACTTTGGGAAGCAGAGGTGAGAGGATTACCCAAGACTACAGGTTCGAGAGCAGCCTGGACAACTTGGCAAGATCTCGTCTCAACAATAAATCAAAAAATTAGCTGGGCATGGTGGCGCATGCCTGTAGTTTCAGTTACTTGGAAGGCTGAAGCAGAAGGATAGCCTAAGTCCAGCAGGCCAAGGCTGCAGTGGCCATAAGCATGCTACTGCACTCCAACCTGGGTGACAGAGTGAGACTCCAACTCAAAAAAAAAAAAAAAAAAAGAAATTAAAAATAGGACTAGGGCACATTGGCTCACACCTGTAAACCCAATACTTTGGAAAGCCAAAGTAGGAGCATTGCTGGAGCCCAGGAGTTTGAAACCAGCCTGGGCAACACAGTGAGACCTCGTCTCTACAAAAAAAAATCAAAAAATTAACCAAACGTGGAGACACAGACTTGTAGTCCCAGCTACTGGGGAATCTGAGGCAGGAGGATTACCTGAGCTCAGAAGATTGAAGTAACAGTGAGCTGTGATTATGCCATGGCACTCCAGCCTGGGCAACAGAGTGAGATCCTAACTGAAAACAACAAAAAAAAGAAATTTAAAATAGAACTGCCATATGACCCAACAATTCTTCTTCTAGGTATATACCCAAAGATAATAAAATCATCTCATAGAGACATTTGTGCTGCAACATTAGTTACAATAGCTAAGATACAGAAAAAAACTAAGTGTCCACTGACAGATGAATGAATACAAAAATTGTGGTATATATACAGAATAGTATTCAGTCTTTAAGGGAGACCCTGCCACTTGCCACAGCATGGATAAATCTGGAGGACATTGTGCTACTTGGAATAAGCCAGGCACAGAAAGACAAATACTGTGTGACTTCATTTATGCACGGAGTCTTAAAAAAGACAAACAAAAAACCTGAATACACAGAAACAGAGAGCAGAACATTCGTTACCAGGGGTGAAGGAAATGAGGAGATGATAGTCAAAAGGCACAAAATTAAAAAATTTAAAAAACAGCAACAACAACAACAAAATGATCAGGCACAGTGGTTTAAGCCCATAATCTCAGCACTTTGGGAGGTCAAGGCAAGAGCATTGCCTGAGCCCAGGGGTTCGAGACAAGCCTGGGCAACTTGGTGAGACCTTGTCTCTACAATAAATCAAGAAAAATTAGCTGGGCATGGTGGCACACACCTCTAGCTCCTGCTACTTGTAAGACTGAGGCAGAAGAATCACTTGAGCACAGCAGGTAGCCCCGGTGGCCATGAGTGTGCCACTGCACTCCAGCCTGTGAGACAGAATGAAACTCCAACTCAAAAAAAAAAAAAAGGCACAAAATTGTGGTTATGTCGGATAAATAAGCCCAGAGATCTGATGTACAGCACAAAGACTACAGTTAAAAATATTAGCTGGGCACAGTGGCTCACACCTGCAATCCCAGCACTTTGGGAGGCTGAGATGGGAGGATCACTTGAGCCCCAGGAGTTCAAGAACAACCTAGGCAACATAGTGAGACCTTATCTCTATAAAAATTAATATAGATAAATGATGATGATGATGATGATGGATAGATAGATAATAGATAGAATATTAGAAATTTGCTGAGAGTAGATTTTAGGTACTTTTATCACAGAAAAAAGGTAACTATGTGAGATGATGGATATGCTAACTTGCTTTTCTGTAGTAATCATTTCACTAAGCATATGTATAGTAAAACACCATGTTGTACATCTCAACTAAATTAAATTACATACATACATAAAAATCCACACCTTGTCATGTACAGGCCTTGGTTTGGAGTTCTCACAGACACAAACACGTGGCTGCCACCACAACCAAGACACAGAACACTGCCATTATCCCCACATCTTTCCTCAGGCTGCTTCACAATTTCCCTCTGTCCCCACCCGCTGCCCTGGGATCCTTCTCTTACCTGACTTCTGTAGCTAGTGTTCTTTTTTCAGAGAGTCACATGAGCTTATTCCTATGGCGTGTGGACAGGTGTACACAGCCTTTCACTCAGCACAACGTACGTGTGAGTATTGCCCCTGTTGTGTGTATTAGCCATTCGTTCCTTTTCATCTCTGTGCAGTGGTTCAGGATATGGACATACCAGTTGTTTTTCCATTCCCTGGGCAAAGGACTTTTGGGTGATTTCCAGTTTGTGGCAATTGCAAGCAAAGCTACTCTAAATCAAGCAGTCAGAGGACAGGCTCCTGTTACTGAAAGTTATGGGTCACTCAGGGCAGAGGGAAGCAGCTGGGGTTTCCAGCCACCTACTCAGACCCCACCGGATGCCATAACTGCCCAGGGGCCCATCCCGTCACCACCTGCCAGTTTCCTTATCTTGGCTGTCCTTCAGGACCCCAGTGAAACAATGCTTGGTCTAGGATGAATTATTGTTGAGGGGAAAAAATGAAATAAACCAAAACAAAACCTGAGAGTGAAATGCAAAGAATACAGTAGTACTCAAATGTAGTTTCAGAATTTTGGAAAGATCTCTAATCATATAGAAAAATTGGTCAAGAAAAAAAAAATCACCATACTGGCAGTGGTGGCTCATGCTTATAATCCTAGCATCTTGGGAGGCTGAGGTGAGAGGAAAGCTCGAGGTCAGGAGTTTGAAATCAGCCTGAGCCAGGAGTTTGAAATCAACCTGAGCAACATAGCAAGACCCTGTCTCCACAAAAAAATGCAAAAATTAGCCAGGCATAGTGGCACCTGTGGTCCCAGCTACTCGGAAGTCTGAGGTAAGAGAATCACTAGAGCCAAGGACATCAAGTCCAGCCTGGACAACATAGTGGGGGGGGGGTAAAGGCCGGACACGGTGGCTCAAGCCTATAATCCCAGCACTTTGGGAGACCGAGGTGAGAGAATTACCTGAACCTGCAGATTCGAGACCAGCCTGGGCAACCTGGTGAGACCTTGTCTCAACAATAAATCAAAAATTAGCTGGCCTTGGTAGCACATACCTGTAGCTCTGGCTACTTGGAAGGCTGAGATGAAAGGTTCACCTGAGCCCAGCAGGTCAAGGCTGCGGTAATCATGAGCATGCCACTGCACTCCAGCCTCCAACTCAAAAAAAAAAAAAAAAAAGGAAGCCGGGCTTGCTGGCTCAGCCTGTAATCCCGTGCTTTGGGAGGCTGAGGTGAGTGGATTGCCTGAGCCCACGGGTTCGAGACCCACCTGGGCAACTTGGCGAGCTCTCATCTCTACAATAAATCAAAAAATCAGCTGGGCGTGGTAGCGCATGCCTGTAATTCTGGCTACTCGGAAGGCTGAGGCAGAAGGATCGCCGGAGCCCAGCAGGTTGAGGCTGCAGTGGCCGGGAGCGGCCACTGCACTCCAGTCTGGGCGACAGAGTGAGACTCCAACTCAAAAAATTAAAAATTAAAAACTAAAACTTAAAAAAAAGGAGTAGAAGAAGAACAGTAAGAACACTGCAGTGTACTACTAATCTTGCACATAACCTTCAGCTCAGCTCCCCCTCCCACCAGTTCCTCCCCATGCAGCAAGTTGTGCTAATCACCCCCACTCCCAGCCTGCTAGGAAGCAGATTTCTCAGTGTGAACGCTGAGAAGACATAGTACTTGCCTGGCAGAGAGGTTCTCCTAGGTAGAAGAAATTGTGGCTGATTTTTACTTGCCCACAAGTGTCTACTAAAATTCAAATTAGAACTAATTAAGCCAGGCACGGTGGCTCACACTTGTAATCTTAGCACTTTGGGAGACCGAGGCAAGAGGATTGCCTGAGTCCAGGGGTTCGAGACCAGCCTGGGCAACTTGGCGAGGCCTCATTCTATAATAAATCAAAAACTTAGCCAGGAATGGTGCCACACATCTGTGTTTCCAACTACTTGGTAGGCTGAGGTGGAAGGATCACCTGAACCCAGCCCCAGCAGGTCAAGGCTGCAGTGGCCATGATCATGCCACTGCACTGCAGCCTGGGTGACAGAGTGAGACTCCCATTCAAAAGAAAAAAAAAAAATAGCCGGGTGTGGTGGTGCATGTCTGTGGTTCCAGCTTCTTGGAAGGCTAAGGCGAAAGGATTGCCTGAGCCCAGCAGGCCATTGCTGCGGTTGCCATGAGCATGCCTCTGCACTCCAGCCTAAGTGACAGAGTGAGACTCCTACTCAAAAAAAAAAATCTAATTAAAATTGCAATTCCATTCCAGCTGTACCCATAACATTCTAAGGGCTCAGAAGCTACACATGAGGTGTGGCTACTGCAAAGGTACAGAGAAGAACAGGGCCCATTCATCCCACAGAGGAGTCTGCTGGTCAGCCCTGGTCTCACAGCTCTCATTGTCCAGAAGGGCACAGTGTTATCCTGGCAGCTATCGGGGCAAGTCTTTGAAGGTATACACATATACATATACATATTATTACTTATTTTTAAAATACAAGGCCAGGCTCAGTGGCTCACACCTGTAATCCCAGCACTTTGGAAAGCCGAGGAGTGAGGATTGCTTGAGCCCAGGAATTGAAGACCAGCCTGGGCAACATAGCAGGAACTCATCTCTACAAAAAAAATTAAAATATAAGCCAAGTGGTGTGCACCTATAGTCCCAGCTACTCAGGAGGCTGAAGCAGAAGGACAGCCTAAGCCCAGGAGGGTCAAGGCTACAGTGAGCTGTGATTGTGCCACACCAGTCCAGCCTGGGTGACAGAGTGGAACCCCAACTCAAAAAAACCCTAAAATGCATATTTGCAGAATATTATGCAGTCTCAAAAAATAAGGAAACCCTGCATTTGCAACAACATGATGAACCTGGAGGTCATTGTGCTAAGTGGAATAAGCCAGGCACAGAAAGACAAGTACTGTGTGATCTCACTCACATGAGGACTCTTTAAAAAATAAAAAATAAGCCAGGCTCGGTGGCTCAGCCTGTAATCCCGCGCCTTTGGGAGGCTGAGGTGAGTGGATTGCCTGAGCCCACGGGTTCGAGACCCGCCTGGGCAGCGAGACCACATCTCTACAATAAATCAAAAAATCAGCCGGGCGTGGTAGCGCATGCCTGTAATTCCGGCTACTTGGAAGGCTGAGGCGGAAGGATTGCTGGAGCCCAGCAGGTCGAGACAGCGGGGGCCGGGAGCGGCCACTGCACTCCAGTCTGGGTGACAGAGTGAGACTCCAACTCAAAAATAAATAAATAAATAAATAAGAAAAAAAGAAAAAATAAGCCGGGCTCAGTGTCTCAGGCTGTAATCCCGCACCTTTGGGAGGCTGAGGTGAGTGGATTGCCTGAGCCCGTGGGTTCGAGACCCGCCTGGGCAACTTGGCGAGACCTCATCTCTACAATAAATAAATTTTAAAAAATCAACCGGGCGTCGTAGCGTGTGCCTGTAATTCCGGCTATTCGGAAGGCTGAGGTGGAAGGATCACTGGAGCCCAGCACGTCGAGGCTGCAGTGGCCAGGAGCGGCCACTGCACTCCAGTCTGGGTGACAGAGTGAGACTCCAACTCAAAAATAAAAAATAAATAAATAAATAAAATACATAGAAACTGAGAGTAGGATGATGGTAATTACGGGGGGGGGACACAGAGCTGTAGATCAAGGGGTATAAAGTTGCAGTTACAGAATGTGCAGTATTGGGCTACAGTTAATCCCATCATATTGTACACGAGACATTTGCTGAAAGACTTCCAGTGCTCTTAACCCCACCATACACACATACACACACACACACACACACACACACACACACACACACCGCGCAACTGTGAGACAATGTTAATTTGCCTGACTGTAATTAATCATTTCACTGTGTATCTGTTTATCAAACATCATGTGGTGCACCTTAGATAAATAAAATAAAAAGGAGAACATTTTTAAAATAAAATAAAACATACATGTGCACCAAGTAGTACATGTATACACAAATTTGTCAGACCTGCATTGGAAAGTTCACACAGGAAGTGGGAAAACACAGAGGGCTTTCATTTTCTAGACATTATCGATTTCTGTATTGGTTGACTTTTTTCCAACAAGCATATATAACTTTGTAATTAAAAAAAAGAAGCCGGGCTCGGTGGCTCAGCCTGTAATCCCACGCTTTGGGAGGCTGAGGTGAGTGGATTGCCTGAGCCCACAAGTTCGAGACCCACCAGGGCAACTTGGCAGACCTCATCTCTACAATAAATCAAAAAATCAGCCGGGCATGGTAGCACGTGCCTGTAATTCTGGCTACTCGGAAGGCTGAGGCAGAAGGATCAGCGGAGCCCAGCAGATTGAGGCTGCAGTGGCTGGGAGCGGCCACTGCACACCAGTGTGGGTGAAAGAGTAAGACTCCAATTCAAAAAAAAAAGAAAAGGCCGGGCGTGGTGGTTCACGCCTATAATCCCAGCACTTTGGGAGGCCAAGGTGAGAGGATTGCCAGAACCCACGGGTTCAAGACCAGCCTGGGCAACGTATCAAGACCTCATCTCTAAAATAAATCAAAAAATTAGCCAGGCATGGTGACGCATGCCTGTAGTTCCAGCTACTAGGAAGGTGAGACAGAAGGGTCACTTGGGTCCAGTAGCCTGGGCAATAGAGTGAGACTGCAACTCAAAAAAAAAAAGAACAAGAAAAAGAAGAAAAGAAAGTCAGTCACAGGGGTTCACACCTATAATCTCAGCACTTTGGGAGACTGAGGTGAGTGAATTGGCTGAGCCCATAGGATCAAGACCAGCCTGAATAACTTGGCGAGACATCAGCTCTACAGTAAATCAAAAAATTAGCCGGACGTGGTGGCGTGTGCCTATAGCTCCAGCTACTTGGAAGGCAGAGGCGGAAGGATCACCTGAGCCCAGCTGGTTGAGGCTGCAGTGGCCGGGAGTGTGCCACTGCACTCTAGCCCAGGCAACAGAGTGAGACTCCTGCTCAAAAAAAAAAGAAAGAAAGAAAAGAAAAAAGAGGGTGCTACCTGGAGCAGGTATCGAACTGGCGTGATTCTGGAGACCTTGAAGTGAGATGATGCTGCACTGGGTCTCCCTTGCTTTTCTAACCCAGCAGCACACTAGGCCTGCACCTAGCAATGCTCCTTCGTTTTTCTCCTTCTCAGGTGGGTGCAAATCCTTCCTAAAGCCGAGGCATGCATTGCAGAAGGCTGAGTGTGTGCTCTGTCCTAGCATGCGCCATAGGGCTTTAGCAGGAGTGGACAGGACCCATGCTGACCGAACTGGCATCTACTAGGGGAGAAAACTCCCAGGGTCCAGCTGAGAACAGCAAGCCTCGCCATCCCAAATGTAGCCTAGAGAGAGCACATCCTCCTTCTCAGAGAAATCCCTCCTCTGAAGCAACCAGAGCCAGTCGCCCAGGGCCAGGTGGGCAGGCCAAGGCAAATTCGCAAAACCCTGCATGGCCCAGGAAAGAACAGACGTTCTAGGATGTCTGGAAGCTGCAGTAGGCCAGAGGCTGGGATGAGGATGTGGAATGGCTCAAGAGGCTGGCCCCAGCTGCTATAGTTTGAACGATGGTATTCCTCCAAAATTTATGTTGACATTATGGCCCCAAAGCAACAGTACTGAGAGGTGTGGCCTTTGGGAGGTCACATGAGTGACCTTAAGTCATGAGTGGGATTAGCATCTTCATAGAAGTCTCCAGGTTGAAGGCAGTGCTCTCTCTTGCCCTTCCACCTTGGGCCATGTGTGGACATAGCAACAAGATGCCATTTTTTATTTTATTTTATTTTTTTTCCTGAGTTGAAGTCTCACTCTGTCACCCAGGCTGAAGTGCGGTGGTACACTCAAGACTACTGCAGCCTCAACCTGTTGGGCTCAGGCGATCCTTCCACTTCAGCCTTCCAAATAGCTGGAACTATAAGCAATGAACAACCATGGCCAGCTAATTTTTTGATTTATTGTAGAGACAAGGTCTCGCCATGTTATATAAGCTGGTCTTGAACCCCTGGGCTCAGGCAATCCTCTCACCCCTGCCTCCCAAAGTGCTGGAATTGCAGGCATGAGCCACTGTACTCGGCAACAAGGTGTTATCTTGGAAACTGAGAGTCGCTTCACCAGGCTTGAATGCCAGTACCTTAACCTTGGACTTTTCAGACTCTGTAACTGTAAGATATAAATTTTTCTTCATTATAAATTACCCAGTCTTGGATATTTTGTTATAGCAGCACAGATGGGCTAAGATACACCCAGGCAGGGTGATCACATTTTAAGCTGAAAGTGACCGAGTGACTTTTTTAAGAGTCTTGCCAGCCGGGCTCGGTGGCCCAGCCTGTAATCCCTGCACTTTGGGAGGCTAAGGTGAGTGGATTGCTTGAGCCCACAGGTTCGAGACCTGCCTGGGCTAAAACTTGGTGAGACTTCATCTCTACAATAAATAAAAAATCACGCCGGGTATGGTAGCGCGTGCCTGTAGTTCCAGCTACTTGGAAGGCTGAGGTGGAAGGACAGCCAGAGCCCACAGATTGAGGCTGCAGTGGCCGGGAGCAGCCACTGCACTCCAGTCTGGGTGACAGAGTGAGATTCCAACTCAAAAAAAAAAAAGAGTCTTGCTATGTTGCCCAGGCTGGAGTACAGTGGCTATTCATAGACACAATTCCACTAGTGATCAACATGGAAGTTTTGGCCAGTTCTATTTCGGACATGGGCCAACCTATCCTTAGGCAACCTGGTGCTCCCCCACTCCCAGGAGGCCACCATATTGATACTGCACTTAGTGTGGATGCCCACTCAGCATAGCACACTACAGTCCAGAACTCCTGGCCTCAAGCCATCCTCCTGACTCAATCTCCCAAGTTGCTAAGACCACAGGCATTCGTCACCATGCCTGGCGAATGACATTAGAAATGGCAATTTAAACCACCACAGGCCACTTGGTGAGCCCTTGTCTCTATAATAAGTCACAAAAACTAACCAGGTGTGGTGGCACACGCCTGTAGTTCCAGCTACTCGGAAGGCTGAGGTGGAAGGATCGCCTGAGCCCAGTAGGTCGAGGCTGCAGTGTCCGTGAACATACCACTGCACTCCAGCCTTGGTGACAGTGAGACTGCAACTCAAAAAAAAAAGACCATTTCATTTTCTATGATCAGCAGACATGTGGCATGACAGGAAGGGAAAGTCATGAAGACAAATTCAATCCCAGAAAGCACAGTCACAGTTCTGTGGGCGCTGGAGAGAAAAAGCCACTTTCTGCTGCTCCTGCTGTTCTTCCCTCTTCCCAGTAATACCTGCTTCCCCAGGGTCTGGACAGCTAGGGCTGCCCCTTTCCCTCTGCAGCCACAGCTTCTCCTGCCAAGGTGGGCTTTCTTCATGTGTTCATGACCCAAGGACTCCAGAGGTCTCCAGCTCTTGGACCACCGCTCCTCCTGAGACGAGATTAAAGATCTGGTCAGCCATTGTGAAAAATGTTATTTATTTCTTTTTTTTTTTGAGTAGGAGTCTCACCCTGTCACCCAGGCTGGAGTGGGCCACCACAGCCTTGACCTGATGGGCTCAGGTGATCCTTCTGCCTCAGCCTTCCAAGTAGCTGGAACCACAGGCTTGTACCACCACGCCTGGCTAATTTTTTTATTTATTGTAGAGACGAGGACTCACCATGCTGCCCAGACTGGTCTTGAACCCATGGGCTTAGGCAATCCTCTCACTTCCACCTCCCCAAGTGCTGGGATTACAGGCATGAGCCATGGCACCCGGCTCAAAAAATGTTATCAAGTCCTACTTTATAGAAGATAAGTCCTGGCTCACACCTGTAATCCCAGCACTTTAGGAGGCTGAGGCCAGAGAGTCTCTTGAGGTCAGGAGTTCAAGGCCAACCAAGGCAATATAGGGAGACCCCATCTTTACAAAAAAATTTACAAATTAGCTGCCATTGCACTGCAACCTGGGCAACAGAACAAGACCCTATCTGTATTATAATTAATGGCGCTAATAATAATAAATAAACAAGACAAATCCTTCATATGAGGGAAGACCCAAAACAAACTGGAATTTATTTAAAATCGTGTATTTATTCTTACATGTTTATATTCCAGTTGCCTTCAAAGTACTCTCTATTTGATGCAATACACCTATCGAAATGCTTTTTCCACTGCCTAAAACAGTTTTTGGCCAGGTGCGGTGGCTCACACCTGCAATCCCAGCATTTTGAGAGGTGGAGTCAAGAGGATTGCCTGAGCTCAAGGGTTTGAGACCAGCCTGTGCAGCTTGGTGAGACCTTGTCTCTACAATAAATCAAAAAACTAGCTGGGCATAATGACGTGCACCTGTAGTTCCAGCTACCTGGAAGGCTGAGGTGGAAGGATTGCCTAAGTTCAGCAAGTCAAGGCTATGGTGGCCATGAGCATGCCACTGCACTCCAGTCTGGGCGACAGAGACCCCAACTCAAAAAGAAAATAAAAACCAGTTTTTGAAGTCTTCAGTTTTGATGTCTTTTAGTGCTTCTGCCATTTTTTGTTTGTCTCACCTCTGCCACATCAGCAAAATGTTCCCTTTGAGGACTTTTTTCTTCCAGGGGGAAAAAAAAAGTTGCTGGGTAAGATCGGGTAAATAAGAAGGATGGGGCAGGGGGTCATGCTATTTGAGTCAAAAACTGCTGAACACTCAGAGAGGTATGGGCAGGTGTGCTTGTAAATCACCCATCATGAAATGGACAAACGTGTTAAAAGTGCCACTGCACTCCAGCCTGAGCAACAGAGTGAGACTCCAACTCAAAAAAAAAAAAGAAGAAGAAGCTGCCTCAGACAGGTGAAGTTCACTCAATCTCAAAATCATTCATCGAGATGCCCTTGTAGTGGGGGCTTGGGGGAGGCAAATGTCCCTAGAAGGTCTCCCACACTCATACTGTGAACTTATCTCCGCACGGGTTCTTTCTGTCCCTCAACACAGGTCCACCAATGCAACATGGCTGATATTCTTTTACATTTTCCTATAACTGTTTTGTTCAAAGCACAATATTTTTAATTGCAAGACATTTCCAAGAGTGATAGAATTTTTTAAGTAGTCCCTGACAGTGAACAGTGATGAAGATTCTTTCCTTGACCAAGTTAGACTCCTCTGCGCCCTCTTCACAACTAGGCCTCAACCTTGGCTTTATCTCATCTTAGACCCACCTCTCCCTCCTGGAATATCTTCCATATCTGATTGGGTTTCTCATCCTTCACTGTGCTCCAGAGGATGCCTGATCACCCTTGCCTGCCTTCAGCAAGAATCCTGTTAGGTCAATTTAGCAAAACTAGGCAACTCCCTCGAGTCCCCTCCCACTGTGGGAGCTTTTCTGTCCTCTCAATAAATCCTGCTTTCTAAAAAAAAAAAAAGAAAAGAAAAGAAAGAAAGAAGGAAATTTAGCAAGACTATCCCTACCTTGTTAAAGAAAAATTATTCAATGATCCTTATTAAAGTAAAGCCGGCCTTGTTCAGGGCCATGGTGACAGGTACAGGGACCACGGTAACAGGATTTTGCCGTAGGGACTGAGGTAGGGCAGGACTCCAACAAGGAAAAGGAGATATTTACAGCCAAGAAGCAGAATGAGGGAATATGAACAGAAAGTTACTAAGAGGAGACGTGTAGGAGTAAGGGGAGTTCTGGCTAAATGAACCTAACAGGATTCTTGCTGAAGACATCACTTGGGAGAAAATGGGGGACAAGGACTCCCAGGAGACTTGGAGTATTGTCAGATATCAAGGGGGGGAGGTTCTGGTTAAACAGACTTAGCAGGATTCTTGCTAAAACTGGTCTTAGTTCAGCGCAGTGGCTCATGTCTGTAATCTCAGCACTTTGGGAGGCTGAGGCGAGAGGATTGCCTGAGCCCAAAGTTTCGAGACCAGCCTGGACAACTTGGTGAAACCTCATCTCTACAATAAAAGATGGATGTGGGCTGTGCTCAGTGACTCAGCCTATAATCCCAGCACTTTGGGAGGCCGAGGAGAGTGGATTGCCTGATCCCGCAGGTTCGAGACCCACCCTGGCAACTTGGCAAAACATTGTCTCTACAATATATCAAAAATTAGCCGGGCATGGTTGTGCACACCCGTAATTCTGGCTACTTGGAAGGCTGAGGAGAAAGGATCGCCGGAGCCCAGCAGGTCAAGGCTGCGTTGGCCATGAACATGCCATTGTACTCCAGTCTGGGTGACAGAGTGAGACTCAAACTCAAAAAAAAAAAAAAGATGGGTGTGGTGGTGCATGCCTGTAGATCCAGCTATTTGGAAGACTGAAGCAGAAGAATCACCTGAGTCCAGCAGGTAGAGGCTGTGGTGGCCGTGAGTGTGCCACTGCACTCCAGCCTGGCTGGAATGAGACTCCGCCTCAAAAACAAACAAAAACTGATCTTTACCTGGGAATTTGAGACCAGCCTGGGCAACATAGCCATGGGCAACCTCATCTCTAAAAAAATGAGAAAATTAGCCAGGTTTGGTGGCATGTGTCTGTAGTCCCAGCTACTCCAGACACTGAGGCAGAAGGCTCATCTGAGCCCAGGAGACTGTGATGAGCTGTGATTGTGCCACTGCACTCCAGCCTGGACAAGAGCATGAGACCTCGACTCAAAAAAAAAAAACAACTTTGAAGTTTTTCAAGGGTCAAATATTTCCATCACTGTGTTTTTTTGAGTGGACAAAAATAAACATATCATTATTGCCCATTGCACTGGATCTGGAGTTTTCAGTAAAAGGAGCTTTATTCATTGTAAACATTTAAAAACAAACCACAGTTTCGCAACCTTTCTTTGTAGTTTCTTCTTCTTTTTTTCCCCCCCAATAGACTGAGATTCTTTTAAAAAAAAAAAAAAAATGGAAGTGGCCTGAGCGCTGTCGCAAGGTTGTTCCCGGCCACATTCTGAGCACTTCTCCTTTCAGGAGCCTGCGCCAGCTAAGCCGGGGCGTCCCAGCACTTCTTAGACCTGGCGGACCTCCCTCCCTTCCCAGACTCTAAGGAGAACCAGCGCCGCAGGGCTGCCCGGGGTGAAGCCCACGGAGCTGACATCTCTATTTCCCTGGAACAGTTTCCCGGTGGTCGCCCGCAGCGCCTGTTGCTCTCGGCTGCCCTCTGCTGGTCACGGGTGGCAGTCAACTCTCTGCCTTCCTCCCCTTAAGAAAAACAAGGACCCGAGTAGATGCGGAGATGAGGATAGAGAAAGGTGGCCACGGTTTGATTTGCAGAAGTTTCCAGGAGAGAGGCGAATTCTAATTGGTCTATTAGAAAAGATGGAGTGTGGGCCGGGTGCGGTGGTTCAAGCCTGTAATCCCAGCACTTTGGGAGGCTAAGGAGAGAGGATTGCATGAGTCCAGAGATTCGAGACCAACCTGGGCAGCTTGGTGAGACCTCATCTCTAAAATAAATCAAAAAATTAGCCGGGCATGGTGGTATGTGCTTGTAGTTCCAGATACTTGGAAGGCTGAGGTGGAAGGATCGCCTGAGCCCAGAAGGTCGAGTCTGCGGTGACTGTGAGCGTGCTACTGCACTCCAGCCTAGGAGACAGAGTGAGACTCCGACAAGCACACAAAATTTTTTTAAAGGGATCCCAGGCCAGGTTCAGTAGCTCAGGTCCATAATCCCAGCACTTTGGGAGGTTGAGGCAGGAGGATTGCCTGAGCCCAGGAGTTGGAGATCAACCTGGGCAACATAGCAATACCTCATCTCTACAAAAAAAATCAAAATATTAGCCAGGAGTGATGGCAAGCATCTGTAGTCCCAGCTAGCTGAAAGCCTGAAGTGGAAGGATCGTCTGAGCCCAGGAGTTCGAGACCATCCTGGGCAACATAACAAGACCTTGTCTCCACAAAAATCAAAAATAAAAAGGCCAGACTGGGTGGCTCAGCCTGTAATCCCAGCACTTTGGGAGGCCGAGGCGAGTGGATTGCCTGAGCCTGCGGTTTGAGACCAGTCCGGGCAACTTGGCAAGACCTCATCTCTACAATAAAAATTTTTTAAAAAATAAAAATTATCCAGGTGTGGTAGTGCACACCTGTAGTTCCAGCTACTTGGAAGGCTGAGGCAGAAGGATTGCTGGAGCCCAACAGGTCAAAGCTGGGGTGGCCGTGAGTGTGCCACTGCACTCCAGTCTGGGCGACAGAGTAAGACTCCAACTCAAGAAAATAAAATAAAATAAATGAATAAATAAAAATAATAAACGAAAGGGAGTCTGAGTCAGGCTCAGTGGCTCAGGCTGTATCCCAGCACTTTGGGAGGCTGAAGCGAATGGACTGCCTGAACCCATGGGTTAGAGACCAGCCCAGGCACACTTGTTGGGACCTCATCTCCACAATAAAAAAAAAAAAAATTAGCCAGGCATGGTAGCATGTGCCTGTAGTTCCGGCTACTTGGGAGGCTGAGGTAGAAGGATCACCTGAGCCCAACGGGTTGACGCTGGGGTGACCATGAGCATGCCACTACACTCCAGCCTGGGTAGTGGTGTGAGATTCCTACTCAAAAAAAGGGGGGGAGTCCTGAGAGCTCCCTTGATCTTTCTGTCTTGTGAGGTCATAACTAAATGGTATAGATGATCATGACCTTGAACTTCCCAGCCTCCAGAACTGTCAGAAATCAATGTCTGTTGTGTATAAGCCACCCAGTCTGTGGCAGTTTGTTATAGCCACCCCAAAGTACAGAGACACAGGGGATGAGGGAGAAAGGGAAGAGGAGGATGGCATGGGAGTGAGTCTTATATACAGTGTTTACTCTGAACTTAGGTAAGAAAAGTCTTCATTTGGCTGCAAAATCAGTCAGCCCTGACACACAGATTCTGCAGGCCAGCAGGACCAACTCCTGTCCCTGGAGATCTTAAACACTTTCTGAAGGGAAGGGCGTGATCTTCTCCCACCCACCTACAGGTCAGCTTCTCTGACACCAAGGCCCAGCAATCCTGCTCAGAGAGCTGCAAGGGCAAACTCCTCTCTTGCTGGTAAGTTGGGCCAAAGGCTCCCTAAGACCAGGAATTCAGGGACAAGGGAGAGGGCTCCCCATGCCCACTCACAGAGTTGTGACATAGTCTACCAGCATGCTCTCTCATGTTCTGTCTCCTAAGGTCAGGGACCTGGCAAAGCTCTATGCTCCACTTTCACAGAGCATTTGTGACGTTAATCTTATGCATCATTTGACAGGATGCCAGGATGGCTAGTAAAATATTATTTGGGGGTATGTCTGTGAAGGTGTTTCTGAAAAAGGTTAGTTTTTGGTTTTTGGTTGTTTGGGTTCTTTTTGAGTCAGAGTCTCACTCTGTTGCCCAGGCTGGAGGGCAGTGGCACGCTCCCCACCACTGCAGCCTCAATCTGCTGGGTTCAGGCGATCCTTCCGCCTCAGCCTTCCAAGTAGCTGGAACTACCGGCACATGACACCAGGCCCAGTTAAATTTTTTTTTTTTTTTTGGTTTATTGTGGAGAAGCGGCCTCACCAAGTTGCCCAGACTGGTCTAAACCTATGGGCTCAGGCAATCCTCTCACCTCAGCCTCCCAAAGTGCTGTGATTATAAGCATGAGCCACCGCACCCAGCTATTTTTTGGATTTTTTTTAAGCTGGGAACTTATTCTGTTGCCCAGTCTAGAGTGCAGTGGCACAGTCACACAACTCACCACAGCCTCCATCTCCCGGACTCTGGTAATCCTTCCACCTCAGCCTCCTGAACATCTGGGACTTCAGGTGTGTGCCACCACTCCTGGCTAGGTTTTTTGGGGGGATTTTTTTGTTAGTTTGTTTTTTTTCTGTAGAGATGAGGTCTTGCTATGTTGCCCAGGCTGGTCTCAAACTCCTGGGTTCAAGCAATCCTCCCATGTCAGCCTCCCAAAGCACTGGGATTACTATATAGCCACAGTCAGCCAGGGATCAGCATTTGCATGAGAAGACAGAGAAAAGAAGATCCATCCTCACCAATGTGGGCCAGCACCATTCAATCCACTGAGGGTTTCAAGGTCGTGTTACATTCCCAAAAATACAACCCAGGGGCTTTTGTGTGTGAATTGTATCTATTGATATTTACTCCATCAGAAGCTAAAACTAACCTGGCACAGTGGCTCATGCCTGTAATCCCAGCACTTTAGGAGGCAGAGGCAAGAAGAATGCCTGAGTCAATGGTTCGAGATCAGCCTGGAAACTTGGGGAGACTTTGTCTCTACAATACATCAAAAAATTAGCTGGGCATGGTGGCTCACGCTTGTAGTCCCAGCAACTTGGAAGGCTGAAGCAGAAGGATCGCCTGAGCCCAGCAGGTGGTGGGCAACAGAGTGTAAAACAGAGAAAAAAATGTTAGAGATCAAGTGAGAAGGGTAGCACTGTTTTACATTTTGCACATTTTGTTAATGTCTGACTCAGTAGACAACAGTGGAATTTTCTATCTGCTTCTGCATTTAGTCTGTTGCAATATAACAGAATATTATCCTGTTGAACATTCCAGTCTACATGTGTGAGAGTGAAAAAGATAATGTCTTAGTATTATTATGAAAATAGTTTTGAACTTGAAAGGATCTCAGGGTTCCATAGGGGTCCCCTGACCACACTTTGAGAATTGTAAGTGTAGCATAAGCAGGGGTATGTCTGGAGCTCACGTTCCCTAAATCTCCATCTGCTGCCTTTATTTATTTATTTATTTATTTATTTATTTTTAATGTACTAATTGTGGGTATCCCAGATTTTTTTTTTTTTTTTTTTGCGTCAGAGTCTCACTCTGTCGCCCAGGCTGGAGTGCAGTGGCTCACTCACGGTCACCCCAGTGTCAACCTGCTGGGCTCAGGCTCTCCTTCCCCCCTCAGCCTTCCAAGTAGCCAGAACTACAGGCGCTACCATGCCTGGCTAATTTTGTGATATATTGTAGAGACAAGGTCTCGCCAAGTTGCCCAGGCTGGTCTCGAACCCCTGGGCTCAGGCAATCCTCTCACCTCAGCCTCCCAAATTGCTGGGATTACAGGCTTAAGCCATCATGCCTGGCCTCTATTTTTCAAATAAAATATTAATTTTAAAAACCAATATGTAAAAGAGAACACCCAAAAGTCATCATTTCTATTAGGGTTTTATTATTTATTTATTTATTTATTCTTTTTTTTAATTTAAAAATTTTTTTTGAGTCAGAGTCTTACTCTGTCACCAAGGCTGGAGTGCAGTGGCATGCTTACAGCCCACTACAGCCTCAACCTGCTGGGTCCAGGTGATCCTTCCGCTTCAAACTACAGGTGTGTGCTACCATGCCTGGCTAATTTTTTGAGGTATTGTAGAGATGAGGTCTTGCCATGTTGCCCATGCTGGTCTTGAGTACATGGACTCAGGTAATTCTTTTGCCTCCGCCTCCCGAAGTGCTGGGATTACAGGCATGGACCACCGGGCCTGGCTTAGATTTTTAAAATAAAGCCCTAACAGGTTGGGCATGGTGGCTCACAACTGTAATCCCAGCAATTTGGAAGGCGGAGGCGAGAGGATTGCCTCAGCCCATGGGTTCAAGACCAGCCTGCGCAACAGGGTGACACTTCTTTTGATTTCTAATAGATCAAAAAATTAGCCAGGCATGGTGACACAGGCCTATAGTTCCAGCTACTTGAAAGGCTGAAGCGGAAGAATCACCTGAGCCTAGCAAGTAGAGGCTGCGGTAGCCCTTAGCGTGCCACTGAACTCCAGTCTAGGTGACAGAGTAAAACTCCCACTCAAAAAAAATTAATAAATAACATGGGAGCAGTGGCTCATGTCTGTAATCCCAGCACCTTGGAAGGTGGAGGCAAGAGGATTACCTGAGCTCAAGATTCAAGACCAGCCTGAGCAACACGGTGAATCTCATCTCTACAATAAATCAAAAAATTCAGCTGGGCATGGTGACACATGCCTGTGTTTCCAGCTACTTGGAAGGCTGAGGCAGAAGGATTGCCTGAGCCCAGGAGATGGAGGCTGTAGTGGCCGTGAGTGTGCCACTGCACTCCAGTCTGGTGACATGGTGAGATTTCAACTCAAAAATAAATAAATAATTAGCCGGGCATGGTGGTACGTGACTATAGTTTCAGCTACTTGGAAGGCTAAGGGGGAAGAATCGCCTGAGCCCCGCAGGTCGAGGCTGTGGTGGCTGTAAGCATGCCACTGCACTCCAGCCTAGGGGGTAGAGTGATTCTCTAACTCAAAAATAAAGAAACAAATAAAACAAAATAAGTTGCAGCCGGGCTGGGTGGCTCACTTCTGTAATCCCAGCACTTTGGGCAGTGGAGGCAAGAGGATTACCTGAGCCCAGGGCTTCAAGACCAGCCTGGGCAACATGGTGAGAGCTCATCTCTACAATGCATCCAAAAATTAGCCATGCGTGGTGACCAATGCCTGCAGTTCCAACTACTTGGAAGGCTGAGGCGGAAGGATCACGTGATCTCAGCAGGTTGAGGCTGTGGTGGCCATGAGTGTGCCCCTGCACTTCAGCCTATGTGACAGAGTGAGACTCCGACTCAAAAAAAAGAGAAGTTACATGAGTCACTTCAAAACAATGATTAGTTTTCTCTTCAGAGAAACTGAACTAGAATTACGAAAGAGTCATTCCAGCATTGTCGTGGGCAGAGAAAACACAAAGAACCAGTGATTTCCAGTCAAAGCCACAACACACGCTGACACCACTGACACCACAGCACACAATGACACCGTCTGGCGCTCCAGAGGTGAATGTGGCAGTGTTTAACTATTTCTCCGCCTCCCGCCCTCCTCCCCAACACACACACACAGCTCTACTTGCTACGCTCCAGGGTAAAAGCATCCTGCTTAGTGGTTAGGACATGCAGGCTGGATCAACCAGTGAGTTTCAAGTCTTCATCTCACAATCTGGAAGCTGACACAAGTCACTGCAGGAAGGGAGCTCCTGCCCCTGGGACCCACCAGTGATGTGCTCCTTTTAGCAAGGACCTTGTGAAGCAGGGTGTCTGAGTTCTCCCTCAGTCTCCCCAGCTCTGGCTCTGCTGACCTGCATGCCCTCCTATGTATGCTCTCTGCTCCACCACCCAAGCGATGGTATCTTTTCCTCCAGGTTTCATACATACATGCTAAACACACACAAAGACTTGGAGCCCAGGATGACATCCAGTGACTAAGGAGTGGGGTGGATGAGACACTCTGCTAATTCTAGGGTTGTGGAGACGTTTCAGTGAAAAGAAATTGGTTAATAGCATTCACTATATTAACAGCAAAAGCTCAAAAGCATCATGTGATTATCTCCATCAAGGCTAGCAATAGGCTTAATAAAATGTAACATCTTTATTGATTTTTCTTTTGAGACAGGGTCTTACTCTGTTGCCCAGTCTGGAGTGCAGTGACAGTATCATTGTTCACTGCAGTCTCAAACTTCTGGGCTCAAGCAATCCTCCTGACTCAGTCTCCTGAGTAGCTGGGACCATAGGTGTACACCACCACACCCAGTTAATTTTTTTTTAAGAGATGGGATCTTGCTAATTGCCCAGCCTGGTCTCAAATTCCTGGCCTTAAGCAATCCTCCTGCCTCAGCCTCCTGAGATACAGAACCAGCCAGTATCTTTATTGATCTTAAAATATGCATCTATTAGCCGGGCTCGGTGGCTCAGCCTGTAATCTCGTGCCTTGGGAGGCTGAGGTGAGTGGATTGCCTGAGCCCGCAGGTTGGAGACCCGCCTGGGCAACTTAGCGAGACCTCATTTCTACAATACATCAAAAATTAGCTGGGCGTGGTAGCGCGCACCTGTAGTTCCAGCTACTTGGAAGGCTGAGGTGGAAGTGATGCACTGCTGGTTTGCAGTGCTGGAGCCCAGCAGGTCGAGGCTGCGGTGGCCGGGAGCACTCCAGTCTGGGTGACAGAGTGAGACTCCAACTAAAAAAAAAAAAAGTAGCAAGGTGTGGTGGCGCACACCGTAGTTCTAGCTACTTGGAAGGCTGAGGCAGAAGGGAGCTCTCCAGCCTGGGTGACAGAGTGAAGCTCAAAATTTTAAAAAAAAGAATAAAACAGGGCAAGCACTGATGTAATTAGTTAAGATGAAGTCACTCATTAGGACGAACCTTTTATCCTATGTATTTGGTGACCTTATGAAAAGATGAAAGATGACATGAAGGCACAGACACACTGTCTTGGTCAGTTCAGTCTGCCATAACAGAACACCACAGACTTGGGGCTTCCAAACAACAGACACTTATTTTCTCACAGTTCTGGAAAGCCCCAGATCACGGCACCAACAGATTTTGTGTCTGTCTGGTGAGAACTTGCCTCCTGGTTCATATAGGGCCACCTTCCACCCTCTCCCCATGTCTTCACATGGCAGAAGGGGTAAGAGGAAGGGGCTCTCTGGAGTCCCTTCTCTTTCTTTCTTTCTTTTTTTTTTTTTTTTTTGAGTCAGAGTCTCACTTTGCAGTGCATTGGTACAATCACAGCCACAGCAACCTCAACCAGCTGGGTTCAGTTAGGATTACAGGTGCACACCACATACCCAGCTAATTGTTTTATTTATTGTAGAGACTGGGGTTGCCCAGGTTGGTTTCGAACCCCTGGGCTCAGGCAATCCTCCTGTCTTGGTCTCCCAAAACGCTGGGATTACAGGCCTGAACCACCACACCTGGCCTGGGTGTGTGTGTGTGTGTGTGTGTGTGTGTGTGTGTGTGTGTGTGTGTGTGTGTTGGAGTCTCACTGTCGCCCAGACTGGAGTACAGTGGCCGCTCCCGGCCACCGCAGCTTCGACCTGTGGGGTCTCTTTTTTAAGGGCACTGATCCCATTCATGGGGGCTCCACTACCACAACCTCATTACCTCCCAGAGCCTCACCACCTAATGTCCTCATGCCCAGCCTCTGGGATCCTTTATCTACAAATTGAAACAAAAAATGAGATTGTCATTCTTTCCAGGTAATGTAAATGTTTACTTAAGAAATCTAAGCTCCTGCCCAGAGGCTCATGTCTATAATCCTAGCATTTTGGGAGGCAGAGGCCAGAGGATTACCTGAGCCCAGGGGTTCAAGGCCAGCCTGGACAACTTGGCAAGATCTCATCAAGACAACAAAAGTTAAAAAATAAAAAATAAATCAGCCAGGCATGGTGGTGCATGCCTATGGTTCCAGCTACTTAGAAGGCTGAAGCTGAAGGATCTCCTGAGCTCAGCAGGTCAAGGCTGCAGTGACCATGAGTGTGCCACCACACTCCAGCCTTTTTTGACCCCAAATAAAAAAAAAAAAAAAAAAAAAAGAAGAGGAAATCTAAGCTCCTTACAAGAGAATGAACTAACAAGTTGTTTAAAATGAGGAAAATTGGGAGGGGCATGGTGGTTCAAGCCTGTGATCCTAGCACTTTGGGAAGCCAAGGCAAGAGGGTTGCTTGAACCCAGGAGTTCAAGACCTTGTCTCTACAAAGTTTAAAAATAAACAAACAGGCCAGGCGAGGTGGCGCATGCCTATAATCCCAACACCTTAGGAGGCCAAGGTGAGAGGATTGCCTAAACCCACGGGTTCGAGACCAGTCTGGGCAACTTGGCGAGACCTCATCTATACCATAAATCAAAAAATTAGCCAGGCATGGTGGCGCACGCCTGTAGTCCCAGCTACTTGGAAGGTTGAAGTAGAAGGATCGCCTGAACCCAGCAGGCCAAGGCTGCCTGCAGTGGCCGTAAGCGTGCTACTGCACTCCAGCCTGAGCGACAGAATGAGACTCCGACTCAAAAATAAATAAATAAATAAATAAATAAATAAATAAATACTAACATGCATTCGGAGAATTGGTTGGGTGCAGTGGCTCACGCTTGTAACCCTACACTTTGGGAGACTGAGGTGGGAGGACAACTTGATGCCAAGAGGATTTTGTACTTGGTTTCGTTTTGTTTTGTTTTTTTGAGTCAGGGGTCTCACTGTGTTGCCCACGTTGGAGTGCAATGGCATGATCACAGTTCACTCTGCCTCCTCTTCTTGTTTTAGAATTAGTCCCTTTCACAGGGGTATGTGGAAAAGCGCGCACTTTCCACGAGAGGGCGCAGGACAGACGCCTCGGACTTGCTCAGCAACCAACCACGAAGTTCTACGTTAAAAAAAAAAGAGAGAGAGAGAGAGAGAGAGAGAGAGAGAGAGAGAGAAAAGCGTTGGTACGTAGGTCCAAGGATCTGAGTCTGGTCTCGGAGAGGCAGCTGGCTGGACCTGGGGAGCCTGGGCGGGAGGGCCATGGGGGAGGGATGGGGGAGCTCCATGGGGGAAGTCTATCGGTGGGGGGACTTACAGATAAGAGTGAGAGCCTTATAGGGAGGCCTTCATAGAAAGGGGGCTCCGCGAGGGGCTCTATAGGGGGGGCGGGGTTATGGGTGCTCCATAGAAAGGTGGCTCCACGGGAGGGTCCCATAAAAGGCTTCATAGGAAAGGGGCGCCATTGAAGGAGCTCCGCACACCTGGCCTCCCCACGCGGAAGCGGGCCCTGGAGTCTCCCGCAGCAGCTCCAAGACTCGCGGCTCTGGCACTCGCGGCATGCAGGTTTGGGCGCCGGCCGACTGCAGCTGAAGCCCCGGCTTCCCGGCGTTCGGCCCCCGAGTCCGTCCAAGGGGACGGCTTGGGCGGCAGCGCCCTCTAGTGGGCGCATCCACGCGCAGCCTGCGGGAGATTTTCCCTTCCGCTAAGCCCCGCGGTGCAAGGGACCCTGGTAAGACTCCCCTGGAGGGAATCGCATGGCCTAGCAACGTGTTTAAAAAGCGACCCGACTGGGCGGGGTGGCTCAAGCCCATAATCCCAGCACTTTGGGAGGCCAAGGCGAGAGGATTGCCTGAGCTTGCGGGTTCGGGACCAGCCTGAGCAACATGGTGAGACCTCATCTGTACGATAAATAGAAAAAATAGCTGGGCGTGGTAGTACGCACTTGTGGTTCCGGCTACTTGGAAGGCTGAGGCAGAAGGATCGCCTGAGCCCAGTTGCTCGAGGCTGCGGTGGCCAGGAGCGTGCCACTGCACTCCAACCTGGGTGACAGAGTGAGACTCCAACTCAAAAAAAAAAAAAACAAAAAACCCGAACCTGTGACCCTCCACGGTCACCCTTTCAGCGAATGTCCACGTTCTGACTAACCGCTGTGATGGACACCAGCACCTGCGGCTTGCGTTCCTCTGTGGTCCGGCGCCCGCCTAGGTCACCCCGTGTTCCATTCTGCCTTCTGGGATCTCTGGGTGCACATTGCAGGCAGGCTCCCTGCTTTTGGCCCCGGTTTCCTGAGGGTAACCCTCAGCAGCGACTGCCCCAAGGTCAATCCTTGGCCCTAGTCTAGTGATCAGGGTTCCATGTCTTCGAGAAACCAGTCTCTTGGAAATGTAAATCTTTTAACTTAAGAGGAAAAAGTAAAGAGAAATTTTTTTTTCTTTTGAGTTGGAGTCTCACTGTCGCCCAGACTGGAGTGCAGTGGCCGTTCCCAGCCACCGCAGCCTCGACCTGCTGGGCTCCAGCGATCCTTCTGCCTCAGCCTTCCAGGTAGCCGGAATTACAGGCACGCACTACCACGCCCGGCTAATTTTTTGATTTATTGTAGAGATGAGGGCTCGCTGCCCAGGCGGGTCTCGAACCTGCGGGCTCAGGCAATCCACTCACCTCAGCCTCCCAAAGGCGCGGGATTACAGGCTGAGCCACCGAGCCCGGCTAAGAAATTATTTTTACAGACAGGGTCTTGCTCTGTCACCCAGTCTGGAGTGAAGCGGTACCATCAGAGTTCACTACAACCTCAACCTCGTGTGCTCAAGCTGCCTTCCTACCTCAGCCTCTGATTTAGGACTACATGCAGCCACCACACCCAGCTAATCTTTTTACATCATTTGTAGAGACAAGCTCTCACTATGTTGCCCAGGCAAGTCTCAAATTCCTGGCCTCAAGTGTGCTTCCCGCCTCAGCTTCCCAAAGTGCTACGATTACCGGCATGAGCCATCACACCTAGCCTTGCTTGTACATTTTTTTAAAAAGCCCTTCTCCTTTTTCTTTTCTGGATCTTGTTTCTACCCTGGGAATTTTTTTCAGTCGACTGAAATCCTTTTTAAAAATCATATGTCAACTCGGTGGCTCAGCCTGTAATCCCGCGCCTTTGGGAGGCTGAGGTGAGTGGATTGCCTGAGCCCTGGGGTTCAAGACCCGCATGGGCAACTTAGTGAGACCTCATCTCTACAATAAATCAAAAATTAGCCGGGCGTGGTAGCATGTGCCTGTAGTTCCAGCTATTCGGAAGGCTGAGGCGGAAGGATCGCCGGAGCCCAGCAGGTCGAGGCTGCGGTGGCCGGGAGCGGCCACTGCACTCCAGTCTGGGTGACAGAGTGAGACTCCAACTCAAAAAAAAAAAAAAAATCATATGTCGATGGAATTGGGGGCTATAAAACTCAGTGATTTATCACAGAAACAAAGATCTGAGTACCACACGTACTCATTCATAAGTGGACCCTGATTATCAAAAGAAAGGGATTGGCAGTAGTGGGACACTGCCGGGGGCATAGTATCAAAAGGGTACCCACACTTTACCTGTATGATGACCACATATGTACCTAACCCTGCATTGTACCCCATATTTTTAAAATAAAAAAAAATTTTTTTAATCATATGTCTTGTCCTGTCCGCTTCCTTTTTTTTCTTTTGCCTCGAAAAGTGACATTTAGTCAAAGAAAAAAAGACAAAGACCTGGGCTTGATGGCTCAGCCTGTAATCCCCCTTCTTTGGGAGGCTGAGGTAAGTGGATTGCCTGAGCCTGCAGGTTTGAGACCCACCTGGGCAACTTGGCGAGACCTCATCTCTACAATAAATCAAAAAATTAGCCGGGCGTGGTAGCACGCACCTGTAGTTCCAGCTACTTGGAAGGCTGAGGTGGAAGGAACGCCAGAGCCCAGCAGGTCGAGGCTGGGGTGGCCAGGAGCGGCCACTGCACTCCAGTCTGGGCAACAGTGAGACTCCAACTCAAAAAAAAAGAAAAAAGAAAGAAAAAATGACAAGATGCCCATCCCTTGACTCTCTTCCCTCCCCCCTCCTGTTGCTCCACAGCCCCTCAAGGTTGAGCCTTGACTAGGGCTAGGTAGCAAGATAGCCCCTCTTATATGATTCAGCAACGTTGAGGGGCATCTCTTCAATGGAGGTGTTGTAGAAGGTCTCGATGTCTCGAAGAGTCCTCTTGTCATCTTCTGTCACCATGTTAATAACCACACCCTTAGAGCCAAACTGGCCACCACGACTAATTCTGTGGATATAGTTTTCCCTGTTGGTAGGAAGGTCATACTTGATGACTGAAGAAACTTGCTGCACATCAGTGCCTCTGGCCTATGTCAAGAAAGAAGACTTCAGCATGTAAGAGGGCACAACCTATCCAGAAAGAACTTAAGCACATATGCATGTAGGCAGCCAAAGGAAGGCAAAGGAAATAAGCATCCCCTGCCCCCCAAAGACCTTAGGCATACCAGATTTTATTCCAAGTTGCTACTTTCCTAAGAAGGACACTATTCGTCTCCTTGGAGAGGGAATCACCTTGGATTTGCTTCCTTTTTTGTTGGAGTGGTTTTTACTGAGAAGGTAAAACTTCCTTGGCACTTTGGGGAAGTTTAGCATCTCCTCACATGGGCTCCTCTGAGAACTGTTCTCTCAATTACCTCTACTCCTCCTGCCTTTTTGCCACCTTCGCTAACACATGAAAAGACTTAGAGGGGACTCCTAGATGCCTTGAGAGCCCTTGGGAACACGGAAAGGTGTAGCACACCCCCTTTGGGGTCTTCTGTCTT